>PVHT021183524.1:15886210-15974910 GCA_004024745.2 Catagonus wagneri
GCACCCGCGGCATATGGAGGTTCCCAGGCTAGGGGTCTAACAGGAGCTGTAGCGGCCGGCCTTCGCCACAGCCACAGCAACGCAGGATCCGAGCCGCGTCTGCAACCTACACCACAGCTCACGGCAATGCCGGATCCTTAACCCACTGAGCAAGGCCAGGGATCGAACCCGCAACCTCATGGTTCCTAGTCAGATTCGTTAACCACTGAGCCACGACGGGAACTCCTATAATGAGTTTTTAAATATGTAAGTCATAGTTTTCTATCTCAGGACTTTAATTCCAAGGTAATCTGGACACAAAAAAGCAAGAAAACTATTACCCTGTTGGAGAGAAAACACCAAACATACCAACAACAATAGATTTAAACCTAGATTTAATCTCACCTGGAACAGAAGGATTCAGTGTCACCAGAAGCAGATCGTACTCTTCTCTGTGGATTGTTATATATTGATGGAAATTATTGGTGCCTTTAGAAAATAGCATTTTTGTTTTCCATTTCATAAAAAACTTGTGATGGGCACGATGCTTTTCTTTTACATTTGTGTATGTTTAACATCTTACACAGACATTCCTTGGCACCCTCAAATACCACGATCTGATTCCATCTTATTCCCTCCAGCTGAGGCTTCATGACCCCAAAGGGACAAAGCAGAATTTGCCTGGACTTCGAAACAAGCCACTATTTCACCCAAACAAAAAAGGCCTTTCTTCTGTATTTTTAATAAAGGAATCTATAAATGGCTGTCATTTATATATTTTTATATTCACTCCCTTTTCTGTCTTTACCACTGACATGCTCTGCCAACTATATTTGTAAAAATCTTTGACCCTTTTTTTATTTTCTTCCCTCAACCCCAAGCCCTTCCTCTCACTTCAACAGACTCTCCTGAAGCAGTTCTTTGAAATACAGTTTTATAATTCCGTAAAGTAGAAAGAGATGAAAGCCCTCTTTCGTCCAAAGCCTTTTCCAAAGTCACCTGAGCCCAGATTGTTCTCATCTTGAAGCCCTGCCTCCATCCTCTCTCTCTCCACTTCCCTTGCATTTTGTTGATGAAATCAATGCATCCCTCGGAAGCCACACCTCTTCATGTCCTTCTCCTACTTGGAAACAAGTCCTCTCTCCCCGCAACTCCCATCACATGAAATTTCTGCCTGGTTCCCAAGGTCCTGAGCTATCAGAACCACGGCTACCACCCAATGGCGCCGACCCAAAGCACTCAACAGACCCGCTGCTGGGGTCAGAGGACACATTCCATACCCACTTGGACTTGAGCGTCTTCTCCTTCATGAACTTTCTGACAACTCCATCCAGTGTGCAAGGGTCAGAATGGCTCAGGCCCAGAGAACACTCTGGAGACATGATTAGACACAAGAAAATTCTCTCTACCTGTGTATTTCGACACTATTAAAAAAGTACCCTCTGCAATCTGGCGGGGCTGGTCTGTAATTTGATGGGGAGAGCTGACAAACTCAAAAAGTGAATTTAAGGTGACTGAGTTCAAACTGCAGAGGGCAGGAAAACACATAACCTCTTGAATCATCAAGACTGACTGAGAGTTTTGGCAGCTAGGGTACTAAAGCAAACATTTTCACCACTTGTAAATTCTTTGAGCAGGCTTTCTCCAACAATACACTCACACACACACACACACACACACACACACACACACAGAAATAAAAATAAAGACATACCAAACGGATACACAGTAGAAAGAAAAGAGTGTCCCCCCAAACTCTCTTTTGCAATGCAGGCTCCTTGGCACACTGAAACACATATTCAATGTGGTCCAAGGCATGGGCCCACATTTGGCAACTACGATGCACTGTCTAGACTGTGGCTCCCCTAAAGGAAAGGCTTGTGCCTTAATTACTTGCAAATTTCCAGTGACCTACACAATGCCTGATACAAAAAAAATAAAAATAATAATAATAATAAATGGTTGCTTGTTTTAAACCTTAGAGCCTAGATTTATAAAGATAAAGATGTTTGCATATAATATATTTGTAAATAATGTATTTACAAATACATTATTAAAGACGAAGTTGACTGCAAGTAATAGGATAAAAAAATTAAGCTTTTGTGGAGTTAATTATCTAGAAATGTTGTGATTTACCTTATTTTCATTTTCTGCTTACCTCCCAATCCAATAAAATCTCTTTCCTTTACAGCACGATTAGAAGACCGCTTCAGAGAGCCAAATCTGGCCCACTATCTATTTCGGTAAATAAAGCTTTATAGCAAAACAGCCATATCCATCCCATTTATCTGTTGGCCATAGCTGCTTTCACACTTCAGAAACAGAGCTGAGCATTTGCCACAGAGAACTGACCTGCACGGCAGAAATATTTGCTATCTGACCCTCTACAGGTAAAATCTGCTGACCCTGCTTTAAAGCATCAAGTAATACTTAACATCCAATAAAAAGTGTTCTTTAAATAACTTGGAAGATTTACTTAGCAAAAGTTATTTGCAAGTTAACTGAATATACCATTTACTTCTGGTCATTATAGTTTTATTATATCCTCAAAATAGAAATCCACCCAAAGACATGCCTCCCAAAAAAAAAAAAAAAAAATAGGAGGCTAATGGTAAGAAAAATGTTTTCTTGGAATTCCCTGGTGGCTCAGCAGGTTAAGGATCCAGCAATGTCACCACAGCAGCTTTGGTTGAAGCTGCGGTGCTGCAGGTTTGATCCCTGGCCAGGAATTTCCATATGCCAAGGATGCAGCCATAAAACAGACAAGAAGAAGGGAGAGGAGGGGAGGGGAAGGAAAGAAAAAAACCTTAACAAAAAAACTTAAAAAAAAAAAAAGAGAGCAGAATAAATACCATGGAGGTGAAAAGAGCAAAGAAAAACCTGCAGAGAAGTTAAAAAGAAATTTAAAGGAGTTACCATTGTGGCTCAGCGGTTAACAAACCCAGCTAGCATCCATGAGGATGCAGGTTCAATCCCTGGCCTCGCTCAGGGGGTTAAGGATTTGGCATTGCCATGAGCTACGGTGTAGGTTGCAGATGTGGCTCCAACTGGACCTATAGCCTGGGAATCTTCATATGACCCAAGTGCAGCCCTAAAAAGACAAAAAAGAAAAGAAAAGAAATTTAAGGCCATATTGAACCAGTGTACAAGACCATACATCTCTCTCTCTTCACTGAGCAAACGTGATATTTAAGAAAAAGAAGTCTGGAGTTCCTGTTGTGGCTCACCGGAAACAAATCCGACTAGAAACCATAAGGTTTCGGGTTCGATCCCTGGCCTCGCTCAGTTGGTTAAGGATCTAGCATTGCCATGAGCTGTGGTGTAGGTTGCAGACGCGGCTTGGATCCCGCATTGCTGTGGCTGTGGCATCGGCCGGTAGCTATAGCTCTGATTAGACCCCTAGCCTGGGAACCTCCACATGCCACACCCGTGGCCTCTGGAAAAAACAGACCAAAAAAAAAAAAAAAAAAGGAAAAGAGGTCTGAGTAATGTTCAAGAAAAAAAATGGCAGTGAGACCAAGAGAATGTTTTGGTTGGATACGTTGGCTTACCCAGATTAAATGGCTATCATCGAAAAGTGTCTCTTTGGGAATATGTAATTCCAGCCCTACACAAAGGACCCTTAATGAAGACAATATGAACCCAGGCATTTCACCCTAAACTGTACCCGTGAAAGCAGAAGATCACTCGACCCAGTGTTGATAACTGGCAAAGCCCAGGAGCCACCGCAAGCCTCACAGCCTGCCTCATCTTCCTTGGTGCCAACAGCTCTCCTACCAGGTAGGTGGTGGGGGGGTGCAAGTGCATGCTGGGGCGGGGGCAGGGGGAGCTCAATTTCCTCTGAAAGAACTTAGTTTATTCCTACTAAGACCACGCTCATTCCTCTTCTGTCCATTCAAGTTCTACTCATCCTTCTGGCCCCAAAATCCCAACCAGTGCACCTGCACTGCCCCGAGGGTCCCTCTGACAAACACAATGATGTAAATGATGCTCCTGGAGTCGGGCGACCTTGGACAGCCCAAGCCTCCTCCACGAACCACAGCAGGTCAACAGTCCCTCCCTCTTTCCTAAAACTGTTAATATGTCTCACGTCCCTACTGGGCTCTAAGCTTCTAGAAGGCAGAACATGCATTAGATATTTTTCCATATATAAATTAATGACACTAACAACAAATAGCTCTCGGTGAGTCAGGCCCTGTGCTAAATGCTTCGTATGCATTATCTTATTAAATTCTCGAAATAATCCTATGGGGAGGCTTAACACCATTTTCCAGTTTTACAGATGAGGAAGCTGAGACAAAGATGGTAAATTTGCCAGAGGCCACACAGCTACACGGTGGCTGAGCCAGGACTCTGAGTGGGGTCTGATTCCAAGGCCAACATCTTTAAGTCATACCCTCTCACCCCGAAGCTTCTCCATGAAACTTGATTGGTGAACCAAAACTCAGGTTCAACCCTAAGCTGGCCCTTCAGTCTTTCCACCTGCTACCTCAGCCCACAGATCGGGAGAGCTGAGGCAGGCCCAGCTCCCAGTACTCCATCCGTACACAAATCCAGAGACTATGCGATTCCACGGGGAAGGCGCAGATTACCAGAGAGCAGCCTCTCTCACTCCTATGAGCAAGCAGGTCACACGGTTTACAATTATTTCCCACATTTCCTTTGAATAGCCAGGTCTTCCTATTTGACAACTGGGCTCATCAATGGACTACGCGTCCTTAAAGATAAACATAAGTACGGGTGAGGCAGTCTGCTCCAGTCCACGCTCTGTGTAACAAAACACTTACGGAACCCTAGAGCTGTGGTCAAAATGAAGACACTTCTTCACCTTCTCCCTCCCACCCCCAGTGAGATGCGGGATTAATAAGGAAAATGGAGCTACCCAGCTCCCCGTTCCGAAACGAAAATTCCACACTAAGAAAAGCATTAGGCAGGTGCCCTGTTGAGCTGGTTGCAAATGTTTAATCCTATGCATCATGTAATTATATGCATACATACTTTATCACTGTTTACTAATGAGGTTGGCGAGGAGGGAGAAGCTCGGCATTTGATGCTTGTTTTTTTGCTTACTGTAACAGCTTGCTGGGGGAGCACTGGAGAGAGAGTCTGATAGGCTTTGAAAAGAGGTGGCAAGGAAAAACAGCTCCCTGGGGATGTTACCGACATGGAAAAAGGCCAAGACTGGCAACGCCTTGGGAAGAAGGGGATCCAAGGTAAGCAGCATCTTTCATAGCTGGGGAAACTGAGCTGGCTGCGACATTCCTATCTTTCAGTAAGATTCCGAGCTCTAAAAACAAGGGAGTGAATGGGAGGTGGTGCCCAGCTGCCTCATCTGAAAGCATCTTGTGGTTTCCTTACCAAAGTTTCCAGGTCAAGGGGAAACATTAACACCTCCCGCTACCATACAAAGCAGGCACTTCAGAGGCAGCAGCTCCCCAGGGTGGGGTCCCAGCAGAGGCAAGTTCTCCCAGTGAAAGAGGCTACTATGAACCTAAGGCCCAGCTCCTGGAAAGGTGGAAAGTCAGCAGCTTATTTGGGAATTTGCCACCTCGAAGCAGAGGAAGTGATGAGAGGTAGCAGATGGGACTGGGGGGAGAGGGGGTGGCCCAGAAGCTACACCCGACAGCTGTGGTGTTAATCAAAACCCAGTACCCAGGCAGCGTGCAAATAGGAGTCTCAGGCATCTGAGTAACCGAGAAGCAGCTGTGGTAATTTCTTAATTTGAAAAAAAAAAAAAAAATCAAAATACAGCATTGCATTCTGCTGTTAGGTAGACTACAAGAATGGCCCGTGGGCTGGGAATAAAACTAAAACCCAAGACAATCAGCCTCGCTTTAATGGCATCTAGGACCAAAGCCATGTTTATGAGTAAAATCGGGTTATAATGAGCTCCCCCATCTGGGATTTGCAAGAAGTGTTCCCTAGAACCAGGTCCAAGATAGATCCACCCAATATTAAAATCCTTTGACGAAGGCCCTGTATGGACACCAGGCTCAGTAGCTGGAGCCCAAGAAGAGACTCCTAAAAATTCAGATAAACTTGGCTACTGGAACTCCTCCATTACAGCAAAAATAGAATGTGTGATCCAATCACATAAGCGTTTTTAAAATTCAGCCAAAATAACTGGCAAATAGGATCATTTGACATTTCCCTTGCTAAAATGGCAAAAAAAAAAAAAAAACACAAAACCCTCCTAAAGGAACACTTCGTTACAATTCCTTACTGTAGACCAACAACTGAAACCATTCTATATGACATACTGGCCCATACAACATATTTTGACCAATTCAAGATCTAGATCAAGAAACCTAAGTCTGGGACAAAGGACAATGATGTACACGTGTGAAGTAAGTTTTTAGACATTCTACATCTAGACATCTTGATCATTTCTGATGGATGGGGGCCAGGGACTTATGCGTAAAGATTGCAGAATTTAAGTATTTCACTAGGCAGATTCACGGATGATCAGACAGGAACCATGTTCTTGGTTTTTCCACCTGGCGTTCTGTGAGATTCTCAGCTCACATCTGTTTCATCTCCCCAAACTGCCCACCTTTGGTTTCATCTGAAAGCATTGATCTGTATGCAGCTGGTGCCTACTAGGGGATGTTAGCTATCTACTCAATGTGCTCGAACAGTAATGTATGAGAGCTCATTTAACACGAATGGCTTGATAATTCTGTCTCAACGTTCCCTCTGCAGCCGCCTACTTCTTCTAGGGCAGGGAAATGGAAATTATTTCAAGAAGTGGAAAAAGTGTGTGATTTTAAGTAACTCAACTGAGCTTATTTCCCTTGGGAAAAGGACAGCCAGCTGACTGTGCTCAGGAGTTAATTAAGTGCTGTCTGACCTCGATGAGTTATTTCAATTTAGCAATAACTTTACTAACAAAGAAAAGGTGTCCGGTCAGCTTGAATGCACATCAGGGTTGTCTGTTTTCCGCATCCTGAATGACCGCCCCGAACTGCCCTCCCAGCTGTACTCAGAATTTCCTTTAATGTTCGGCTGGCATTGAAACGTCTGAATCCAGGACATGCAAGGTGGTTTGGGGGTGTCTGTGGACAAGGAAGCCAAGTGTGAGTTGTTTGGGAGCCACGTGTTCACACGTGGGGGGGCCTGTCTCCGAAAATGAAATACTTTCTTGCTGCCTTAACTCTTCCCTGCCCAAGCTCTCTCCTGCTGGCATTTTCTTTTAAGTGAAATGTAGCTGACTTACAATATTATATTACTTTCAGGTGTGCCACACAGTAATTCAATATTTCACAGATTATATTCCGTACAAAGATACTGTAAGATACCAGCTATATTCCCTGTGCTGTACATTTCACCCTTGTAACTTATTTTATATCCAGTAGTTTGTGCCTCTTAATATCCTTCCCCTTCTCCGGCCCCTGCCCCCACCGCTCTCCCCTCTGGTAACCATTAGTTTCTCAGTCTATTTGTTTTGTTATAATTATTTTGTTTAGACTTCACATATAAGCGAAAACATATGGTATTTGTCCTTCTTTATCTGATTTATCTCACCAAGCATCAGACCCTCCAGGTCCAACCATGTTGTCACAAATGGCAAAATTTTCCATCTTTTCATGACTGACATTCCATTGCGTGTATATACCATTTATTCATTCATCTGTTGAGGGACACTTAAGTTGCCTCCACACTTTGGCAACTGTAAACAATGCTGCTATGAACGTTGGGTTACAGACATCTTTTTGAATTAGTGCTTCTGTTTTTCTCTTCGGCATTCTTAACTTAGATAGGACCAAGTAGCAGGAAGTGGCCACAGCCACACCACACAGAGCTGTCAATCCTATAGGCACTGGTGGGAGAAGGGGTGCTAGCCGCCGCCGCCACCACCACCCCCGCCACAAGGCCTTTTCCAACCACAGCACAGCCCCTTCCTGCTCCTCAGCCACTGCCACCCTCCAAACCACTCCCCAAACCACTAAAACAATCCCAGGGAGACCAGAAGCTTCATCTGACCCAGAAGCTTCAATCTCATACTGTTCTTCTACGTTGCTGTCCAGAAGACACTGTCTTTTTTTCTAATCAGACCATATATTACCTAGAGTAACCCCGGAGCAACCTTTCTTTCTTCTCCCATTCCTACCACTAACAAAAGAGCCCCCCAAAGAAAACTGCAACCAAAAGTTGATTTCCATCACAGATTCTCCTTCCACCCACAGGCACGTGCTCGAGGGCACCAGACCACCACGCCCACCTCCATCCAAACAGGGGCACAAGCTTCCAGCACATACGAGGGGGAACCGATGTGCACAGTAGCAGCCAACATGTGAAAATACTTTCATTGCAAAATTGAGGCGTGTAGCTCACCAAATACATGCTGGAATGCTAACGTGAGTAATGACACAGGTGGTTATGCAAACAGTGAACTCATGCTTCAATTTGGCAGAAGGATAAACACTTCTAGGATAGTTTGCAAGGTTCAATTACGTAGATCTGCCGGTTAATCTCCTTTACACTTGAAAGAGCTCCCCCCAAATCGATCGTTTTCCAACAGAAAAGTCACTGCTAGACACATGTTCTATGGAGGCAGTCAAAGTATATACTCGTACTAAATTGACTCAACATTCTTAAATGAGCCTCTCACCAGGAACTGACCTGGGCAGACAATGATTATTCTACTGTATCCTGCAACTTAATTCAAACACAGGTATTTATTTGAATAATATCTCTTATCTAATATGTGCCAGGCCCTACTCTAAAATGCTGGGGATACAGCAATGAATGAAATAGGCAAATATTCCTGCCCTCAAGAGGCTCACGTTCTACCAGAGGGCAAACAATACAGTCGCATATAAGGCATAAGGCACGTCAGATGTGATGGAGAAAAACAAAGCAAGGATGGAGAACAGGGTGAAGGCGGCGTGTTATAATTTTTTAACTATCAAGGAAGACTACGGGGTTGTGGGAGCGGTTTACATCATTCGGAGACCTGAAGGTTGAGGCAAGGGGCCAAGCCAGGTGGAATCTTGGGAAAGAGCTTTCTAGGCAGAGGGAGCAGCTAGTTCAATGACCCTGAAAGAGGGGCATATCTGGTGGGTTCAGGGCTCAACAAAAGTCTGCATTTGGCTGTTTCATAATCTTGTTAAAAACAGCATCCCACATGGAGATTTCGCAAGGCTTCATTGTTTCCAGTTTCGGAGTTTTCTCTTAAATATAGAGCATCTGACATGCCTGTGATTCATAGAAACGTATGTGTTTGGCTTTCCCACCACCCTGACGTGCTCTGACAGCTTCTTGTTTGCAGTGAGCGAAGTCCCAAGGGCTCTGGGAGTAAGTTTAGCACCACAGCAACCAAAGCAAACAGGTCAAGAACAGCAGGCAGATAGGCTCAAGGTCAAAGATGCCTATACATGGATTCAAGGAGGGGCGCATAAGAACCCCCAACACCACAACCATCCCTATCATTTATGCTCAGGTGTCAAGGTGATGAGAGGTCAGCAAGAAATCTCCAAAACCAGTAATAAGGCTCAAAACAGAGCTGGAAGGACAAAAATACCCATCTCTGCACTTGCAAAATAATAATGTGATCCAATCTTCTTTCTTTAGGGATACAATTTGCAAAACAAAACGAAACCCAAAAAAGCATAGGAACGCTAATTCTGAACACAGGGAAGGAGAAATGTATCTCGAAAAGAACAGAATATGAGTCCCCAACGCCCGGAGGAAGGTCAAGGCCAGAGGGGGAGGGGGCCAGGACTGAGAGTCAGGCAACCTGGGCCGCCTGCGTGGTCCACTTGACCCGCGGCCCCAGCTGTACCACTTCACCTTTCTGAGGCTTCGATTCCTCAGAGGATTCGTAATCCCTCCAGTGCTAGATTATTGCAAATATTAGAAAGAGTAGATTAAAAAGGGGCCGGCATGTAAAAAGACCAGCCTCCAAATGTCCCTAGCGTGTGACTCCATTTATAGAGCAGGCTTGAAAGGACAGCATTACAGAGAACAGCGGAGTGGCTGACAGGGGTTGAGGCAGGGGACAGAGGGAGAGTTGGCTAGCACTGTAAAAGGGTGCCATGAGGGGTCCTTGTAAAGGAGCTGTTTGCTCTCTCCACTGCGGTGGTCATGTGAGTTGTCACACGTGACAGAACTGCAGAGAACGAAACACACACACAAATGAATACATATAAAACTTATATAGGTATTATATATAAGGTTGGTGATTTATCAATGCTAATATCTTGATGCTGAACCTGGAACACTGTTTTGCAGCACGTTATCGTTGGAGGAAATGGATCAAATGTAACGGGTTCCCTTCTATTTCTTACAACTGTATATGAATCTATAATTATCTCAAATAAGTGGTTTTTTTTTTTTTTAATCTCATCACCTTAAAAAAAAAAAGTGGCTAGTCGGGGTTCCCATCGTGGCTCCGATCCCTGGCCCTGCTCAATGGGTTAAGGACCTGGCATTGCCATGAGCTGTGGTGTAGGTCACAGACATGGCTCAGATCTGGCGTGGCTGTGGCTGTGGTGTAGGCCAGCAACTACAGCTCTAATTCCACCCCTAGCCTGGGAACCTCCATATGCCTCGGATGTGGCCTTAAAAAGCAAAAATAAATAAATAAAACAGCCATTTACAATGTGGTATAATTATAAGGAATAAGCTCACAACTAAAAATATCTGGACTCAAAACAAAAGGTCCTGAAATTTCATTAGGAGGATACAGGGCCTTTCATACCTAAAATAAGGAAAAAGTGTTAACTGCAATTATTCCTGGGAGAGGGAGCAAGTTAAATTTGTCATTTCATGAAGGTGACTTCAGCTTAAATGCATTTCAAATGTCAGAGTTTGCTGAGGTCAGGCTTGGATGAGGGTAGAGGAAAGGTAAAGACCTTGAATCCTAGGGAGGGGCAGAGGGAGAAAGAAAAAAGGGGAGGCAAAGGCATCAAAACTGAGCTTCACTGAATTCATGGGTCCCTCGAGGCCCGAGCCACTGCTTTACAAGCGCACGTTATCGTTTCTAGATATAAGCCGTACTCAACCTGAACAACCATACACCAATTGGAAAATTAAAAGGAATGAGAATAACTTTAAAAGGATGAATATTAATCAGAATTATGAATAAGAAATATGAGGGCTTTTTTACAAAAATACACCAAGCACTTGAGGAACACACACTTCAAAATGAGCTCAATTACACGTATCTTCTGCGTAAAGGTGGGAACTGACAGGTGTCAACCCGGCCTCTACTCTGCCTTCTCAGTGATTCGCCCTGCAGCATCACAGCACACACCTCCTCTCGCGGCTACACTAATTTCAGCAGCTTCTGCCTTGGCTGTCTCAGCTTTCTCCTCTTGTTGGCCCAGAAAATATCATGGCAAAAAAAAAAAAAAAAATTAAGTATTTTGTTTAAAAAATATTTTCTGATCAATGAGCTGAAATTGACAAAACAATTTTAAAAATGCCTATGGTTTAGCAGAGACCCTGTTGCGCATCCAGAATTTGGGACCCCCCACAAACTAAACAAATGGGAGATAAAATAGTCACCAGAAAATTTCTAAATCTGCCTGCTGAATAATTGAAGCCCCCTAACGGTCAATGGAAGTATTCTTACAAGGAGCTCAGTTATATTGCTTTTTAATTTTATTGAAGTACAGCTGATTTACACTGATGTATTAATTTCTGCTGTACAGCAAAGCGACTCAGTTACACACACACACACACATATATATATATATATCTAGGGCCGCACCCGCGGCATATGGAGGTTCCCAGGCTAGGGGTCTAACAGGAGCTGTAGTCGCCAGCCTTTGCCACAGCCACAGCAATGCGTGATCCGAACCGCGTCTGCAAACTTCACCACAGCTCACGGCAACGCTGGATCCTTAACCCACACTGAGCAAGGCCAGGGATCGAACCCGCAACCTCATAGTTCTTGGTCAGATTCGTTAACCCCTGAGCCACAAAGGGAACTCCTATATATATATTCTTTTTCATATTCTTTTCCATTGTGGCTTACTACAGGATATTGAATGCAGTTCCCCGTGCTATTACAGTAGGACCTTGCTTTTTATCCATCCTGTATATAATAGTTTGCCTCTGCTAATCCCACCGCTCACTGCAAGATGTTCTTTTCCCAGTTCCAAAGGGAAAAAGGCGGTCTGTCTCTTTCACGCCCCCACTCATGAACGCAGGGGAGAGTGAACTGCCTAAACTCCTTCTAGCACTGACGGTAGGAGGGAAAGCCTAGGCACTCTATCCCTAATCCAATTTTCTACTAACACAAGTTTAAGTGTCGCAGTTTTTAAAATCACGTTAACAGAGACTGCTCTGTGGCACCCTGCTCCCCCTGCCCCTCGGAAGGCTGCTGTCGTCTAGTCTGGAGGTCCCCATTTGGCCACTGATGCACTTGCACAGTGACAGCTCTAACTGCAGCCCAAGTGCTCCCTTTCATCCTTTCACCCCTTAGTTCACTGGGGTTAATAAAGCCAGGTTCAGGAAGTTCTCTGGTGGTCTAGCGGGTTAAGGCCCCCGTGTCTTCACCATTGTGGCTCAGGTCACTACTGTGGCGCAGGTTCGATCCCTGGCCAGGGAACTTCCACATGCTGTGGGTGCAGTATGCTGTGGGTTCAGCAAAAAAAAAAAAAAAAAAAAGCAAAAAAGAGAGAGAGAGAGAAAATGAAATAAATACTGCAACTCTCATTTATAAAAATAAACTAGGAGTTCCTGTTGTGGCTCAGTGGGTTCAGGACCCAAACAGTATCCATGAGAATGGGGGTTCAATCCCCGGCCTTGCTCAGTGGGTTAAGGATCCGGCATTGCCATGAGCTGTGGTATTGCTGTGGCTGCCCTAGCCTGGGAACATCCACATGCTACAGGTACAGCCCTTTAAAAAAAAAAAAAAAAAAAACCTAAAATAAAATAAAGCCAGGTTCAAAAGCAAGGTAAACTTTTTACATTCAAAAAAGAAGTTCTTTTGCCCTAAAAAAAAAAAAAAGTGCTTTTGTTTTTATAAAAGACTTAAGTCATTCAACCAGACTTGGCCAAAGATGCCACTTACAGAGTGGAAAACAAATGGCCCAAATACCCCTAAGGGAAGGGCCAGATTTGGGGCTTCAGAAATAAGCAAAAGCTCCAGGTAGGCTTCCTGGTCCCCTCACTGGGCACATCAAGACGCGCCCAGGAGATGATTCCCGTTGCAGTTTCTCTGCTGCAGTAATCAAGACAAAGCAAACCCAGCATCAGAAAAAGGAAAAACTAGCCTGCCAGGGGAGCACAGAGCCTGCTGAGGGTCAGAGTGCCTCCTCTCTCCCAAACACAAACCCACGCGCCCAACACACCAAGAGGCTGTGTGCCTGCCTCCAGGTCTCGCCCTGCCGGGTATCGTCATGTTTATGTCAGAGCGCCTGGCCAGCCTAATGGCTGATGCTTCTGCTTCCTGGGTCGTGGCAAATCTGCCAGGAAGGTGGCCTGGCCAGGCAGAAAAGGCCTCAGTGAGCCTGGAGAAGGCAGCAACCTGAGAAAGCAGCCTGCCCTGACATGCGGTGTGAAACACCAGCTCACTGGCGAGCCCGCGAGCGCCTTCCAGCAGCAGGACTGAAATAGCACAAATCAGCAGGTCCGAGTCCTTCCAGCTTCCTGCTCTGGCCAGTCCTGGAGAGTCATAGCCCCAGCAGCATTCACAGATTTCTGCCCAGGAGAAGGGAGCCTTTTCTTTATGGCACCCAAGAAGCCTGTGACCATGGCCCATCCTGGCAGAAAAGGGCAAACCCTGATCCCAACAATAAATGCACACCCAGCACAGAACAAATCAAACCTAGCACGATTACACATCCACAGTGAGCTTCCCAAACTGGGCGAGACAATCAGTATTCTTGGCCACAATGACCATACAATAAAACTGCCGTCCCGAGGGTTTTCTAAGCACAAAGCCAGTATACACAAAACGCATGTGACTAACAAATGACTGCTCTTCAGATCTTAGGTCCCTCCTTGAGTCATATTTCTTGAATTGCTTATCCACCAAGTTCCGTTGTTTCGCTGTACATTTCCTGGCATTATTTCTCAGAAACGCATGGTACACACTGCCACTGTTTGCTAGAGGACCGGCCTTAGACAATTTATAGAGTCTCGTTCATGTAAGCAGCTAGAGATTACTTATACTGACTTTGAAAACATTGCTTCCTTATGATGGTGACTCAGTGTGACCCAGCCATCACTGGGCCATACAGGCTGGCTCTGTATGTCCCGACTTTATACAGCCTTTGATATGCTTTATACAGAGTGTAATGTTTAATAGATAATGAGTTATATGATTAATTTCCTAACTTGTACTTTTTATCTCTAACATGTGCACTAACCCCCAGAAAACAGAAAACCCTATCTTTTTACCTCACAGTCAAGTAACACCTCTTGTGCCTTCATAGCCCCTCCTTGTTTTCCCTCTCTAATTTAAACAGAAATAAAAGTATAAGAACATTACAACGCTTCACCCCAAAATGAAATCCATCTTTTATTTCATGGAAGAAACATCAGAACCACGATGACACTGCTGATGTTTTTTAGGCAACAGCCAAGACGCACCCTAAGTTGGGTTCATAATTTAGTTCAGAAATGGCTGGCCTACGCACTGACGTGGCTGAGTTTTCTTCTAAACCAATGTTATTACCAAAAGTACAGTGCATATAAGGCACTGTTGATACCACCTATATGGACAAAACCAGGGCACAAGACAAGGTGATTCAACTTTGAGGATAAAAGCTTACAACCAGCTCAGTTTAACTAGAAAGATCCAGTCTGCCCTAGCATAAATCATGAAGTGTGCGATTTCAACTTCTGAGATGATCACACCTACAAATCTGAAGTATCCACAACATTCCACCAAAAACAGTGTGCCCACCATACTACACATCAGCCCATCCCTAGGGAATAAAGCTGAACTTCTTGGGCCTTCATTTCATTTACCGCCTACTTGTTAGAAAGGCACTTCAACTTAAGAAAGTAGTTAGAGCTTCTTATTTCATTAACCACCTAATTACAGGTTGTTCACTCCGAGCTGGGAAACTTACTCCCACCTAGTACAGACAGTAAATGGGAGCTTCTCAAGCCTTATTAAGCATTAAATAATTAGAATAATAAACCATGAATATCTATGTGCTTTCAGACTGTTGTGAGTTTTCTGACACATAGCTGTGACCCTGAAATTTCAAGTGCTTTCTCAATTGTAAAAAAAAAAAGCAGCAGAACCTGTTAACAGTCGCCCCCAGCAGGAAATCCCAATTACCCAATTTTTTTTTTGTCTTTTTTTGCCTTATCTAGGGCTGCACCCGCAGCATATGGAAGTTCCCAGGCTAGGGGGTCTAACAGGAGCTGTAGCTGCCGGCTGACGCCACAGCCACAGCCACGCGGGATCCGAGCCGCATCTGCGACCTACACCACAGCTCACGGCAACGCCGGATCCTTAACCCACTGAGAAAGGCCAGGGATCGAACCCGCAACCTCATGGTTCCTAGTCGGATTCGTTAACCACTGAGCCACAAGGGGAACTCCCTCCAATTATCCAATTTAATTTTGTTTATTCTAGAGGTGAGTCCTCCTGGGCAAAATTCATCTAACAACCAACTTTGCTCAATGCTGGCAGGTGACTACAAAAAATAATAGAAGAGCTTCAGTCATGTCTCGGAACACAGCTTCCATCCTACTCGGACAGATAATCCCACTAAAATCCCCATTCTAAAGTAAGGCACTAACGCACCTGCAAAGAGCTGGAAGGAAAGGCTGCGGTTAGAGGGAGCCCAAAGAGGGTTCTGTGTTTCCCACCATCATTTACTAAAGCCTGCACAAACAGCATCCTTCTAAAAAAAAAAAAAAGTCAGCTGGACAGACCACAGATTGCCAGGATGCCTGCCTGGTAAACACAACTTAATGACTCATTCACAAATTCAAGAAACCACACAAGAGTCCGGTGGCAATAAGCACAATTAACTCAAAATTAAACAGCACCCAACACCTGTGATTCAGGCTCAGCGAGCCAAGGGCATGGCTGCCGGGGGGCTGTTCAGAACTAGGGCAGCTACCACATGGGGCACGGAAGCGGGGCAAGTGCCAGCAAGAACCACCCGGTGCATCTTTCCACGCTGGGGCCTTGAGCTCAACCCAGAATATTCTCAGCTGGGTTATCAGGTGCGGTTTATAGCCTAGCAACTGAGACTACTCGCTGCCTTGAAACTTTCTTCCTCTTTAAACCAAGTCTCTGATTTTTTAAAACCCCACCTCTGCTTTCCAGGTAGGGAGTCTGTCAAGCCTATAGGACAACTTGGGCAAATTCACTCACTGTCTGGCCCAAAGGAGCCTCGTTCCTGTCTTATATTAACCTCAGGAGGAATATTTTTTATAGAAAGGAGACAAGGGGCCAGGCAAAGAGTAAGTGAAAAAAACTACGCAGTAAAGACACGATCTCACGCTACATCACCATGAAATTCATCAGACAAGGTGAGAAAGTTCTGGAGGCCTGTTGCACAGTGGCGTGAATATACTTTACACCACCGAATCGTATGTGCATCTCAAAAGAGGATGATAAATTTTATGTGTTCTTTACCATGATGCTTTTTTAATTTCAAAAAAAAAAAAGATAGGGAGTTCCCATCACGGCCCAGCAATAATGAACCCAACTAAGATCCATGAGGACGTGGGTTCGATCCCTGGCCTCGCTCAGTGGGTTAAGGATCCGGCCGTGAGCTGTGGTGTAGGTCGCAGGTGCAGCTTGCATCCTACATGGCTGTGGCTGTGACGTAGGCCAGCAGCTGCAGCTCCGATTCGATTCCTAGCCTGGGAACTTCCATTTGCCGCGGGTGCAGCCCTTTAAAAAAAGGGAAAAAAATTGTCAGCAGAAGCAGCATCCCACAGTGCACAGAAACCCAAGGAGGAAAACCCAAGTCAAGAAGCTAACAGGCATTTACTCTTAAAGATTCTGCAGCACTTACTTATGTATGCGGACTGGACAGAAAACAAAGGAAATTACAAGAAAGGCCCTCGCCTGGCATCTTGTCCAAAGCAGACAGAAAGCGGGTCCTCAAGCCCCCGAGAGTTCCTTCCTAGGCTCATTCATGGAGTCAGGACATCAAAAGCATGTAGGACATCTGCACTGATTCTTAAGTTCTGTGTTGAAAACCAAACGGCTTAGGGACCCCAGAGGCAACATCGTCTTACTGACAGCCCTGCCTTCGGATTCCAGCTCTGAAGATGGGTCCAAGCGCAGAGTCTCCTGCTTAGATCTAAAGGCCTCTGGAATATCTGGAAGGGGGTGTCTGTCAGCAGCCCTGCTACATTGCTCAGGACAACTTTCCACGGACATCTGTGAAAGCCGGGGGGAGACTTTTATTCCAAGCATAAAATGAAGGCCATGGTAGGAGCTTCGGGAGTCAGATTTCAAAGTGAGAGGGAACTTTAGAGTGACGAATGATCGCAACAATATTAGACTTTCTCCCTAAGCAGTGAATGACGTCACTGGAAATGTTGGAGCAGAAGTTCTCAATTCTGTGAGATGCTGGGTTTAGGCCCTTCCCAACTCAAGTTTCTGTGATACAACAGTTAGGAAAGTATTTGGCTACGAATAAGAGAAAGCCCAAACACTCTATCTTTTCACTCCACCGTCCGTAGTGTGTTGATTTTTATCCTTATGTTGTTATCTCTTTGGCACAAGATGGACGCCCTACCCCTCGGCTCAAACCTGTGCTGATGGCAGAAGATGCTGAGAACAGCAAGGGACAGCTCCTGTCTCAGAAGAACAAAACTTGCACTGAAAGCCCTAGTGGATTCTGCTTGTATTTAGTTGGCCAGATTCTATCTCTTAGCCAGGGTTTTTCAGCCTCAGTCCTACAAACACCGGGGACCAGATAACTCTGTCACAGAGGACCAGCCTGTGGCTTACAGGACGTTTACCAGCAGCCGCAGCCTCTATCCATACATGCCACCGGCACCCCAACCCCAGCCGTGACAATCAAAAATGTCTCCAGGGAGTTTCCATTGTGGCTCCGTGGTGATGAACCTGACTAGTATCCATGAGGATGTGGGTTCAATTCCTGGCTCTGCTCAGTGGGTTGGAGATCCGGCCGGCATTGCTGTGAGCTGTGGTGTAGGTCGCAGATGCAGCTTGGATCCTGTGTTGCTGTGGCTGTGGTGTAGGTCACAGATGCAGCTTGGATCCTGTGTTGCTGTGGCTGTGGTGTAGGTCACAGATGCAGCTTGGATCCTGTGTTGCTGTGGCTGTGGTGTAGGTCACAGATGCAGCTTGGATCCTGTGTTGCTGTGGCTGTGGTGTAGGTCACAGATGCAGCTTGGATCCTGTGTTGCTGTGGCTGTGGTGTAGGCAGGCAGCTGTAGCTCTGACTGACCCCTACCTAGCCTGGGAACTTCCATATGCTGCGGGTGTGGCCCTAAAAAGCAAAACAAAAAAAAAGTCTCCAGACACCGCCAAATGTCCTGTGGAGGGCAGACTCACCCCTGGATGAGAACCACTCTTAAGCTCATCACCTCTCCTAGGCTAAGATGAACCAGTGGCAATGGACGGGTAGTCAAACCAACCAACAGTCTGCCTCAAAGGCTCTAAACCCATTTCTTAAATGCTTTTGAATGAGGCCATTCAGCACGGTGCTAAGCTCTTTGGAAAATTTAAGAGAAACATATGAAGTGCCCCTACTTTAGAAGTACAGACAATAAAATTCACCAAGTCAAGATAAATGCATAAGAAACAATCAGGGGGAAAAAAAAAGATACATCATAAAAGGCTTAAACCATAGAGACAAGCAAGATATCTCTCAGTTGGTCCAGATCAGGAGGGATGAAAACACAGAAGAGTGTAGCCTGGAGTTCTTACTGAAAATGTCACTTTGGAGTAGAACTCGCATTTGAAGACTAGAAAGACTTAGACAAGTGGCCAGAGAGAAGGAAAACAAGCGAAGCAGAAGTTGCAGAGGGAGCGCAGCAAAGCGCGCAGGAGCTATTCTACAGGCCTGGGTTCTGAGGGAGTCAAGCCTCTCTGCACCTCAGTTTCGCCATCTGCATAATGGGGGTAAAAGCAACACCTCTCTCCTGAGGTTGCTGAGAGGATCGAATGAGAGCAAATCAATTACAAGAGGAGCTGATACACGGTAAGCAATCAGTTGCTAGTTTCTATTGTAGCTGTTAGCATATAGCTATGATATGATACATTAATTAGAATAATAAGATTTCAGAGAGAAGGGCCATCTCTCAGGAGTCAGAGGATCCCTGCTGGAGAGTGGCTGTGACATCCTGAGCAGGACAACCAGAGCCCAGAGTTGGCGGAGAAAGTCAGGCTCCTGATGGCCATGACACACTGGCTGGGATCCAGGCGGGGTGGCAGGAGGACCCCCACGAAAGCACGTCCATAAATACCAAGAGGTGGTGGCAGGAGGGTTGGCCGGAATCTGGGGATGATTTCAAGTAAATTTCCTGACCAGCGGCCATGGTCAAGTTAATAATAAGGCTTATATGGGATACAGGAGTTGTAACTTGCAAAGCATTTCTCCGTGTACCAGCTGAGTAGTTTGCATGTAACAAGCCTGTCCACAGCTAATAGAGAGCCACGCAAAAGGAGTTTTATTTATTCTTGGAAAAGGTACTGCCAGGCAAAGCCAATCTGCGGAAAGAAGCGGGAGATGCAAGACCTGCCTTTGTGGCACAAGAGACATGGATTTGAGCCAGAGAATCACTGATTAATGCGGGTATCTTGCATTGATTTAAGGGAAAATAGACGAGCTTTCAAAAATTTTTACAATCTAGGCATTTTTACCTACAAGCAGGCCAACAATGGGCCTTCTGCATCACAAACTCCTGGCTTCTGGGTCCCAATTCTTTTATGATCAAAGGATAAGGGAAAAAGCACACACAAAACTACCAGTTCTTTCTGGTACCCTGCTTCCCATCCATGGTTTCTCTAGCAGTTAATGCCTGCAGATGCTCCCCAGGGTTATACACCTTCATCTTCCATTAAGTTTAGTAAGTTCCATAAGGCACATGTAATAGTTTGAAGATGCGGAAAACTTAAGCCTTACATTAAAAAAAAATGGAAAACAAAGCCACAGAGTACCCCTGCGTGCACTGGACAACCACAAAGGGAGAGGACCAGATAAAGAGCAGGTCCCCAGGGCGTGGTTTTGGTTACTCCACCCATCCTCACTGGTCCAGTCCCCTGGGAACTCTTGTTAAGATGACTTTTTATCCTACCCACGACATATGCCGCCAGCTTCAGTAAAAATTCAAGGCATCCAATACTTTCCAAAACAGAGTACCTGGGAGTTCCTGGCTAGCGGAAACCAACCTGACTAACACCCAGGAGGACGCAGGTTTGATCCCTGGTTTTGATCAGTGGGTTGAGGATCCAGCGTTGCTGTGAGCTGTGGTGTAGGTCACAGATGCAGCTCGGATCCCGTGTTGCTATGGCTGTGGTATAGGCCACCAAATCTGTGGTGCAGCTCAGATTTGACCCCTAGCCTGGGAACCTCCATATGCCATAGGTGCAGCCTTAAAAAGACCACAAACAGAGTACCTGTCCTTGAGTGCATTGCTGAGTTTCGATAAATACTGAGCAGCAACAGAAAATACTGATCCAGTTACGATTTAAAAAAAAAAGAAAACTTTGCAATGAAAGGAGCAAACAGAAAAAAAAATGCATTTAGAAATGTTTTCTGGCAGATCCACATCATATCACGTAAGCAAAAGGGGGCATTTTTTTGATTTGTGGGGCAGCCCTACTCCTAGTACACAGAGGTGATAAAATGAGTATTTTTTTCATACTACCAGGAATAATTAAAACAAGAATAAATATCATTTACTGTACTAATACTGCCTCCTTAATATTATGACGGGCACTGCACACGTGTCACTCTTCCCTAATTTTCACAAAGTAGGGTGGATCACCACTGTCACTATCTTACAAGGTAGCGCTCTGCAGCTCAGGAGGTTAAATAACTGACCCAAGGGCAGAGCAGGGAAGCTTCGATTCCAACTCGTATCTGCCGACTTCCGAGTCCTGCGCTCTCCATCACTGTGCTACAGGGCCGCACACCAGTACAACTAAACAAGCCAGAACACAACGGAGTATGCAACTAAATGCACCGAATACACTGCAGTGAGCAGCGAAGTACAACTTTTATTAATGCCAAGACTTATGAAAACAATTTCCCATCCCAGTCTGTCCACACTTGTTCCCTGAACTTGACTTTACCAAGGCCTGGAAAACATGCTACTCACCCTTTTTCCCCATCAAATACAGCAGAATCGAGAGCCGCTCCATTCAACAGAAACAGGAGTTGTGGCTGCAGGGTTTTTCGGGGGGGGGAGTGGGGGTTGTTTGTTTTAAGGCTGCACCCACAGCACAAATTCCAGGCCAGGGATTAAATCCAAGCCTCAGCTGCAGTAACACCAGATCCTTTAACCCACTGCACAGGAGGGGATGGAACCCTCGCCTCCGCAGTGACCTGGGCCACTGCAGTCAGATTCTTAATCCCCGTGCCACAGCGGGAACTCCTGCAAGTTTACAGTTTCTCATAGTCATATTTTTCAAAATAAAAAAAAAAAAGAGGGAGGAAATTAACCAAACAATCCAAAATAGTATCCTTCAAACATGTAATCCACAGAAAAATTATTACCGAGACATTTTACCTTCTTTCTTCATAGTCTGAAATCCGGTGTGTGTTTGACATTCACAGAACAACTCGGTTCAGACGAGCACCTGCCAAGCGCTCAGCAGCTCTGCATCAACCCAAAGCCACGGTACTGGGCCACACAGATAACACACCCTTGGAGTGACACACATGTATAAAACACCTTTAACCATTAGCCGCATGTTTCCCTGATGACCGGAATGTGTGCGCATACGTGTGCCTGAGGTTATGAGGTTTCAGGGACCCCCACCCACTGCCTGAAATTCCACCACTGTAGCTTCCACTTAGGTCTTTAAATACAGCACTTCGAGCTGTCCTAACAAAAATGCTCCTGAGAACGCCGTGCTGATAGCATCAGCAAACCTTAGGTCACACAAAGGGAACTGACAGTGTGTCCAGGAGGAGGGGACAGAGGACAAAATGAGATAAGCAACTTTCCGGCATGCCTAAGCTCTGATCCTGTCACAAGTCCCTGTCCCAAATTCCCTCTGTCCTCAGCAACTTGGAGCAGTGACTGAAATAGCTCCTTGTCAAGAACAACTTCTGTCAAGAAACCTGGAAAGAAAACTACTAGAGGCATTCCCGTTGTGGCTGAGCAGTCACGAACTCGACTGGTATCCATGAGGACTCAGGTTCGATTCCTGGCCTCGCTCAGTGGGTTAAGGATCTGGCGTTGCCGTGAGCTGTGGTGTAGGTTGCAGATGCGGCTCAGATCTGGCGTTGCTGTGGCTGTGGCGTAGGCCGGCGGCTACAGCTCCTGTTAGACCCCTAGCCTGGGAACCTCCATATGCCACAGGTGTGGTTTTAAAATGACAAAAGACCAAAAAAAAAAAAAAAAACATAACAAACTCGGAGTTCCCATTGTGACTCAGTGGTTAACAAACCCAACTAGTGTCCATGAAGAAGTGGGTTCGATCTTGGCCTCCCTTGCTCAGTGGGTAGGGGATCCAGCATTGCTGTGAGCTGTGGTGTAGGTTGCAGACGCAGTTCAGATCCTGCACTGCTGTGGCCATGGAGTAGGCCAGCAGCTATAGTTCCGATTTGACTACTAGCCTGGGAACTTCCATATGCCAAAGATGCAGCCCCCAAAAGCAAAAATAGGAAAAAAAAAAAGTGAAAAGCAAAATTCATAGAACTGTACCCCACTCAAAATGTTAATTTCATAACATGTTAATTTCTAAAATGTAACGTTTTTTAAAACTTGCTCCTAAACAGAAACACAACTTGCCTTCGATCTTCACTCTGACAGACTGAGAGAACCCAGAATGTACCCGAACAGGTTCTGTCCTTTGCTTTATAGCGTATGTGCAATAACCAGTGAGGCACAGGATCAATGAACTTTTACTAAGATGGCAAATGGCTACATTTCGGTAACTATGATTAATTGGACTTGAATCGAGAAAGTTGCCACATACTCAAGAGCCTTTTGGTCTTAGAATACAAATTAACTTATAACCGGGGGACTAGATACATTATTATCCAAACAAGAGAGGCAGAACTGAAGTAATAAATGCAAAAGCTTCGGCATGAAATAATGCAAACTGCACAAGAAAAGGCAGTGATCAGTGCCTCTTGCAAATGAGATTATTAACCTACATAACGTACAGTCTATTCAACTCGCCCAGCGTTTGAGACAGCGTGTTAGGTTACAACACCCTTACATCATCACATTTCCAACCAGCCCCTTTCAATCCTTTTTGTTTTTGCAATAAGGCAGGATACACACAGAAATAAGCTGGTGTATTTCCGAATGTATAGAGAGCGCTGAACCACAAACGGGACTCACTGGAACAAACCCGCATGAAAAGCTGAAGGAACTCTTGTCATTTGCATGCTGTCCGCCCTTCCTATTATTATGGTCTTAAATCAATGTGACATATATAGTAAATATACTTAATAGAAAACATGAAAGAAAATAATTAGTTTTATGAGTGCTTTGTGGCAAACAGATTTATAGTAACTTTAAGCCACAAGAATTCCCAGAGCAAGAAATAAGTCATTCTTGTTTAACAAATATTTATGAGATTCCATCATAAAGTAACCTATGTGTTTCAGCCTTGGGGGTGGGGGGTGCGGAGAACAGAACAAAGACCTCTGGTCCTGTGGAGCTTCTGTTCTAGAAGGAGGGAGGAGAGAAGGAGTGAGATCAACAAATAAAATGCAGCCTGTTCGATTATGCTAAATGTTAAGGGATAAGAAAGTAGACGAAGGGGACAGAAAGCGGAGGAGCAATGTTGAAAGTTAAGAAGGGGGGCACCGGGAAAGCCCTCACGGGACAGGTGCCACTTGAGGAAAGACGTGAGGTGTAGTCTTGCCACACAGATACGCGGCAGGAAATAAAAGGGGGTTCTGGCAAAAGGCAAAAGCTCCGAGTTGGAAGTAGGCCGAGACTGTTTCAAGGATGAAAAGGATGGAGTAGAGAAAGTTAAGTGGGGGAAACTGAGCGGTGAAGTCAGAGTGATGGCACCCTAGATTGCACGGCAGCTTTTAGGTCATAGGAACGAATCGGGTTTTCCTCCGAAAGAGACGGAAAGAGGATCTGCGCGCATCTAATAAGAGACTAAAGGGGATCCGGCCAGAAGCAGGGAGGCCGGGGAGAAGGACATTCCATTAACCCAGGTGAAAAATTGCGGCGGTCTGGCCCGAGGTGATGGCAGTCAGGTGATACAAAATGGACTCTGAATATGTTTTGAAGGCAAAGCCTATTGGATTTGCTGATGGGATGGGAGAGAAAAGATAATTCAAGAGTGACTCCAAATGTTCTAAGTAAATGGAAGAACGGACGCTGTCCCTCACATGCGCAGACTGGCGGAGCTGGCTGGGGGTGGGGAGCAGCCTGGAGACAGGGGAAAGCTAGCATTTCCTCTTTGGACAATTAGGTTGTTTGTTGTTGCTGTCATTTTAAATTCAAGCGGTTGATTTTGATTCCCGTATTCCGGAATCTACAATCCCAGAACAAACTGACAGGAATATAGCCTCAAAATCTGCTCACTAAAAGCATTATCAGCTCTAGGTTTTGTTGCTGATTTAACTTTTCCAAAGCTCATCCCCATATCCTATGACCCGCTTCCCCCAAAAAGCATGAATGCCTCTTGACAATCTTAACTCAGAAAATTCAAGCAACTATCAAAGCAATTTGGTCCCCAAGCAGCCTTTTTCCCTCCATTTGCCTCTTTTTGTTCACGCATCCTTGGGCGATTCCCTAGAAGCCATTTTTCCAGAAGGAATCCCCTAGCAATGATCACTCGGTGAAACCACCATCAGAACCCTTGAGAAGTTCCAAGGTCATGTTATATTGGAAAGGACGATCTATTGGTCACATCCAAGTATCAATGACCAGCAGGCAGTCAGATTAAGGGGTCTGGGGTCCATGAGAGAGATCCAGGCTGCAGATAAAAACGTGGAAATCTTAACCTTAGATGGTTTTTAAGGCATGAAAGGAAATAGAGACGAGATACAAGTGCCCTGAAACAGGTCAGTTAAGAGTTTGGGGACATGAGGAATCAGCAAAGGAGACCGAGACTAAGACCAGCCGGGGAGGACAAAGGAAAACCAGGAGTGGGTCCCTCAGACCAGGTCAGGTGCTGCTGCAGGTCAAATATGAGGCGGCTGGGACCCCACGGTGGGCGTGGGTGGCACCAAGGAAATGTCACCGATGACTCGGTAAGAGCAGAGCCAGGGGCATCAGAGTGAGGGCTAAACACCCCACTGAAACAGGTCCAGGACAGAACCGGAGGGGCAGTGACTCATTCCAAAAGTTTCGAGAGAAGAAACTGGTCAGTAGCTACAGGGGAAATCAGAGTCAAGAGAGGATGTTTTTATTTAAAGTTACATGCCCAGTAGGAATTCAGGAGAGAGAAGAAAACTGATACAGGAAGGGGGGCGGGGTTTACGGAACAATGCCCTCAAGAAGGTTTCTGGAAATGGAAGTTGGATGCTGAGCCCAAGGAGCCCGGAGCTCGGGCGCAGGTGGTAGGTGCGATGCGGGCGCAAAGTTCTTTTCCGACCATTTCCAGTTTTTTAGTGGAAGAGGAAGAGGAAGGAGACAACGGCTATTTGAAGAGCAAGTAGTAAGTATGTGACAGTTATCTAAGGGGGACGGAACGAACAGACAGTGGAAACACGACGTGACTGCCAGGCAACGTCACGGGTCCACCGGGCATTTGTGATCATTAACTTAGAGATGATCAATACAGTGGTGGGGTTTTGTCCTGGGACCCTGGGCTGCACAGGCGCAAAGTGCAGAGTCGGCGCGGAGAAAGAGATGGATATAAGTGGAACTGCGGTTTAGTCAAGCAAGAATGATCCACTGTGAGAGGGGTGAGGGCGATGAGGATAGATGGTAGCAATGACAGTGGCTGACCGTGGAGGTCAAGCTGTGCAAGGAGAGAAGGAAGGACCTGGGGTGAGGGTGGAACCATCAAGAGGTGGCAGAGTCAACAAACCAAAGGACCTGGAGGTCCAAGGACTGTCACAGTCGGAGGTACCACAACAGGGCAGCCAGGAGAGGAGTGGTGGTCAGAGAGGGAGGTCCAGAGGGAGCTATGGAGGCAATGAGGCAACGACAGGGTCAAGGGCATGACGGCAGGGTGGCGCTACTGAGGAAGGTGGAGGAGACACTCACAGATGAGGTCGGGAAACTGAGGGATGAAGGTTGGGAAGATGATTGATGTGAACACTGAGATCTGGGAGAACCAGCCGTGAGCGGTGTTGGAGAGCGGGGCAGCGAACCAGACACCGGGATCTTCAGAGGAGGAGTGGGGGTGACTGGGTGGAAGAGCAGGTGATCTCCGGGAGGGACAGTGGCCCAGAGAAAGGCCGAGACACACAGAAGGAGAATTCCGGAGGAGGGGATACAGCTCAGCAGCTGCACAGAGGATGCTAGCCCACTCCTCAACGTGGTTCAAGGGTAAGAGTGAAAAACTGCAGGAGAAGCAGTATGATCGGGGAGACCCATTCCCAAGGAGCAAGAAGGGGAAGGAGATATTCAAAGACAAGGTCAGGAAGTTGGGACTGGCTGATGACTGACCCCAAGGGCACAGAGCAGACAGGGATGAGGCTCCAGAGGGAGAGACAAGAGTTTTAAAACTCGAAGAGTCAAAAGACTACTCAACCCTAAAAAAGAACAAAATAATGCCATTTGCAGCAACATGGATGGAACTAGAGATTCTCATACTAGGTGAAGTAAGTCAGAAACACAAAGACCTTACAATATCACTTACATGTGGACTCTAATCTAATCCTATCTACAGAAAACAAACAAACTCATGGACATAGAGACAAGACTCGTGGTTGCCAAGGAGGAGGGGGAGGGAGTGGATTGGACAGGGAGTTTGGGGCTAGTAGATGCAAACTATTGCATTTGGCGTGGATAAGCAATGAGATCCTGCTGTATAGCACAGGGAACTACATCCAATCACCTGTGATAGAACATGATGGAAGAAAATATGAGAAAAGGAATGTATAACTGGGTCACTCTGCTATATAGTAGAAAATGACAGAACACTGTAAATCAACTATTACATTTTTCATTTGTTTTTTGGGGCCGCACCTGTGGCATACAGAGGTTCGCAGGCTCGGGCTCTAAATGTGGCCATAGTGTAGGCTGGCAGCTGTAGCTCCGACTTGACCCCTAGCCCGGGAACCTCCATATGCCAAGGATGTGGGCCCAAAAAGCAAAAAAAAATAAAATAAAACTCTAAACTCCCCCCAAATTTCCTCAACAACAGGAGAATGCGCATGAGAGCACATAAGCCTTCAAAGTGACACACTGACCAGTGGGGGCTATAAACATCCTAAGTTAAGGAAACACCCAATGATGTACATTCTTCCTCAAGTACATACAATTTTATAAAAACATCAGAACAAGGAAGAGCAGCACTTAGGCCCTGAACCCTCTAGAAGGAGTCTTAGAAGGAAGCTGGGTGCTTGTTTTACGTCTGGAAAATAAGATTAGACAGATAGTTACATCGTATTTCCTGACAGGATTATTAGAGTGTGGTTACCACGGTAACCAGTGAGCCATGAGCATTGCTGGAGCAGAAGGAAAGTTAGAAGGCATCTTTCTCAAAAAGAGTGAATCACATAATTTCAGAGTGGGTAAAAATTGCTGAAAGCTCTGTAACTGGATATCTCAACCAAAATGCCCTAGAAGATGAAGAGATTTTACATATAGAGAAACTATAAGTAAGGCCCTTTTAGAAAGAGGTCAGAGGAACCCTTAACGGTCCCATCACCCCCTGATGCGAACATCCCTCCCGAGACGCCTCCAGGCCACGGTCTCGTCCACCTTACACCAGAATTCTTCCAAGTTCAGGTTACTCACCAGGCAACGAAGAAACCCACTTTAACTCCAGACAATTAAACTTGGTCCCATTTAACGTCCTTTGACTCTAGTTTTATACTACGGGCTCACTCAGAGCAAGTGTGGAAACTCAGTAAGCTCTAAATATTGAAAGATGCCAGTCCTTTGAAGCCCAGCTTCCCAACCTTTTCCACGCATGCCGCCCTGCCCCCCCTCCACCTGCCCAGCACTATTTCTATCCTCCACGTTCCTGCAAAGATCGCAGACATGGATGAACAACCTCCATCCAAATGTCCCCAGGACCCTGGGAAGGAATATGCTGGGCTAGGAGGCTAAATCCATTTAGAAAAACTAGATCTTATTACCTCCCCAATGCATTAACATTCTGGGCTTTGGCATATGTGCACAAATGACAGATAACAGAAGATGAAGATGAAGAGTTATGCTCCCTTACTTAGTACCAAAACCCTGCATCAGCTCTGTTCAGATGCAGCTTTTCTCCTGGCTCTGAACACTTCAAAGATTTTTTTTTTCTTTTTTTTTCTTTTTTTTTTTTTTTTTTGCTTTTTAAAGCTGCACTTGCAGCATATGGAGGTTCCCAGGCTAGGGATCAAATTGGAGCTACAGCTGCCAACCTACACCACAGCTCATGGCAACACTGGATCTTTAACCCACTGAGCGGGGCCACGGATCAAACCCACATCCTCTTGGATACTAGTCAGGCTCATTCGCACTGAGCCACAACAGGAGCTCAACAACCTTCTAATTGTCCACAGCATCTTCTGCAAGTCTCTCTAGAATCAGATTGCCCAGCCATTCATACCCTAAGTGATTCACCTGTAGGCATGACCTACAGCGATACCTGAAAGCTCAGAGCCTCAATGTGCTCATCTATAAAATGGCAATAACAACAGCACCTCCCTCAGAAAGCTCTGGTCAAACAAGAGTGCTTAGAACAGGGCCTGGCACGAGTACACTGTGGTTCCCCTGGACTGTCAGCCCTCTTATCTTTCGTGCACTTCCTCTTAAGATCTAAGTTCATCAGGAAACTGCCACACAGTCATGCTTCTTCCTTCTGGTACTTTCCCCATATCTTCTACAAAGGAATCATTTACAAATACAGGGTCAGAATTAAAATATCTGAAAGTTTCGGGAGTTCCCATCATGGCTCAATGGAGATGAATCCAACTAGGAACTATAAGGTTGAGGGTTTGATCCCTAGCCTCACTCAGTGGGTTAAGAATCTGGCGTTGCCGTGAGCTATGGTGTAGGTCGCAGACGCAGCTTGGATCCCGCATTGCTGTGCCTGTGGCGTAGACCTGGCAACGGTAGTTCTGATTAGACCCCTAGCCTTTGAACCTCCATATGCTGCAGGTGAGGCCCTAAAAAGCAAAAAAACTAAAATTAACAAATTAAAGATAAAATAATATATCTGAGAGTTTCCCAATTTTCCTGATGTCCAGATCTACCACTTAGCAATTCTTATTCAATCCTTTTTCAACACAGTAGTTCCCTTGACGGTCTACTCCAGCACCATTTTTGAGGCTGAGTCTACTGACTTGCCATCTTGTTTGCAGAGGGCATTTGGATCTCTCCTCCCGTGGTTCACAGTCTTTCATGGATCCAACCAGTCTCTGGCCAATGTGACCAATGCCATGTGTTTTAAAGACAGATGGCGGGAGTCTGAGACTCAATCTGAAGTCGTGGAACAAAGCTACACTAACTGGGCTACCTGGGAATTAAATCTCTGCTCTTTGGCCTTTTTAAGTTATCAGCACCTAAATGAATGAGTCCATATTCTTGGCCTCCAGCCAAAAGCAATAAATTCTAAGGGACTGCTCTTGGTCTTTTGTCAAAGTCCTACACGTGGAGGACTTGGCAGATAATTATTCTGCACACAGAATGTTGTAACATAAACACTGGTTCAAAAACAGCAATCGTTTCAAAAGACATTAAGTTACACATTCAACACTGAAGATTTTAATGGAAATTGACTTTAGAAATAAAGAGAAACCCTCCTCTTCTTAACTATGCAGCTTGAAAAATAAATGACCCTCCCAAGGAAGGTCCACTCACCTGAGTTAGCTGGAGAAAGAGATTCCGAGGTTCAATTAAATTCCCATTTTAGTTCTATTTAGAAAGTGGGTCTCTGACTATGGTAAGGCTAAAGGAAACATAAAATAAAACCAAACATAAAATATAAGTAATGAATTTATAAGCAGAGGAAAGTAATAAGGAACCAAACAGAGCATGAAGTTGACAGTTTTCTAAGTTCGACAACAACACAGGCTAAGTGGGGATGATGCTGGGATCTTGAAAAGTGGCAAAGGGGCATCTACGGCCAATTCTTTCTTAATAACACCACCATCACCTCCACCATTTGCTGATCCTGTGCCAGTAAATGACTCTGCTCAGAGTGTTTTGTGCCAGACCTCATTAATCTTTATAAAAACCCCAATGGCAGAGGTTATTGAGGTTTAACAACGGTAAGAAACATGCACAAGGTCGCACCAAGCAGGGCTGCGACTCAAGGTCCAGGGCCGCGCCATGCCCTTAGTTAGTGCCCTCCACCTCACCGGCATCCTTGCATCTGGCTGCCCACTTCCCAGCCAGAGGCAGACCTGACTCTGGAGAGAACAGAAATTTCCATTCAGTAGCTTTACCTGTACCGGACAGCAGGTCCCCAAAGGCCACTAATTTCCCTGTGGCCACACTGTGACGCATGGCTATTCCGTTCAAGGCAGAACATCTGAAATATCTACCTTCTGAATATTCACCACACAGGGACGGATCAGGAAAACTGGACAGACTCCAGGATAGGAATCAAAGCCAGTGCAGCAAAGAATCAGGTGGGTTGCGTAAAAAGCAGAAGCATTCCTGCCCTGATGTTACATTAAGAAAATAACCTCCGGGCGTGGGAAGAGTCTAGTTAGGAACTCCCTAAATCCCAGGGTCCAGGGATGGGAAGCAGGGGGAGATGGAGGTGGGCGTGGGGAAAACCAAACTCTGCCTTCATTCACTAGCTAGAAGCCAGCTAGGCATCGAAAACAGCCAGAACCGGGACTAAAAGATTTCCCAAGAGGGTTTAAATAGCTAAGGACAGGAAAACATTTTCCTTTCCCAGGCCAAGTTTAAAAGACTGTGGTGGGGGGGGCTTGGGGGGAGGGGTGGGACTCCCCTGTTTATAACACAAGTGGCAACTTCTTCATTTTCACCTACATCCATTTGTTGGGGTAGTTTTATTTTATCTTATATTGGGAGGGGGACAAACAAGAACTTGGATAGGAAAAAAAAGGAATCACAGGAAATTCTGCAGTTTATGTTTCATTCATGGAATATACAAATTCCATCAAAATTATCCCACCCTTTAGGGACCTTCTACAAGAGGAGTAAAACTGGTGGAGACTCAAATTCTGAAACAATGGGTCACCCTTTCATTCCCAGCATATAAAACTTATGTGCTGATTCTTTTCACTTTAAAGAACTTTCAAAAGACCAAAAAATAGCACAGCCCAAGAAGATTTAAGTGGGAAACTCTTTCATAACAGAACTCTCGTTCATCAAAATAGTTGTGAAAACCCCATCAATGGTCCACTTATTAGAAAAGTGCTAAACACAAAAATTTCCTTAGGATGAAATTCTCTGAGCTATCTTGTAAACGCAACGATTTCTATCTGCTCGTAGGTAATGACATCATGGCAAAACTATTATCCAAAGTCTAGATTCTCCTAATACAAGCAGGCAAGAAAATAGAAAAGGGATCAACTTTTCTCAGTAAAACCAATAGATAAAGGCAGAACCACTAGGAAATCCAGAGATTATGCCTGCGTGCTATTTTCATCGTAGGCATGGAAAATGACAACCATGATCTGACAAGTAACCCATGCAAGATAGTCTCTGCCATGGACGAAAATCCTGGGGACAGAACTCAGCAGTGTACAGCCACGGCCAATGGAGTAGCTTATCACCTTAAACCTTACTGAACATTACTGAGCATTTTAAACTATACTCATCTTCTTGACACACAAAGACCTTGGATGAAAGGAATGGGTTTTTGCTTTTTTTTCCTATCTTTACCAGGTCAAAATATTAGTCACCAAACGAAAGTTTTCGAAAACTCTTCACTCCATCATGTCCACTCTGAGCAAACAACACTCTTTGTTGCGAGAACATTTTCGAGTATTTTATTTCTCTGTGGAACAAAGGAACCATTCACTGAGTTGCCCTCATTCGTGGCTGGCCTCATTCAGTTACTTGAAGAGCCTCTGACCCATCACCAGCACCATCGCCCCTCTCACTTGTGTTTTCTCTATAGCACCTTTCAGAGGACAGCTCCACGCAGTTCAGCTGTCAATGATGCCATTATGGGAAGCGAATCTTTCAGAGCATGTTGGGCTGCTTATACCACTGTGGGATTAGACAAGGGACTTGACATTCAGTTTGTTTTAAGAGTTGGTCCAGATCTCAGTTTCCTTCCAGCTTCCTTAAAATAGAGGTGAGAATCATCAGGGTCGGAAGAAATGTGCCCAGTGACTATAATGCACATATAGAAAGAGAAATGTAAAAAATAGAGATGTTAGGTCCCTGAGCTCATAAATGTTATTTGGGTTTTAAATAGTTCTGGCGGAATGAGACTGAGTACAAATGTATTGGAGCCAGTTCTAGACAGTGAGCCATCAGTATTTCAATTTCGAACAGATACATGGCTGACTCACAGCAAGCTATTCATTAACTCAGAAACGGAGATGCATAATAAGGAAGCAGAAACGTATTTGGATATCTACATTTTTTTAAAGCATGCATCATGAGCAGCATTTGGCTCTTTAAACTTTATGACATAATCCAACACAACGACTGCCTTTACAAAGGAGCAATTGCCTTATTAGAGCAGGCGTATAGTTTATTTAAACATTTTTTATGTCTGTTATATACTGTCTTTTAAAGGGCAACTGTACTAACACCATGAATACGTTAGTGAAAGAAGGGAATTTTAAAATGCGATTCTGAAAGGCTCCTGAGTTCTGAGAAAGATAGAGAGTCAAGTTTATATCTACACATTGTTCCTAAAAGGACATTTATAAAACAGTGATTGAAATAAATCCTTTTCTGGAACACAGCAGGGCATAACTTGACAAACACAAAGACAGGTACTCTTGTGTTTATTGCTTTGGTTCACTCATTTGTGTAAGCAACATTTAAGGAGTGCCTGCCAGGTACCTCACACTACAAAAGGGTCTTGGGGGTGTAAAAATGGAATGAGACTACTTTTTACTCTTAATAAAAGCTACTGATAAGAATTGAAAATACAAATTGACTTGTGAGGATAACTTAAAGTGTAAGTGGCAGAAAATGATGATCTTTCCAATTCTCAAATAAAACTTTTAGATTACTAAAAAAAAAAAAAAGAATTGAAAATACAAGTGATAATCAAAAGGACAGATAAAAGTGCTTCTGTGAATGATTTACATGCATTAAGTCATTTATCCTAACAAACCTAGGAGATAGAACGCTATCAAGTCCATTTTATAGATGACAGAGCTGAAGCACAGAGGTTAAGTGACTTGTCCAATGCCACATGGCATGGAGCCAGTATAACAGGGGTTTGAACGCAGGCAATCTGGGACTAGAGCACACACACCTCACCATCATGTTATGCTAAGTTGCTCCCGGGCTGGTGGGAGGATTGCAAAGAGCAGCTGCGTCTGGAAAGGTTTCCTAGAGAAATACACATGGGAGCTGAGTCTCGAAGGGTGAAGTGGTGAAACAGAGACAGGGAGGTATTTCGGTCCCAGGATGGTGCAATCTAGGAGCACGAGCCAAGAAACCACTTCCCATCCAAAGAGCTAAAGCTGGGGCAAAGGATGCAGGCAGCGAGGGGCAGGACACTCGAGGGAAGGAGGCAGGGAAAAAACGATCACTAAGAGTGATCGGTGGGGGGTGTCAAGGGTTTTTCCTCCTGGGAATATGGAAGATGGGTGGAAGAGTGTGGTGACCTGGGAAGCGAGGAGGTGAGCTGAGAAGCGATTCAGAAGAAAAGCGATGAGGATCTAACCAGAGGTGACTGGGAGTGACTACTGATGCCAGTAACAACAGAATGGAGGTCCGCCGAGAACTAAGTAATTTAGACAGGCAAAATCTTCATGTAACACCACGGGAATCTTCCACATAAAACGGCTTTAACTACCTATAGGTGATGTGGAAATCTAGAGAGAATACACAAAAATAAACACCAGGGAAAAGCATTTTCACAAGAGCCCACGGAGCATGGCTTCAGCCCCTGCTCCACTGCCCCACGGCGGGGCGACTGCCATAGCCCACGTGGTCACTAGGTGCTCATTCATCTGTCATCAGACTAGAAATGAGCTTTAAGTCTCCTCATTTCATCTCTGCACACCATTCCTCAGCTGGGGAACAGGTCAGAATCAGTAAAATGCATCATCCTGCCTCTCTCTTTTATTAGTTTATTTTCATCAAGTGTTAAAACAATCAAGCGTAGCTTCAGAAAAATCACTTTTCATAAAAGTGCAACTGCACTCTTAGAAAATGTCTTTTTCACAGAGGTTGCATCACAATGAAAATTGCCTAACGACACTTTCCAGAACATGGAATTCCCAGGGACCTCATATCTTGTCCATAATTTAACGCATCCTTATCAGGTAAAGCCAGGAACCCAGAGTTATTATACATTCCTTATAACAAAACCAAATCAGCAGAACTGAATGCTTTCCAGGATTTCCAAGGTTTAACCGCCCACCACCAGAGACGTCCTGTGTAATAACAGAAGAACCAGAACTACAAGTTGCAGTGCAAATTGCAGTTTAAAACACACACACACACAAAACTCTCATACTGAGTGAAGTCAGTCAGAAACAAAGACAAACACCATATGACATCACTTACATGTGGAGAATGTATGTATATATATATATATATATATGTATAACTGGGTCACCTTGCTGTACAGCAGAAATTGACAGAACATTGTAAATCAACTATAATAAAAAATAAAAAAAACAAACAGACCAAAGCGTATAGTTCATAGAGAGACAGCCTTCTTATACCTTGTAGAGAGAAAAATTATCAACCCACACAGGACGGTGAAATGAACAGAAAACGCAGGAAAGCCGAGTTTACCTTCCAGACCAGTTCTGACTTGTTCCAGTTCAGATCTATCTTCACCTATGTGGGACTCAGTTTCCTCATTTGTAAAGATGGGATATTTATAGGTGTTTCGTCTCTTTTTCAAACCCACAATCAAATCAGTTTGGGAAGTGCTGTGTACTAAACGCTCCCCCACGGCCCGTGGAAGAGGCACCAAGCACATTTCATATTAAATGACAAGTTCCATTACTGCGAAACCTCTTTCTTTAAACTTGTTTCCCAAAGGTCTATTCATTTGACGCCTTGGAATCTTGGCATTCCAAGAGCTAAGAGTGTGGCCAACAGCAAGGAAGGGGTCTTCCTACATTTCTCCAGGCTCTGCTCTCCAGAAGGGTTTCGCCCATGGAGCAGGGACGGAGGCGCAGGCGGCGGGTGCATGCCATCCAGTGTCTCCAACTGAAATACCGCCCCTCTCTCCAAGGCAGTATTCCCAAAGACCCCAATTAGGACTCTTGCTTGGGTCAGATGCCCACGTTCTGGACTAATCGCTGTGGTCAAGGGACCAGAGCACAGGGACCAGCAGGCACAGAAGCACCAAGCCTTCATCCGTAGCTACAGAAGCCAAAGCCACAGTGGAATCACGTGGCTATAGGGGACAGGGGAGATTCCCCTCAAAGAAGTAGGTGCACACGCGCCATGGACGGCGGCAGGGTCGGGGGAGAAGCAGAATCTCTATCCTGAGCTCCAGAAAGAAGACCTAAAGGATCCCTCCAGCATTTCAAATTAAAAAGACCAAAATGTTGGTGCTCCTGTTGTGGCTCAGCGGGTTACAAATCCGACTAGCATCCATGAGGACATAGGTTTGATCCCTGGCCTCGCTCAGCGGGTTAAGGATCCAGCGTTGCCGTGGCTAGGGTGTAGGCTGGCAGCTGCAGCTGCGATTCGACCGCTAGCCTGGGAACTTCCATATGCCACACCTGCAGCCCTTTAAAAAATAAAATAAAAAATAAAGTAGTAAAGGCACTTCTTCAGGGACGGTCCATTCAGCTGGCTTTCTAGAAATCTAACGAAGAGGACTCAACCCTGACTCCCTCGGGGACGGTCCTGGGGGTCGGCGAGGCAGAGCAGACCACGGGGTAGGACAGACGATCACGTTGTCAGCTCCTGGCCTCCGCTGATTAGCTTCGGGAAACTGTTGAAGGATGCTAAGCAGAGAATGATATGCTCGGATTTGCATTTCAGAAAAACCACTGGGGCAGCTATGCAGACAAAGGATCAGAGTGAGGCCACAGGGCTAGCAGTTAAGAGACTGTTGAAGCTTTCCTGGAGAGCCAGTGATGACAGCCTGGACTCAATTTTTAATGGGACTCAGGACCCACAAAATCTCTTTAGCCAACAACAGGTACCAATGAGGCATCTATGTCAGTGGTGGTGCCCCCAGAATATTTAGTGGAAGGACATTCCCCCACCCACTAATGAGGTCCTTGCATACAGCAGAGAACATGGGAATTCTGCAGCTTCCATATGAAAATAAACAGAAGAAGCATGGTTCTGACAGCAATGGGCTAGATGCAGCCTTGAATTAACTGATTCCAGAATGTGAGTGGCGCTAACACTTCATTCCTCGGGGTTCTGGGTAGAACAGGATGCTGTGTGCCTCCTCCCAAGAAGCGTGCTTCTTCTTGCTCAAGACTGATTTCCCAAAGAAACATGATTCCCCATAGAAACAACGTTAGAAGCAAACAAACTTCTTGTACAGCTTATCTGGATAAACATGACACACTTCTGCAAAACTTTTACCAAAATTATATTACAAGGAGTTCTCTCCTCCCTCTTCTATAAAAAAAGAGACAGCAGAAAACAAAAAACCTTGAAATATAAACTATAATTTAAGAGCTCAGCAAAATGATGAAATGGACCAAGCATCCTCACTCTTTCTAAGTCCATAATGGAGCACTGAGCCAGCCCTTCAAAATGGCAAAGAACCAACACCTCTGAAAAGCGTCCCGCCTAAGGGAGCAGTAAACCACGACCTAGGCCATTCTGGGTCCTATACTGACCTGTCTTCTAAAACCAAAAAGGGCTTTCTGACTTGGTTACAACCAGCCTGGCCTCTCTGTAACTCCATTTTCATACGGTGGTCAAATAAAATCTGATGCCTCCCCTTCTTGGTGGGCTCCCCAAAAGCCTTCCATGACCTAACCCCAAACTACACTAAGTACATTAAATTCTTTTCCCGTGAGTTCCCGCTGTGGTTCAGTGGGTTAAGAACCTGACATGGTATCCATCTGATCCTTAGTCTCGCTCAGTGGGTTCAAGATCTGGCGTGGCTGTGGCTATGGCATAAACCAGCAGCTGCAGCTCGGATTCAACGCCTAGCTCAGGAACTTCCATAGTCTGTAGATGTGGTCCTTTAAAAAAAGGGGTGGGAAAAAAAAAAAAAAAATGCCGCGGGTGCGGCCATAAACCCGCGGCCATAAAATGACAAAAAGGCAAAAAATAAATAAAATAAAATAAAAAAAGGGGTGGGGCTTTTCCCATTTGTCACTTCTGGGCTAACTCAGCCTTCAAAGCTCAATTCAGGCATCAACTTCCATGGGGTGGGGGTGGGGGGGGATCCCTCTAGTTCTGAACTAAGCCAAGGGCCCGCCCATCATTCCCCTGCACTGTGGGCACATCTCTTACCACGTGAGAGATTAAACGTTAGCATCTGCACGCGCTTTTCATCTTACTTATCTTCATACCCCTGGTGGCATCACAGGCACTCAACAGCTTTCTGAACTATGGAATGAAAGGCTCTTCTCCCACTTCTCTCTACTCCTGACCTTCCACTTCCTGACCTACACCTGGTACCTCAGTGCACATCACTGGATCGTTTTGACCACAAATCCCCCATGCTGAAGAGGATCACACGCTCCTCACAAGTTCATCATTAAGCAGCTCCTATCAAAGAATGTCTGCTTGGAGTAACGATAATGAGCTAATGCCTGGACTGGAGACAGAAACTTTCCAAGTATCTTCTTACACACTCAACAGCCTGAATAACTCTTTGGGGTAAAACTAGCCCTACAGCTAATTTTTTTCTCAACTCTACATTTCAAAACACATACACGCGACAGGAACAGCTAAGATGCTATCAGTATTTTTGAAAAGTTCTGCCTGAAACAAGAAGGGATCTGTACTTAGATAGGACTGAAGAGGAAATCAGATCTCTTATTCAGCTTCTCCAAAAGATCCGCGACGCGTTCCATTCAAGCACGTGCTTCCTCTTACTCAGATCTGGATCTGAACACCAGCAATGCCTCTCAACTGAGAAGACTGCTCTCGTCCTGTGCTCCTGCAAGGATCATGTAAACTTCTAAACACATCACGTCCTGATCACTTAGGATGAAGGTCAGGCCACTCAAACGTATGCAGAGGCCAAGGTGGCGCTGGCGCTGGGCCTTGTAAAAGAGCAAAGGAGGCTGGACGGAAAACCAGCCTTGAGGTTGTCTTGAAGACAAGGGCAGATGGCAGCCAATACTGAACTTCAGGGTCAATTAGAACGAACGCATCTTGGGGACTGGGGCCAACTGGAGAGAGTGGGCTCAGCTGGACGGGCTCGGTCACCAGCTCTTCTTGTCCCTGGAATTCCTGATTCCAAGGTCTAAGTTCTCAAGAGAATCCAGCATCAAGTTTTACAACCGAAAACTCCCAAGTTGAAAATATTGGCAACCAACTGCATTTTTAGTAAACACTGCACTCAAAGAACATTAGAACAGGCAGCAGGCCAGTGGCTGGTGACATCTGCTTGCGGTCTAAGCTACCCATTGTCATTTTCAACGGCCCCCTGATTCTTATAAACTTTTGTCTTCAAGACGACAGAAAGATCTTTTGTAACTGGAAATACATACGACCCTCCTAAGACTGGCACCAACTGGAGAGCCCAACACCCTATGCCCCATGGTCCAGAACAGCTGGATTAAAGCAGCCCGAGCGGCCACGGCCAGAGGCTATAGCTCTGATTCCACCCCTAGCCTGGGAACTTCCACAGGCCACAAGTGAGGCCCTAAAAATCCAAAAAAAAAAAGTCATGTTAACCAAAAGGAGGTTTGTGCAGCTCATTGTTCCAGGAGTTTCCCCTGACACTTCAGCTTAATGATCTCAACCACTGTTTCCCCGGGAGCCAGGAGAGAGGTGAAGGCGAATGCCAGGTCTGGGGAAGTGTTTCAAAGGCCCACGAAAACCAAGATGAGTCTGGGAGAGAAAGAGATAATGAGTTTGTACAGTGGAATCTGAGAAAGGATGAGGAGGCTGCGATGACTTAACTCAGGGAAATAAAACTTCTATAGAAAAGGAACAGGGCCTCCCAGCTCCTTGGGGACAAAAATGTAAAGAGGGACAGAAATGACATTCAAATAGAAAGCGGGTTTTAAGGAAATGCCCTAAGAAGCCCCTGTAGCTGCTTTAATGCAAAATTCACAGGACTATCTAGCAAATTCCCAGGTCCGTCTCTAAGGACCAGGCCCTACACTGAGCATCTAAAGAGTCCTTTCGGTTCTGAGGTACCTGCCAGTGAAACCGAATTCAAGCACCGTGCCTTGGTTCAGTCTCCTTTAAAGTGCCTCGTGAGTTCTTTTATTCTTTTTATCCCTTCCAGTTGCCTCTGGCTTAGCTTGATAAATTCATTCTGTGAGCTCTGTCCTTACCCCCTCGGCTCTCACACGCACGGTGCCCCCACGAGCTTGACGCTCAAGATCCATTTTAACCTTGGGTTTAGGCGCTTTTCTTTCGTCTCTTATTTCCTCACCTACGAATGGCGAACTCTCACCCAGCTCAGAGCGGGGATCAGATGAAATAACAAAGCAACAGTTTCAACACAAATGGTGCGCGAATGTTCTTTTCTCTCCCCAAGCCCGCAGCCTCCCCCTCGAGCCCCATCGTTTTCTAGTTTAAGACCCAAAGCAACAAACGTACAAAACTGAAATACTGACTGAACCAAAGAGAAGCCTGAAGAGAGAGACAAGTCATAAATCTCGTTTCCTTTTTTTTAGTCATCAATGCAAATTTGCTGAGGGACAGACTAACTAAAAAGCTATCGATTTCCAAGAGGCTGGATGCAAAAACCCGACAGCGAGTACACAGTAGCCGGTATCAACAGCCAGTAATAATTTTTACTGCCTCCTGTTATGCTAGTTGCCAGGACGCCTTTTTTTTTTTTTAATCTTGGATGTTGATTTAAATATAGTAATAAAAGAAAATATGACCGGCTGTCGAAGCCCATATGCTCCTCCTTTTCAGGACTACAAACTGCTCATTCAGCGTTGGTTTGTACACAGCAAGGAGCAGCCAGAGGGGAGCCAGCGAAATCAATGAAAACTCAACTGTTTGGAAAACTAGTAAATAGAAAATTGGGGCTGCATTTCTCTGGTTTCTTCTAATTTAAAGTCCCGGATGCAAATTAATGGATCCTTGAATTTTCATTGCCTTTTCACTGAAGACCCAAATAGAATGCCTGGTTGATGATCTCAGCTTCATCTTAGTAAATTCTCACAAATTTAAGCCCAGTTAACCACTCCCTGCAGCTTGAAATAATCCCCACGAAGCATTTTCCTTCTCACTGGCTGTTCGTCCTGTTCCTTTGCTGGCTCATGCTCCTTTAAATGGAAGTTCTTCTCCACTTGGTCCTTGGCCATTTGTCTCTTTCCTTCTTCCTCGCTGGGATCACACGTGTCCCAACAGCTTCAAATACCCCCTTGTACACAGGCAAGTCCCAAATATCCTTCTTGAAATTAAATCCTTCCTCTGGGCTAGACACTCATATTGCCCCCAAAGCTGAACATTTTCACGTGGGCACTTCAAAAGCATCCCAACTCAAGATGTTTGAAAGTTACATCCTTTCCCCACCACCTGCCTTCATCGTCACATTAAACAAGGTCCCTGCCTGCCCATTTCTCAAACTCATCACTGACTCCTTTCTTCCTCAACTCCCCCATGCAAGTCTTATCATTTCCACACTCCAAACACATCTAGAGTCCGTCCACCTCTTGCCACCTCTTCCAGCGATGCTGAGACCAGTGGCTCTCAAAGTCTTCTGTGCGTCAGGTCATCTGAAGGCCTTCTGAAAGCCCAGATTTCTGGGGGCCCCTTCCCCGAGTTTCTGACTTAGCAGGTATGTGATAAGGCTGAGAATCGGAGTCACTAATAAGTTCCCAGGAGATCGTGCTGCTACTGATCCTGAGAACACCTTCGAGCCCTACAGCCAGTCATTATCTCTCACCGCCCCACATGGGAAAAGCTGAATGACCGCTTTTCCCTTCGTCTTGCCTCCCTCTAATTTATTCTCTACTTCAGAAGCTTCGGTAATCATTTTTTTGAATTTTTTACTAGAGCTGATTTACAAACCAGTAATCATTTCAAATGTATCAGATTGGGTTACTTCAAAATAAAATCCCAACCGCTTAGTCGCCACAATGTATGTGGTCCCACACGGCTTCTCTGATCCATCGCGCTCGAGCCTCGGTGTCCGCTTAGTCCCCAAAACCACAGTCTTCCTCGGGGCCTTTGCACATTCTGCTGAATCCACCTGGAAGCCCTTCCCCTCACTCATCACATGACTGTTCTGTTTCTTCGGGCCTTATCTTAAATGTCACCGCCTGAAAAAAATATCTCCTCTAACTACCCTACAGAGCTCCCACCGCAACCCAAATCCCTATCATTATGCTCTTTTGACAGCTTTTGGCTTTGCCACAGTATGGATGGCTATATCTACTTGTTTGTCTCCCTCACTGCCTAGATGGCTAGTCCAGCCGCATCTGTCATATTTGCTGTAAGCCCTGCACAGTGCCTGCTATATATATATAGTACACGCGGCATGAATTTCTATCGTAGAAGTAGATGGACAAATGAATGAATAAATAACAAACCTTGCAACAGAAGACAATGACTTCAAATTCCTAGCTAACATAATCAAACTATCTTCCAGACTATCCGAATCAGTCTCTCTTAAGACAAGTAAACTGTCTTCCAAACAAGTCAAAACAATACCATATGAGAGCTCGGGGCGGGGGGGGGGGGATACAACTGAACACAAATCATTTCCACAAAAACAGACCCAGAGCAGAACCCTGAAATCCAGAAGCAGACTGTCTTTTCCAGGATTCTGTTTTGTTTTGTTTTGTTTTGTTTTTTCAAGATAACTGAATATCAGTCTTCACACCAGATGACACTTTAACAAATACTTCCAGATTAAACAGCTCATGGTATATGACAAGATGTCAACACCCTTTCACAGAATATATATTTCTGCCTCGCATAACAGCAAGTATTCAAGTTTCAACTAATTCTCCACCACATGGATGATGGAAACTCCATCATAGGGCATAGGGCATAGCTGGGGGAATCAGTATCCACAGATATTCAGTAATAAATCAAGCAAATGAACACAAAGCTCAAAGGAACCTGTACCCCCAACCCCCCAAACAGTGTCTGCTCTTCTGTGATCCCTGATAGAAGACCTACTCCATGCTTGTTTGGCGGCAAGTATTTGTTAAGCAATGAAAAAGTAAATTAACATATCATGGGCATTCACAGCAATATTCTAGAATCACACTGCCACTGGCAGAGTCCTCCTAAAAAGAAGGTCTGCCATCACTTCTCTGCTTATAATCCTCCCATCGCTCCCAGTGGCCTTCTAGAAAAACTCTATGTTCCTTATCATGGGTATAAACTTTCAGTTTTGCAAGATGAGAAAGTTCCTGCTAAAAGGTGAGATCCCAGCTTGACACTTAGCAGACAGAGTCCTGGGAGAACTAAGCATTGATAAGGAGGGGCAGAGAGACAGAAAACGGGGTTGGGTGATGGCAGGAAGTCACCAGAGCTTAATGGAGAGTCTGCTCTTCAGAGAGCTTCAGTCTGAAACCATCACTCAGGTAACTCCTACCCAAATCCAGTTGGATAAAAGAACATAGCCCTGTAGGATTTTTTCAAATCATTACAATGCAGAGACTGTGCTAATAAAGGAAAGGTTACAAGATCCTGGAAAACAAAAGATTCTGATGGCCAAGCAACTTCAAGGGAGGATAAGACAACTTCCTATCTTTTCTCTGCTGCTAACCTAACATGGAAAGGTTCCCAGTGCTGGAAGTGAAGGGGAGAGTCATTCCTCAAGTGTTCACTATGGTACCTGGGCCATCCGGGGAGCTGAGATACAACGGCTACCTACCCTTGGGGTGTCCGCAGTCGAGGGGCTCAACCCAAATCACCCAGGAACTCCTTACCACGTGAGATCAGGCAGCGGTGCAGCTAATCACCACCAACACCTCTGTGTTGAAAAACAGTGGACCCTGGCATTCCTGCTGAGGCAGAGTGGGTTAAGGATCCAGCATTGCCACAGCTGTGGTGTAGGTGGCGGCTGCGGCTCAGATTGATCCCTGGCCTGAGAATAACCCTATGCCACAGGTTCAGCCAAAAAAAGAATAGAGAAAAAAACAAACAAAAAAAACAGTAGACCTTGAACATGGTGGGTGTTAGGGGCAGTTAAATATCTGCGCGTAACTTACAGCTGGTATTCCATAGGCAGATCTAATTCCTCCCGTCCTCGGATCCAACAATCCAGGATGTGTGGTCCTGCAGTATATTTACTATTGGAAAAAATCCCCACAGAAGTGGCTCTGCACAGCTCAAGCCTGTGTTGTTCAAGGGCCAACTGCAGTTATTTTCCTAGAGAAGAAATACTCATCCATGCAACAGTGACCTGGAAATTCCACTGTGGCTCAGCAGGTTAAGAACCCAGCTAGCATTCACGAGGATGTGGGTTTGATCCCCGGCCTCGCTCAGTGGGTTAAGGATTCGGTGTTGCCGTGAACCGTGGTGCAGATCACAGACGTGGCTCGGATCCCACATTGCTGTGGCTGTGGCCAGCAGCTGCAATTCCAATTCAGCCGCTAACCCTGGCACTTCCATATGCCACAGGTATGCCCCCCCCAAAAAAAAAGGCAAAAAAAAACCCCAGCAGTGATCTGAGGTTGGCACTGCCAGTAAACACAGACAACAGCACGGGGAGTCCAGATGCTCCTGTCGCCTCTTGGTGCCCACAGGTCACGATACACATTTTCTCATGGTTTGTATCTAATAACCTCATTGGCCGCACTTGCAAAACACCTTGTACCTGCTTCCTGCCTTCTTCCTCCTAAGTGTGCTAGCTGCTCTCGGATACATTCTGACACTTACTGAAATTAGACTTCAACACACAATGATATACAATTCCCACAGCAGGCGAGAAATGCTGAAAATTATGCATAGCATTCACTGACATGCACACAGACATATGTCACTAAACACAGCGAGTACGTGTGTGTGTGTGTGTGTGTGTGTGTGTGTGTGTTTAATCCAGGGCACTTTAACAATCACAACACTTATTCCTTTATACTGATTTCTTTAAAATTAACTGAAAGAACTGAAAGGCTCAGAATGGGATCAAATCCTTAAATTTCTTCTCCAAAGTAACATGTAATATATCACACACAGGCAATGTTCTGTTGATTCCGTTCTTTTCATTTTTGGAAGGCTTTTATATGTTCTTATTTGGAAAATCATTTTAGCCTTTCTTATTTACACAAAGTGCCCAGGCTGTAACATTCCTGAGGCTTACACTAAAAGTACGCATTTCCCATCAGTTTCTTCATTCATTCAAATGCCACGGTCCCCTGAACCCTACCAGTTTCATGGAGGCTGAATCAGGCCCTACGGAAGCTTCTCAAACACTCTGTGTGGCTCTAGCGGAGCTCTGACCTCACCTCCAGAGTTCCTAGATCACCTGCCCCTTATCCCCCAGAGTTTAGGAACAAATTGAGTACAAAGACCTTTTTCCCTTTTTTTGCCACAGAGCCTCCTCAGTTCCTGCAACCCAGCAGGCGGGTGCTCGATAAAGTTAGAAAAACCATAAATGGCCCTATTTCTATGACCAGAGACTATACTACTTGCAACCAGGTGCTGTAAGTGCTCCGCTGGAGGAGTAATTCCACTTCTGGACGTTTAGAAAGACGACAGGCAGAGGCCAGGCAACCAGTGCGTGCGGAATTTAGAATGCACGTGTTGGGGTGCGGGGGGAGGCAGACATGCAGAGCACAGAAAGGTCTAGATGTTCTTTTGGGTTCCTCCAGTTCCTGAGAGTCCTAAAAAGAGGCAGAACACCCCTTCCAACCTGCACTCTAGAGCAGCTGTGTTCAGCCACACCTCCACCTTCCACCAAGAATGACACCTGCCGGTGGGGGGATGCGGGGGCGTGTAACCTCGAACATCCGACCAGCTTGCAGGAGAGGTTACCGACTCCAAAGCTTTCTTTCCTTTCCGTTCCTGGACAAGGCCTATTCAAAGCATGCAATTTGTTGGGAAGGGAGGTTAAAATGGCTTATGTGATGTAAAACCCTAGAAATAGTTTCCAGCAACTGGTAAGCACTATGTCTCTTGGCTATTAATACTGTTTTCTATTTGGTGGGAGCAAAGGTAAAAGGTAAACCATGACATTTTGCTGACAGTCGTCCGGGAGGATGACAGATCCTGATCCTCTGACCAGACCACTGTGTCCTTATCCACAAGTGCAAATGAACAGAAATCACAACCCTAAAACAAACAGGCACGCTCCCCTGCAAGTCTAGGGCAATAGCTTTGCTTATGTAGAGGCGGCAAATTAAAGAGGCACTGCTCCTAAACTCCCTTGCAACCATCCAGGGGTGCCCACCCCTCCTTTAAAACCTGCCTCTAGGAGTTCCCGTCGTGGCACAGCGGTTAACGAATACAACTAGGAACCACAAGGTTGTGGGGTCGATCCCTGGCCCCACTCAGCGGGTTAAAGATCCGGCGTTGCTGTGAGCTGTGGTGTAGGTCGCAGACGTGACTCGGATCTGGCGTGGCTGTGGCTGTGGCTGTGGCTGTGGCCGGCAGCTGTAGCTACGATTTGACCCCTAGCCTGGGAACCTCCATATGCCAAGGGTGCAGCCCTAAAAAGCAAAAAAAAAAAAAACCTACCTCTAGGAGAGAAAGGAGAAGAAGAATGTTCCCATTTCACCTCATTGGAGGGCCTTTTCTCTTTAGTAACAAGGGTAGTTGAAATAAGATCATATTCTGGGTACTTTTGGACTCTTTGAAGCAAAATTGCCTGTGTTGACCAGCTAAGGCTCAGTGTTTAATCTTCATTGACTAGTATCTGAGCAACATGTACTAGTGCGTCGGCTCATAAATATCCAGGGCAAAGAGGAAGTAATGAACCCATTCTCATGGACCCATAATTATTTTCTTTTTTTATTTTTTAAAGAGGTGAATATATGCAAAGATTCAGTATCTCCCCAATCTGCAGCAATGCCATGGCACTCCGGAAAACATCTGGCAGAGAATCCCACTTTTTAAGGGGCTAGCCCCTCCTTCGAAAATCTAATAAACTATGACCTCTGGAAAAATGAATACAGATTAAGTTCGCCTGTATATTCCAACAGGTTAGTGGGCCCAGGATTAGGAAAGTGAGTCTGAAAAACACAGGCATCCTCACTCCTGAAAGGACCGCCAGCCTCCCTTCATTAGCTGCTCTCAGATGTATACACTCCCTGCCCTTTAAGGAAATCGAGCTCTTTGAAACTAGCAGAACTTTCAGAGTCAAATGGCACAGTTTTGAAGTAGGCCTGCTACTGAACAAAACCTTACCTAAATTATGACACTCGCTTTTTAAAAGTGTGAATTATGAAAAAGTTATTTTATGACTCGCAAACATTCGCAGAAATGAGAACAAGCAGAGTGAATCCCAACACAGGCTCCAAAGCAGAGGAATTTCCTCTGATGAATAAATCAGAATGACTCACAGTTAGTCTAATTAGCTTACTCAACACGTAAGCGAAGGCTTTTGCTGGGCTGGAGCAAAACTCTCGAAAAGGAATCTATGTTCTGAGCTGTTTCAAACACAGCCAACTCCTTCCCATTTGACTTACCTTCCAGTGCGGACATTAAGTGGCCTAATTTGTGAATAAAAAGCTAATGGATATCAACAAGACCAGCTTCAGAAGCACACAACGTTCTTTGGTATTCACTGAGAAAGGCTTTACTAAGTACACGATATGTTCAGATTCCACTTCAGGCCAAAAGAAAAAGTACTCCAACCTTCCCTGGTGGCACGTGTGTCCCCACTGGGCACCTCACAAACACACGTGAGCAACCACCTTCAAAATACAGCTCCGGGTCTTCTGGGCCATTAAGAGCAGCCTGACATCCGGGCTCCGCCCACTTAACTCCCAGGTGTCTCTTTGGCAGCAAAGGGACACCAGCCCCAGGCAGAGTCGCCTGGGTGGCAGCCTTCTAAACACTGCCTCGTGCTTCATCACCAAGATGTAACTGTGAGCCAAGGAGTTGTTTTATTTCATTTTATTTTGGCCACCCCCACAGCATATGGAAGTTCCAGGCCAGGGACAGAATCTCAGCCAGAGCTCTGACCTATGCCACAGCTGCAGCAAGGTGGATCCTTAACCCACTGTGCCACAGCGGGAACTCCAAGGAGTTGTTTTAGGCAAAGGGGACTCCCAAAGTTCAGGCCGCTCACCCCCTCGTGTGGGAGGAGCTGAGGTCTGGGGCAGCCAAGAGGGGACAAGAAGAGGTGGCCTTCTGCAGCCACTTCTCATTTCTCATAATAGGATTTATGAAAATCAGCTCAGAAAGAATTTAAAAAAAAAAAAAAAGTGAATTCTGCTGGGCCAAAGCTGAATTTATCAGGTTCCCCTGGGAGGAGACAAGAACACCAAATCCTGAAGAGGAATTTCTCAAGGCCACATCAAAACCTGATAAGCAGAATCGCACAGATTCGTGTCTTTTCCTTACTCTCTGAACCTAACCCGGGGCCCAGATTGGCCTGTTTTTGTCCCCAGAAGGTCTTCCACACATCCCCACCCCTCCTTTCCAATTTCACTGTGGATGCTCCAGTCTGAGACCACCCAGACAGCTGTCAAACCGGTGTCCCGCTGCTCGCCCTCCAACCCACTGTGCGCACAGCTGCCAGAGCAATCTTCTCAGAAAAACCTCTTTTCCCCTGTCCAGGCAGAACAAAATTAAGAGACGCCTGGGTCTGATACATATCAGGCCCAGAGTACTGCAAATAAAAAGAGTCTCAAGGAGTTCCCATTGTGGCTCAGTAGTAACAAACCCAGCTAGTATCCATGAGGACACGGTTCAATCCCTGGCCTCTCTCAGTGGGTTAAGGATCCGGCTTTGCCATAAGCTGTGGTGCAGGTCACAGATGCAGCTAGGAACCCACGTTGTTATGGCCAGCAGCTGTAGCTCCAGTTCGATCCCTAGCCTGGGAACTTCCGCATGCCTGGGTGTGGCCCTAAAATGCAAAAACAAACAAAACAAAAATTCTCAAGCAAGGTAGAGCTAATAACACAGACCGAAAAAGAATATGCTTCCTTGCTTTTCTTTCCTTTTTTCTTGGTATACTGTTACTATTTATTCCCTCACTGCTTCCAAAAGGAATCTGAGATGACTTAAAATGCAAATCCTGAAAAACAAACTTTCAATTAGAACAAGAATTAGAAGACAAGGAAGAAAAGATGGAAAGAGAATTAGAAGCCCTGTAAGTAAAGGCCAGCTTCTGGTATAGGGTGAGTAAAACTTAAGGGCTTCTAGGAAGAAAAATATGAAAAGAATGAGTTGTGGCTCTCATTATCTAATAAAAAAGGAGCAAATATTAAAATAAAATGAAAAAAAAAAAACAACTCCCTAACTCAACTTCGAGAGAAACTTGTCTTAAGGGTAAGCCCCAAAATATGCATTAAAGAAATGGAATGATCAGTGTTCTCAATGACGGGTTTTGATTTGTAAATTGCATAAACAGTCCTCACGCTTTCCTCCTCTGCTCAACCTTCTGATTAGAAACGAAGGGCCCTACTGACAAATCTTGCCTCTAGAAAAAAAACACTCTAGGACAGGAGGAACATACACTCAGGTGCACTGCTTTCGAGTAGCGATTCAAGGATGATGCCATGCTGAAGATTTAATGATTTTTGCCCTTTGGAATATGAACCATCTCATCCTGAGTCATTAAGATGATTCAGAACTGAGATCCTGTCAGTCCCCAGGGGACAGGCTGAACACTAGCTGCAGAAGGGTGAGGATGGGGTTTCTTAACCAATGCAAGTGTCCGGAGTCGTGTCAGGGTTCACTCCTCACTCTACATGCTCCACTGAGCAACGAGGGCCGTGCATATAATCACAGGCAGATCTTTTTAGACTACAGGCTTCGGTTCTGCGGGCCTGGGAGGGGCTGGGATTCTGCAGTTAAAACAAGCTCTCAGGTGGTGCCAAGGATGCTGGTCCATGGACCACAATTTGAGTAGCCAGGGGCTAAATAGTGTCTGTTTCTTTCATTTTTTTGTATCTAAATCTGATGGAGCACAGGGAAAGGAAAACTAAGCTTGGAATACTGATGAATCAGATCCTAGCAATCTACAATTTATGAGAAGGGGAATTTCATAGGTGTAACAGACATGTGAAACTAAGAACGTATTTTATCACAGAATAAGATTTCCTGAGACAGAAAGCAACTCATCTACTTTGAGGAACACACACACACTAAGGAGGCTGGAGAGACAAAAGGAAGGAAGCAGTAAGATGAGGGAGGCTATGGGAAAGCCAGTGCCCTTGTCTGGCACCCTCCACCCCAGAGTGGGTATTTGGGGAGCCCTCGGGGTAGACACTGGAGGGGTCAAGAGTATACAAGGTGCTGTTTCTGCTGTTTGTAACTGAAGAGTGTCTATCATTCTCAAACAGTGAGCAATGAATAACAGGAGGAGGATCAGGCCACCCACCCCCTTGTGCTGGAGGAGCAAATCCAAGGCTGGAGTAGGTGTGTTAAGAGAAAAACCACACTATACCACAGGATTCCTAGGATCAGACAGGGTAGACCAGAAGTTTTGCTTTACGCAGGGGAAATGAGCACTGTCCTTATAATCTGAGATATACGGCATGCATTCCTCCCCCGCCCCCTTCCCCAAACTGGGAGGCCCAATAAAGTTGCTGGCTTCAGTTTCCTCATCTGCAAAACACAGAGGATAACAGGGCCCACCCCATGCAGTTACTGACAGGTTTCAATGGTTACTGAATAATCAATGGGCCCTTTTAATTATTCTTTTCTCTCCATTCGACAAAGCAGTGGCATGCACTGTCTCTGAAGTACCACCCCCTCTATAACATTCAATGATTCCAGGTTACTTTTCAGTGCCCTCTAAGACTTTGCTGCTATTTTTCCAACTCTAATACAAATCAGTTCATAAGCAAAACCTCAAATATGCAGGCAAAATCCAACCATCAGAAAACTAAGTTATTTGGGGGCATTTATATATAGTACGCCCGTAACACAGCCAATTCTTACAATAAAGCCAAGTATATGCTCAACTGTTGGTAAATATCTGAAAGGAAGACAGAGCAGTTTCCTTTAAGCAAATAGTTGGATATTTCAGGAAACATGGATATACAGGGAGTTCCCGCTATGGTTCGGGGGGAAAAATCTAACTAGTATTCATGAGGATGAGGGTTCAGTCTCTGGCCTTGCTCAGTGGGTTAAGGATCTGGCGTTGCCGTGAGCTATGGCGTAGGTCACGGATGCAGCTCAGGTCCCATGTTGCTGTGGCAGTGGCACAGGCTGGCAGCTGTAGCTCTGATTCAACCCTAGTCGGGGAACTTCCATATGCCAAGGGTATGGCCCTAAAAAGCAAAACAAAAAAGGGGGAAACATGGATATACACAGATATTGACAGAGAGGGATGGCACAAATCAGCCTGACTGTAACTGTGAATAAATACATATACACATTAAAGAAATAAAAGCTGGTTTAAAAATGGACAAAAAAAGATCTGCCAAAGAATTTAGGCCTCTCCTAGGATTTTTTTTTAAATATAGTTAATTTACAACGTTATGTTAGTTTCAGGTATACAGCAAAACGATTCGGTTTTACATTATATACATATTCTTTTTCAGCTTCTTTTCCATTATAGGTTATTATAAGATACTGAATACAGTTTCCTGTGCTTTGTTCTTTTTTGATTTTATATACAGTAGCGTATACTTGTTCCTCAAGGATTCTTTATTCCTTTTACCTAGAATATTTTTCCCTACATTCAAATGTCTGAACCACTGTAATTAGGGAAAAGATCAACTGAAAAGAAAGCACAGAAGAGTTGAACACATACTTTTAAGAACTCCTTGAACTCAATAGCCTTCATTATCTTTCCCGCTCCACGTTTTGCTGGGGCTTGAGTAAAATTCATACCATGTTTTATATCCTTTGGTTTCTTACGCCACCCGTTCCAAGGAGAGAAAGAAATCATTGAAAGGCAAGAAGTCAGAGAGGAACTGGCCAACCTCCAGAGAAGCAAGCCCTAAAATGCATTTGAAAGTTCAAGGCATCTTTTTCTCATTTGAATATACTACCTTTGGTTTCTCCCAAATAACCTTTAAAAAATGAACTACCACTTTCCCTGGGTAAAGATCTAAAGATCTTAGAAACGTTGGCACTAACAGTGCATACAAGCAGGTCTTTGTCCTCAACTCCCTGCCAGACCGCGAACTAGTTTCCTGGTCAAGGAGCCCTGCTCCTCAACCCCGAGCTGCACCACTGGGCCTGTTTGTTTGCTTTCTTAGGGCCGTTCCTGCAGCCTATGGAGGTTCCCAGGCTAGGGGTCTAATCGAAGCTGTAGCCGCCGGCCTTCGCCACAGTCACAACAACATGGGATCCAAGCTGCATCTGCGACCTACACCACAGCTCACGGCAACGCCGGATCCTTAACTCACTGAGCGAGGCCAGGGATCGAGCCCGCAACCTCACGGTTCCTAGTCGGATTTGTTTCCGCTGTTGCCATGACGGGAACTCCAAGCCCGCCCAATTCTAAGCATCATCCATCCATCCATCCATCCATCCATCCATCCGAAGGTCTCAGGCCAAGTGCATCTTTTCCTCCACTATCTCTGCAGCTTTGGAGACCCAAAAGCACGCTGGCAACTAAGAGTATAAAGTGATTAAGGAAGCAGCTTGACCAGGGAAAGAAAAGCTCCAGGAAAATAAGCCTGTCCATGCAAGCCAGGCCTGTGGGCAAGCCGGGCAGGGGAGCCAGCCATGCCTGTCCCCAAGCAAGGCCACCCCCCCAGGGTGGGCGGCACAGCTGACACACGAAGGGAGGGAGGAAAGGACCACCCGGTTCCCCGGGCAAATATTCAGGTCACTCATTTTTTAAGACTAAGGACACAGTGTTTCCTCTTCATTAATCATTCCCACACTTAAGAAGCTAACTATGCTCACAAACGAAGAAGAAAAATTAGTTTCTAACTGAAAATGCAGGAAGCAAGCCCTCATCACCCGAAGCATCTCTTGCAGAGTCCTCGAGGGGCTGAATTTGGGAAAAGGGTTTGAGCCACTGAAGCAGCGCAATTAAATGAGAAGCTTCATAAAAGCCCTTGGCAACTTAGAAAAGGAAACGAGGGTTTCTTCTCCTCCCTATTCCTTCCGCTCCCCTCCACTTTTTTTTTTTTTTTTTAAATAACTGAGTCATGCGAAGGAAATTTCAGGCACTGGCACGATCAGAGGTGGGACTTTACAGAGATCTGCCAGCTGTTTCCTTAATGCAAATCTCCTTACCACCTGGCAACACTTCAAACAACTGTGTCTTCAGTCATTACTTAGGGAACAAGACGACAAAAGTCACGTGAAGAGGGGATGGGAGTGCCAAACGCAATCCCAAGAAGGCGGCTGAACGACCCACCCTCCCGCCCAAGTTCAACTCTAAAAAGTAAGTTTCACAACACTGGAAATCAATACACTGCCATAAAATTAAATGTTAAAAATAACAAGTTTCCACATCGGAATATTAATTTCCTAAGCAAGCACTTATCCTCAATTAAAAAGATTTAGCACACATTGGAGAAAAAAAGGGCCCTCAATTTACATTCTTGGATTCATGAAGTTTTGTCTTTTTAAAAGCTCATGTTTTGCAAACCATCCTGGCTATTTTCCCAGGAGGAAAAATAAAATCGGTTGAATAAGAGGAAGAAAGCTTAAAATTTGCACATCGTCCTTGGTATCTTAACCACTCGAGGTCCCTTGTTTGGGGGGATATATACTCTCACCCTGAAGCAGTCAAAATTTCAAGAAGTCTATTACAAACCGGAAGCCTCTGGTGAGGCTGCTATAAGGGGCACTATAATAAATCTTTGGGGAGTTCCCGTCATGGCACAGCGGAAACGAATCCGACTAGGAACCATGAGGTTGCAGGTTCAATCCCTGGCCTCCCTCACCGGGCTAAGGATCCAGCATTGCTGTGAGCTGTGGTGTAGGTCACAGTCTCGGCTCGGATCCAATGTGGCTGTGGCTGTGGTGTAAGCCAGCGACTACAGCTCCGATTTGACCCCAGCCTGGGAATCTCCGTATGTCGTGGGTGTGGTCCTGAAAAGAAAAAAAAAAAAGAAAGAAAGAAAGAAAAAATCTTCAAATGCTATAAAGTTTGGTTGTGATAATTGTTTTCCAATATAAATGTAATAAAATTCATTGAATAATTTAAATAAATAAATCTTTGGTACTTCAAAAAAAATTTTTTTGGGGGGGTAGGCATGGTCACCCAAAATGAAAGGAGGTGGGAAGAGACATGGACAGAGGTTTCCACCCTTCACCTTGACAAAATGTCTTATTTTTTTAGTAACTGCGAATGTATTTAATCACTGATGATTAGATTTAAAGTTCTGTGAGCATGAGATCATTTATTTAGCTGTTAGTATTTTTGGCTTCTGCCAGACAGGGCACAAGGCAAGACATACAGTGGACCCATCTTTGAACACATGAATGTCCAAACTAGTCAAATGGACCAAAGGGAAAATAATACACCAGTGGTTTGACAGGCAGCTAATGCCTCCTGGAAGGAAATCGGTGATCTGGAAGCAAGAGGGGGTGGGAGGGAAGTGAATTCAGAGTCAGCTTGGAGTGACTTTTAAACTGTACATCCCTTGCTGCTTTGAGATTACGAGGAATCCACAGGTGTGTCGCCTCTGTCCCCTCTTCCTCGTCCCCAACCCATTTGAGAAGCACTGCCCGAGTGTGTCTCATTGTTTCTGAGGGAAGAGCCTTATCTCAGGTGTCTGGGGGGTGGGTGACGGCTCATGACTGCCAGCTTCGCTATACAGCCTTGGCATCTCCTTTAGGACGAGAGGAGGCTCTGCGTCACCTGAAATCTGAGGGATGGGGATGGAGGCTGGGGTTTAGCAGCTTTTACAGACCTTCATCTGATGCCCCACTTTTCAGCTCCATAACCTGTGGCCACTGCTGCCAGCCCTGGCAAAATCCTGGGTCCCTCTAGGGTCCCAGGGGGCGAACTGGCCCACTTCTCACTGCCATCCCTCTTTAATACCTTAGAGCCCAGCTGCTTCTGCCCTACTCCCTCCAGAAATCTGGCGATGGCTCTTAGCTGCTGTGCTCTCTCTGATTCTCACATCTTTGTGGGGCTGGTATCCTTATTATTCTTTGCTTTCTCATCGTAGAGGCATTCTGAAGGACTACAGGTATTTGTGAGTTTGATCCACGTTTTACCAACTTACCGTGACCACTTCTTTACTTGCATGTCTCCCCTGCCAGATTCTAAATCCAAAAGAAGGGGGGAGGGGGTCCCACAAACCTTACTTATGTTATGCCTCCAAACCTAGCACAGTCCAAACGCATAGGAGGTATTTTCATAGGTGCTGAATAAATGAATAAGTCTCAAAGCATACAGATCACAGAACCTGAGGCTTTCAGGGGCTCTTCAGACTTCTACGTTCGCCTCTTTTCTGGCTCTGGGTCTCTCCATCTTCAAGTAGGACCCATACTTAAACCATCAGATTAATCATTGAATCCGCCTTTCAAAAACTCCCTAGAGCAGCAACTTTCACACTCTGCTCACTGGAACCTAGAGGTGCAGAAGCCATCTGACACTGCGATCACTACACACTCCCATGGAGCTGACAAAAATGACTTTTACACAGCACCTACCCTCACCACGTGGGACGCGCCCCAATGTCTACGGCTCTATTTAGTTCAGCTCTTAAAAGCCCCAGCCCTGAGTCACGAAACTGATTTCACAACCTAGTAGTGGATCATGATCCACAATCTGAAAAACATCTTTATTCATCCCTTCACGTCTCGGTTTGGACATCACGTCCTCAGGAGAAGCCTTCCTTGCCTCCCACAGCGAGGGCTACATGTCCCTCCCTTCATGGTCCCACAACATCTGACCCCTCTACACTATTCTGTGATGTAATGGCCAGGATGGGTGGGAGAGGAAGGAGATTTAGGAAATCTCAGACAACTGAACAGGTGTGTCTGCGCAAAGCCCTGTGCACGCATGTTCATGGCAGCATTGTTTACAATGGCCCAAAAGTGGAAACAACCCAAATGTCCATCATGGATGAAGGGACATACAAAACGTGGCACATCCATAGAGTGGAATAGTACTCAGCCATAAAAAAGGAGTGAGGTGCTAAGATAAGCCACAGCAGGGATGAACCTTGAAAACAGTACATTACATGAAATGAAGCAGACATAAAAAAGAATGTATGGTTCCTTTTATACGAAATAGTCCAAACAGGCCAATTCATAGAGACAAAAGGTAGAACCGTGGTTGCCAGGGGTGAGGGAATGGGAAGATTGGGGTGCAAGCTAGAAGGAATGGGGTTTCTTCGTTGGGTGATAAAAAGACTCAAACTGTGTTGAAAGATGCACAGTGCTGTGAATATGCTAAAAAGCACTAATTATACACTTTAAATGAATGCATTGCCCAGTATATGGATTTGGGGCGGAGGTGGCGCACTATGGCATGAGTAAGTTCTCAGGCCAGGGATTAAACCTGAGCCACACCAGTGACAACACCAATTCCTTAGCTGCTAGGCCACCCAGGGAACTCCCAGATTTTTAATAAATCAGCTTAAAAATAACAGAGATGGGGGATGCACACGAGGGCCTGGGAAGTGGCCTAAATTGCAAGAGGCGGGGGAGAATCTTCTAGCACAAGGCCAGATGCATGGCAGAGGCTCCCTGAGTGTTTAGCGAATTAATAATTGACTCCACGACAAGGACTGGCTGCGCTTTCTTGTCAGGTAGCTGCCTCCACCTCGGGTCAGCCCGAGGTCAGCCGCGAGAAGGAGGAAATGGGCTTCATTTTTATTAAATGAGCTTCCACTTTCACTTACACGATAATCCAGATTTCAATACCCTGGAGGGTAACAACCTGAAGGCTTTTCTAAAGGGAGAAAAACATTATTTTGTCCTGTTCTAGTGATCCAAAAAGAAAATGTTGACCAACAATATAAGCCTGCCCTGCAAAGCTTCACCTGAAGTCCTGCTGATAACAGTTTTCTCAGCCACAGTGAGAAAGGCTGGCTGAAAACTGCTCTGCTCAGACTTAGGTCAGACTCTGCAGTGGACCTCAACCTCAAACTGCCAATGTTAAGCTTAATTCCTATAAAATTACAGTTTGGGCTGTGCTACAGCGGACAGCAGTTAACCACCCGGAGACCAGAAATAAAGGCTCAGGGAAACTGAAAGCACAAAAGCAGGGCTTCTCTGCTACTGTTACTTTTCTTAATAAAAATCTAATTTTCACATCCGTGTTAAATACGTAGCTTAATCCACACAGTCATTTTTTTTTCTTTTTTTTGGCCTGAGCATAACTAGATGGCGACCTCACTGCATGTCTTATCAGTGTCTGAACACCGACATCCACAACCACCTGCCGTAACAACTCACGCTCGCTATAAATAAGCGGATAACATTCTGACCCGAGAGGTGAAAATTCTGGTTGTCTATTAAAAGTAAAACCAACAACCACAAAAACCCATGGCTCGCCCGTTCCACCGTCTTAGAAAAGACATTCAACTTCAGATTTAGATGCCTACAGAGCGGCCCAAGGAAAAGTAGTATCTAAACAAAACTAAGAACTAACATGACCCAGAAGTATCCCCAAACCCTATTCCCACACTCTTTCAGTGCCCAGTGGAAGCTGTTCGCCAATATCTAAATAGTTTTGTTTTACCAATGAATCTTTTTTGAATATTTGAGAATATGTTGTACATCTAATCAGTGTGTCAACAAAACAAGGACTGCTATATAAAACACACAAAAAAGGTGGCCACAGATGGAAAACTGTAGATCAGGTCAAGGAAATTCTAATGAAGCAGGGAATACAGACAGGTGCCCAAACAAGTGACATTCAAGGAAGATGAATAAATTCTACGACATAATATAAGCACATAATTAAAGAGTTAATACACACTCTGTTCACTTTTCCAAAGTTTCAAATGACAGTTCCCACTGTGGCTCAGCAGTAATGAACCCAACTTGTATCCGTAAGGACCGAGTTTGATCTCTGGCCCCACTCAGTGGGTTAAGGACCCGGCCATTACCGTGAGCCGCACTGCAGGTCGCAGACCTGGCTCGGATCTGTCATTGCTGTGGCTGTGGCGTAGGCCAGCAGCTGCAGCTCCCATTCGAGCCCTAGCCTGGGAACTTCCACATGCCACAGGTGTGGCTCTAAAAAGAAAAGAAACTTTCAAATGCTTGATAAATATTTGAGAACACTTCTTACAAACGCAGGTACTACTGCCCACTTTTAACATCACCAGGCCACTATAGAAAACAGCGTGGTGGGTCCTCAGAAAGTTAAACATAGAAGCCAACAATTTCACTCCTAGGTATACACCGAAAAGAACTGAAAGCAGGGACTACTACATCAATGTTCACAGCATTATTCACAACGGCCAAAAGATGGAAACAACCCAAGTGCCCAGCGACAGATGAACTGTGGAACATCAATGCAATGGAATATTATTCAGCTATGAAAAGGAATGGTGTTCCATGCTACAATGCAGATGAACCTTGAAAACGTTCTGATCCATGAAATAAGCAAACACCAAAGGGAAAATACCGTATGATTCTACTTACATGAGGGATCTAACTACAGACAGAAAGTAAAATGGTGCTTTCCAGAGGCAGAGAGAGAAAAGAGGAGTTATTCTTTCATGGGTATAGAGTTTCTGCTTGGAATGATGAAAAAGTTCTGGAAACAGATAGTAGTGATGGTTGGATTGTGAATATACTTCATGCCACTGAACTGTATACTTAAAATGGTTACTGGAAGTTTGGGGTTACATCTGCTAACCCCAAACTCCTGTCCAAACTCCCAGTCCACCTCACTGCCTCCCTTGGCAACCACAAGTCTGTAAGTTTTATGGGACCTATATTTAGCCATAATTTTTTTTTTTGGTCTTTTTAAGGCCACATCTGTAGCATATGGAGGTTCCCAGGCTAGAGGTCGAATCAGAGCTACAGCTCCCAGTCCACACCACAGCCACAGCCATGCCAGATCCTTAACCCACTGAGAGAGGCCAGTGATCCAACCTGCATCCTCATGGATACTAGTCAGATTTGTTTCCGCTGAACCACAATGGGGACTCCTACCCATAATTTTCTAAGTTGAAATTTTTAAAATTTTTGATTATACTTGATTTATAATGTCCTGTCAATTTCTGCTATACAGCAAAGTGACCCAGTTATACACATATATACTTTCTTTTTTTCACGTTATTCTCCATCACATTCCATCAAATGATTAGATATAGTTCCCTGCACTATACAGCAGGATCTCGTTACTTACCTACTCCAAATGGGATAGTTTGCATCATACTAGCCCCAAACTCCCAGTCCACCCCACTCCCTCCCCCTCTCCCTTGGCAACCACAAGTCTGTTCTCCATGTCCATGAGTTTCTTTTCTGTAGACAAGTTCATTTGTGCCATATATTAGATTCCAGATATCATATGGTATTTGTCTTTCTCTTCCTGAATCACTTCACTTAGTACGAGAGTTACTGGTTCCATCCATGTTGCTGCAAAATGGCACTATTTCGTTCCTTTTTATGGCTGAGAAGTGTTCCACTGTGTGTATGTACCACATCTTCTTAAACATTCATCTGTCACTAGACATTTAGGTTGTTTCCATTACAACACCATGTGAATTGTGTTGCAATGAACATAGGGGCGCATATATTTTTTTTAATATAAGTTTTGTCCAGACATATAGCCAGGAGTGGGATTACTAGATTATATGGTAGTTCTATATTTCTGAGGTACGTCCACACTGTTTTCCATAGTGGTTGTACCAATTTATATTTCCACCAACCAACAGTGAAGGGAGGTTCCCTTTTCTCCACACCCTCTCCAGCAATTGTTACCTGTAGACTTACTAATGATGGCCACTCTGACTGGTGTGAGTTGGTACCTCATTGTAGTTTTGATTTGCATTTCTCTGGTAATTAGTGACATTGAGCATTTTTTCAGGTGCCTGTTGGCCATCCATTGTCTTCTTTGGAGAAATGTCTATTCAGGTCTTCTGCTCATTTTTCAGTTGGGTTGCTGGCTTTTTTGCTGTTGAATTGTACGAATTGTTTGTACATTTTGGAGATGAAGCCCTTATCGGATATATCATTTTAAACTATTCTGTCCCATTCCATAGGCTGTCTTTTTTCCTTTGCTGTGAAAAAGCTTTTAAGTTTGATTAGGGCCCATTGGTCTATTTTTGTTTTTATTTCTATTGCTTTGAGAGACTGACCTAAGAAAACATTTGTATGGTTTTCTTAGAGAGTGTTTTGCCTATGTTCTCTTCTAGGAGTTTGATGGTGTCTTGTCTTATGTTTAAGTCTTTAAGCCATTTTGAGTTTATCTTTGTGCAAGGTGTGAGGGTATGTTCTAGTGACTGAGGACAGAGTAACTCAACGACCACATCATCAGACAGGCACGGGCCTCACTCTACTGCAACATGCAGTCCCAGAGGCCAGTAACCCACGTGAGGACACGCATTCACCAAGGGGGACAGTGACCTCCAAGTTCCCACGGGGAAACACTGAGTTGCTTTATTTTGTGTGCTCTCAGCTCAGCAGCAAGGACTTCACTCCCCCCCCCCAATCCCACCACCAAAAAAACACTGTAGAATAAAAGGCCATCACTGCAGGGCTCTTCCTGGCATCTTTTCCCCAACTGGACAGACAGACAGACGAGGGACATTGTTTTCTATTTTTTTTTTTTTTTTAGTCCTCACCCACGGCATGTGGAGGTTCCCAGACTAGGGGTCTAACAGGAGCTGTAGCCGCCGGCCTTCGCCACAGGCGCAGCAACCCGGGATCCGAGCCACGTCTGCAACCTACACCACAGCTCACGGCAACGCCGGATCCTTAACCCACTGAGCAAGGCCAGGGATCAAACCCGCAACCTCATGGTTCCCAGTCGCATTGGTTAACCACTGAGCCACAATGGGAACTCCAAGGGACATTGTTTTCTGCCACCAGGATGGAGGGGGAAATTTCTGCTCAGAGTCAGATTCAGAAGTGCCAAGAGTAAATTTTACTCTTGGTAAAATTTAAGATTCAGGAGTGGAGACAGAGGACAGATTTCTGAAAGAGCAGATCGCGTGACAGAAGCAAGAATGGGAACTAACTGCTTCATCAACTTGCCACTTATTTTAACTACTCAGCAAAGTGAATGGCAGTCAATGACCAAGGATCACACTTAGAGGAAAGCTCCACAACTCACATGGGGCGGGGGAACTAGGAGTTACCTTCCCTCTTGAAAAGCACAGAAGTGAGCACTCGGAAAGGAGAAAAAGCCTTCATGCATTACGAACTGAATGAACTTGGCCCTTCTTCTCCTAAACTAAGAGCTCTGCTTCCCACCTACTCTCACAATATTCCTAGAAGAGACTTTTCCATCCCCGCACCGTTAACTAAAACAGCAGACCTGCAGTTCCCATCGTGGCTCAGATGTAACAAACTAGTATTCATGAGGAAGAAGGTTCGAGCCCCGGCCTCACTCAGTGGGTTAAGGATCCGGCATTGCTGTGGCATAGGCCAGCAGCTGCAGCTCCGATTCGACCCTCAGCCTGGAAACTTCCATATGCCACAGGAGTGGCCCTACTAAGACCAAAAAACACAGCTGACCTCAGGATTTTTCTAAAGCCATCAGCACCAACTCTCGGGTCTCCTTATTCCCAAGTTCCCACAAGGAGAAGGGCTCTGGAAGTGTCCTGGCATCTTTTCCCCAACTGGACAGACAGGCAGACAAGGGACATTGTTTTCTGCCACCAGGATGTAGGGGGAAATTTCTGCTCAGAGTCAGATTCAGAAGTGCCAAAATCTAAACCTGATCAACAGGCTAGAAAAAGCATCTCCACTGGAATTCAAAGCAGCAAGCCCACTGGAGGCCAACAGGTCCAGATTTCCCAACTGGATTTTAAACTCAAGGTGCGAAAGCGAATCCAATCCTAAAATACCAAGCTAATCCACACAGGCAGTGTGAGACTCCATGTGGCCCAACAATGGCTCTGTCCTGGCCAAACTAACAGAAGTTTTCAGCCCTTAATAGTAAAACTGCAATACTGAATACCCTCTAACAGAAATGATCTGACACATGAGTGAAAATTCTGAATCCCGAATCTTTGCTCAAGGGACACATTTTCCCCCTTGAATGTTCTTTAGGGCACCCCAGTTATGTGGTCAAGCAATCCAAACGAGAACTTGTCCAGTTCCAAGGAGCGCCACCTCCACCCCCGAACGCAAATCGGCAGATTCTATCATTGGACAGTCCCGGCTGCCGGGGAGATTGTTCTGAGTTTCAAGACGATCCTCAGTCCCTGGTAGTTTTTATCCCCCTACTCCAGTTCAGGACCGTGGACAATAAATCTTAGGTCCTCTTCTCCGTGACAGCCCCTCCCACACACTCCGGGGAGAAGGCAGCCTCATAATATAAACTGCACACAACCAGTGAGATTAAATGTAGTTCGGGCACCTTTCCCCTACCCCATTTCTAGAAAGTTTTTTTTTTTAAAGCACTGTTCCGAAGTTACCCTAAACACTTACAGAAAGCAGACTAATACCTGGCACGACTTCTCTTTCTCAGATCAGACCCAGAGAAGGAGATTCCTTAAAAAAAAAAAAAATCTCTGACTTCAACTCAATCATTTTCCAAGGCACTGCCTTCTTCCTTCCCAGCATAGCTCCTCACACACAGGTGGCATGCAATGATTATTTAGTCAATGAAACATGCTGATGATCTTCCTAAAAGTAGGATGGATGGGTATCATCTCCTTGACAGTTTTTTTTCTCCACTGGGCTAATCTGTAAAGCATCAGAAGCAGATATGACGACCGTCCAAAGGGATATGCAAATTCTAACACATAGTCCCTTTGTGTTAAAAATAAAACACGGAGATAAATAAGTTGTCAGCTTTTCTCCGAGTTTCCTAGAACACTGGTGTCCTATGAGATATTAATGGGTGCTTTATGAAATGTACAATGTATATTAAGTAAGAATGCTAAACATTCTAAGAATAGAGGAGAAACCTGTTTAGGTTTGGGGGACAGGAGGCCAAAGTCCTCAGGCAGGAACACTTTGTTCCTGGAGCATCTTTTTCATATCCTGGTAGGATCTGTCCCCCAATTTAGGAAACGGGGCTTGGAGCTATACAAGGTTTCTTTGGGTTTATATGCGAAAAAGGGTTGCTAGTGGAATCAATAGGAAATGAGATGCTTTCCTAGCTTTTCCAAGCACTGTAGGTGAACTTTCAAGTGACAATTTTACTTGTTTAAAAATAATAAAATAGGAGTTCCCGTCGTGGCTCAGTGGTTAACGAATCCGACTAGGAACCATGAGGTTGCGGGTTCGATCCCTGGCCTTGCTCAGTGGGTTAAGGATCCGGCGTTGCCGTGAGCTGTGGTGTAGGTCGCAGGCGCGGCTCGGATCCCGCGTTGCTGTGGCTGTGGCGAAGGCCGGCGGCTACAGCTCCTGTTAGACCCCTAGCCTGGGAACCTCCGTCTGCCGCAGGTGCGACCCTAGATAAGGCAAAAAACAAAAAAAAAATAATAATAAAATAAAATCACTCACTGTAATTTTATCATACAAAATCAATGAAGTGTCTTCTCCAAAAGCTTCAGGGGGAAAAAAAAAATCCATTCATTGAATCAGCATAAACAACTCTGACAACGGAAGAAGGACAATCTTTCCAGGCAAAGGAGGAGCCAGTAAGCAGCAAAGTTGAAAGTATGTTCAATTTCTCTCCCATGTGAATGATGAAACCAAGCCTTCACAAACAGGAAATAAATCACTCTCTGACACGACATGCACAAAGAGAAACAAGAGAAGCGACTCTTTTGCGCAAAAGGTTCACATTCCTGAGACAGTAGCGCAAACACTGCACAGTTCCACCATGGGGAGACGGGACCACCTGTCTTTTGAAGCATCCCACAACCTCCTGGGCTAGGAACTGGGTGTAACGGGGAGCAGAGCTCAAGTGAAGTAGTCAGAGCATACGGAATGGCTTTCCTGACTGCCCTGATCGTTCTGACCGAAGCAGAGTCAAGTCCACGTGCCTGCAGCTGGCCATTCTCCCCACCTCGCTGCATCACTTATTGATCCCTGCATCCTGCACAAAGCTAAATTAAAGATGCACTACGTGAGATAAGGCTGATGAGTAAAGAGACTTAGCAGGCTCCTGAGAAAACCAGCATGGGCTTAAGATTTGAGCTCTAGACCTGGGTCCCTTACTATGCAACTCTTCTGTGCCTAGCATGAAAGATCACTATTAGAGGTGGGGGCTTGATACAAAAGCACAATAAGGAAATAGTCCTGGGCTCCTGAGTAGCTGCCAATCTCCTCAAGGATTCTAATTGGAGAATAAGAGAATCCTGATCATGTTCTTGGTCAGGCCCTGAATCCCTTAAGTTGGACTTGAAAACAAGCACTGGCCCACGTTCCCAAATCAGTACCCTAAAGAGACTCAGAAAAACCTTCCGAGCGACAGTGTGCAATATTCTGCATCTCTACTCATGCCCCTCTCGGGGGATTTGTGCGAAAGAATCCAGTGCATTTGCTGCATGAAAGCACCTGCATTCTTTCCAGGTCTGAACGAGAAAGCGAGGGAGGGAGGGACAGGGCCGATGTCAATGGTTCAAGTCGGAAAGAAATTTCTATAGGGCCATTGAATTTCTGGAAAACAACCGACACGGTTGATTTCAACACCTGCCCATATTTCTATTTTGTTTTGTTTTTTCCCCCAAGGCTCTCACTCTTAGCACCTCCCTCAAAAGAGGTGGTACTGAGATGCCATAACAGGAAATGCTAATGGGAGAGGTTACTGGAGTCAAAGCACTAGATCCTTGGCCTGACTATTGTCGAGTTGGCCTCCTTGGTCCCATCTAAGGAAGTGAAACAAGCCAGGCCTGAGGTTTTCCTAAAATCTGCTCTACGGAGGTTTCTTTGGGGCAAGTCAGTGTAACACGCTGCTACCAAAAGCTTCCACCTCCCATTCTTCCCTGCAATGTGAACTTCAGTTGCCTATGGGGACCCCAGATGGAGAGTGTGTTGAAATAAAGAGGCAGGGGCTACACAGATACTTTTGAGGCACAGCCAGGCTGAGGGTCTCCGCTCCAAGGAAGCGGCGAACCATGAAGCCTGTCTGCAGAGACCACCTGGTCTCCTAATCTAAGTGTGTAGTTGCTGGGCTCGCCCAGATGGCAGAGAACAGATATGTATTGAAGCCGCCGCAGTCAATGATGGTCTACCGTAAGGAGACCCAGAGAAGAGAGCGCGGCTGGAAACCCTGTTGGCATCTGCCCAGCTGGGTCATATAGAAAACTGAAAAATACTGATCCAAGACAGGTTATATAGGTGGATTCACTCCACTCCGCTTTCCAAACCACCCTTGGAAAGCAGCCAGCCGCCTATGGCTCTGTCACTCTTTCTGTTTCTACTCCTCTTGCCACGACTGGCTCATTAACACGCGTTCTTCGCGCTCCCTGGTTTCTGCTTGTACAAGGGTTTTTACTGCCTCCTGCCTTCTGCTTTCTCCTGCTCCTCTGTCTCTCTCCGTGTCTCAGACTCCCGAGAGGAAGAATCCTTGTGACACAGAGATCAGCCCGTCCAGGCGCAGCTATGAGGTCCAGGCTGGTGGCGGCCGGTCTGCAGAGGTTCAGCCTCGGGGGGGCGGGGAGGGGGTCACAACCACCTCGAGTTCAGGCCAGCTGTGGCCAAGGAGTGGGGTTTCTGGGCCCACACTCGGGGATGCTGAGCAAAGGAAACCCCCGAAGCAAGCTGTGGATGTGCCAGGCTCTCAGGGAGGAGACCCCTGACCTGCCTAGCGCAAGACATTTTCTTAAGCAGATTTTGAAATTCTGTATAACAGTGGATCACGATGACTTCTCAGTAAGGCTTACTCTATAGGTATTCAGTCGGAGCTTACTCCAGAGGCTGACCCAGTGGTTCTCGCATTCCAGGGGGCATCCAACCTACCGAAGGTCTTATTAAAACAAACCACTGCACTCCTCTCCCCAGGTCTTCATCTCAGCGGCTCTGGATGGGGCTTCCTGAATTCGCATCCTTAACAAATTGCCGCATGATGCTAAAGTGATGATTCTCAGGACCGGACATTGAGAACCACTGGCCCAAACAATGGTTTTAAGATTAGAGATCTTGAGACAAACTTCTGCTTGGTGCCATCTGGTCTTTTTGTTATATATAGGTATAGGGAGTTAACACTTCAAAAAAAGGATTTTTAAAGTGTATGTGATTTTTTAATTAGCCATACCTATAACAACTTGATAACCTAAGGACTGTTATAAGACTGTAATAACTTGATAAGTATGATGAGGTAGGCATTTGCTGACATTTGGGAACCGCCGATTTAAACCACTGGTTCTCAACTGGGGGGACAATTCTGCCCCCCCAGAGAATATCCAACAGTTTCTGGAGACATTTGTATTCGTCATGACTGGGAGAAGTCAGTGGTCCTACCAGCAACCAGGGAATAGAGACAAGGATGCTACAAGCCGCCTGTAACACACAAGCAGCCCCTCAATAAAGACGTTTTGCGTCCAAGCGTCAGTAATAGTGCTGAGCCTGAGGAACCTTGATCCAAAGGTTTTCTAGAAGGGGGGAACCCGGCGTGGCCTGGAGATGCAGAACCTAGCACGCCCAGGAGACCCCGGGTGCAGAAAAGCAGAACCACGGCGAGCCCGGGAACCCAGACAAGCCCCTCCCCCTGCCACCAAACAAGAGCCATCGTAACTGAAACCCAAGAGGAAGCAATCCGAGTGGGGCACCGAGAGTAAGCAGTAGGGCCCAGAGAAGCCCCACGGGGATGAACAGGGGCCAACTACTGATTTTTGGCTTTTTAAGGTCAAAGAGGGGCTTGAGAATACTTCTGAATACATCTGAACCTGCACTGCAAAGGAGGTGACCCCAGTATCCAGAGAAAATGTGCACTCCTATCTTCAGAAATATGTAAGGCGGAGTTCCCGTCGTGGCTCAGTGGTTAACAAATCCGAGTAGGAACCATGAGGTTGCGGGTTCGATCCCTGGCCTTGCTCAGTGGGTTAAGGATCCGGCGTTGCCGTGAGCTGTGGTGTAGGTTGTAGACGCGGCTCCGATCCCGCATTGCTGTGGCTGTGGTGTAGGCCAGCGGCTACAGCTCCTGTTAGACCCCTAGCCTGAGAACCTCCATATGCCGCAGGTGCGGCCCTAGATAAGGCAAAAAGACAAAAAATTTAAAAAAAGAAACATGTAAGGCAACAATATATGTACATAACCCCCCCCTTTTTTTTTTTGAGTATATATCCAGAAGTGGAATTGCTGGGTCATCTGGTAACCGTTTAATTTTTTTCAGGAATCATACTATTTTTTTAATTAAAGTATAGTTGACTCACAATGTTTCATCCAAGTTCTGTTGTACAACAAAGTGACCCAATCACAGACATCTCCCTGTGCTGTACAGCAGGATCGCATCGCCCATCCATTCCAGATATAACAGCTACAGCTCCGAAACCCCCACATGCCCATTCATCCCACTCCCTCCCCTTCCCCCCAGCCCAGAACCCCAAGTCTGCTCTTCTTGGCCATGATCTGTTTCTGTTTTTTTGTTTGTTATTTTTAGATAGGATCATCCGTTCCATTTCATATTTTAGATTCCACGGATAAGTGATATCCGTATTTGTCTCATCATACTATTTTCTAAGCAGCTGCATCATTTTACATTCCTACTAGCAACATACTAGCAACATACAAGTGTTCCTATCTTTTACCAACACTTGGTTTCTGTTTTGTTTGTTTGTTCTGGCCATACCCGTGGCACGTACAAGTCCCTGGGCCAAGGATCGAACCTGCACCACAGCTGCCACCAAGCCACTGCAGTGACAATTCCAGATCCACTGCACCACTGGTTATAACCACTTCCTTAACCACATATGGAAGTAGAACTCCACAACCACTTCCTTAAAGACTTTTTTCAAAATCCACATACCCTCCTCAAGAGCAGCAGAGTGAAGGAGTTCCTGTCGTGGCTTAGCAGCACCCAACCCGACTAGTGACCATGAGGATTCAGGTTCGATCCCTGGTCTCGTTCAGTGGGTTGGGGATCTGGCATTGCCATGAGCTGTGGTATAGTTTGCAGACTTGGCTCAGATTCCGTGTTGTCGTGGCTGTGGCATAGGCCGGTGGCTACAGCTCCAATTCAAACCCCAGCCTAGGAACCTCCGTATGCTACAGGTGCTGCCCTAAAAAGCCAATAAAAAGGAAAAGAGTAGCAGTGCGAAAAAAAAAAAATCCTAAACCCATTTGTAGAGATAGCCAATACTGGTTTATTTATTTATTTATTTATTTATTTTTGTCTTTTTGCCTTTTTATGTAGAGCCGTACCCGCGGCATATGGAGGTTCCCAGGCTAGGGGTCTAACAGGAGCTGTAGCCGCCGGCCTTCGCCACAGCCACAGCAACGCGGGATCTGAGCCGCATCTGCAACCTACACCACAGCTCACGGCAACGCCGGATCCTTAACCCACTGAGCAAACCCAGGGATCGAACCCGCAACCTCATGGTTCTTAGTCGGATTCATTAACCACTGAGCCACGATGGGAACTCCTGATACTGGTTTAAAGAGCTCTCAACAGAGAAATTAAAACAGGTATTTCACACAGGCTCAGAAAAAAACTGCAAAATAGAGGTACTTCTTTTGGAATGTTTATATAAAATACACCCAAGTCGTCTATGACTATGAACATGTAAAATTGCACCGCCCCTCACAACAATAACCAGAGCCAAGACTTCTTGATGACCTACTGAATGCCGGACAGTATTTAAAATAGTTTATACGAAATGTCTCATTTAATTTTCCTAACAAGTCTATGAGGTAGGTTCTATTATTGTGCCCATTTTATAGATAAAGAGAGTGAGGCAGAGAGAGGTTAAATAACTAGCCTATGGAGAGACGTTAGGAGACTGTAGTTTCAGGATTCAAACCCGGCCAGATTGACCCGGTAACACACAGCAAGTTGCTAAAAGAGAGGGGAATATAAGAAGCCTGCAAAGATAGTCAAGAAGAAAAAAAAAGCCACTCCTGAATTTCAGGCTAACTATACCACAAGCATCAAATATAAACATTCGGAGCCCTTCTCCGATGGATAGAGAAACTGGCTATTATTCCCAAGGAACACAGAGCCAGCCAACAAGAACCCGAGAAGGCTTCCTGCACACACACTGTTGCTGACAACACCGCCTGCTGTTCAGCTCCGCCCAAAACCCACATTACTGTAAATCAACTATAATTAAAAAATTAAAATTAAAAAAGAAAACCCACATTATGTCAGATGTAAAGACAGATGCTTCACTAAGTCCCCACAGTGAGAACTCACAAACGGGGAGATGCTTAAAAGACTAGCGACAAAGTGCTAATAGCCTCCTCGCCTTGACTCCAGGTGCTCTGTTAACAAGCAATACCGGGCGGGAAGAACTAAACCAACTTTTTGCATCCAGGCCTTGTGCAGAAAGAGAAATACTGAACAGAGACGGCCTACCATGTTCCACGCAAAGACCACTTAAGACGGCGCCGATGATGGAGGGCTAAGGGCTATTTTTTCTTTTTTCCTTTTAGAGAAGCAAACTGTTCAAGAGGAAACAGCTCCTAAAACTTCAGTTAATTCACCAATGATGAATTTTGAGAGGATAAAATTCCTGATAAGGAGCAGGATGCCCAGGAGATTTAAATGGAAACATCCACACACACAAGCCAAGTACCACCAAAGAAAGCCTTTCTCTCCTGGATTTGATTTTCATCAGCACACAGCAGTGCCTGTGACTCAGTGAACTAAGTTGTACAAAAAGTTTCCCCAGACTGCAGCTTTTTTTTTTTTTTTTTGCTACCCCCAAGGATACAGGCAAAGAAAAGAAACCGGCCCGTGGTAATTTAAAAGAAAAAAAAGCTGGAATGCTCCAAGGGTCAAACTGATCTGTCCAAGAACCACGAGTGCTTCTTTGAATGAACCACGTCTCAGGTTCATTCTCAGCCTACGAGGTATGACACAATCTTCCCCTGATTGCCAGTGACAACCGATTTAGGACGGATGAACTCAGGAAACCAAAAAGGCCCATTGGTGACACCAAACCAACCAGCCTGGACTTCATTAGCCACATTTTAGATTCAATAAGAGGATGCTGGCGGGCCGCTTAGGGCCAGGGAGGCAAGAATCAAATCACAGAGAAACTGTCTTGAAAGACTTTCCAAGACTTCAGAAATCTCAGTAATTTCCCTGCCTCCGATTCTCTTTGGTCCCTTTGCCTCTTCTACACAGAGGCTGAGAATGTAACCCTGAAAATGGAAGGGGTCCTATGTGCTTATTTTCTAATAAGCAAATAAGTGGGGGGGCGGTGGCAGGAAACCTCATCCCACCTGCCAGTTTCGGAAAGAAAGACGACAAGCAACATGGTACCCAGTGGCGGAGCTGGAAGGAGAGAGATGCAAGCTGAACACCTGAGGGACTTGCCAAGGAAGACAGGGCTCCAGGCAGAGCCGCTCACGGGAGGAGAGCCCACAGGTCTCTGACCAAAGATCTAAACGGTATAACGCAGTCTCACACCAAGCTGGGGTTCAGCCAAGAGACAGCTAAGTCAGGGCCGATCAAGAAGAGCTGGGATTCCGGAACCCCATTTGCTGCCACCAGCCCACACCAAAGCCACAGGACTTCAGGTTTGCAAACATACAGCAGTAGAAGACAACACATCCACACAGGCAGACATGTAAAAGGGCCCTAAATTGTCAGGGGGAAAAAAATAAGTTGGCCTTGAAAGCCAGGGTCCAAGGAGCACTTGCCTAAAAAATACAAGGACTTGAACAAAGAGAATTAGGAGTTCCCGTCGTGGCTCAGTGGTTAATGAACCCGACTAGTATCCATGAGGACACAGGTTCGATCCCTGGCCTCGCTCAGGGGGTTAAGGATCTGACGTTGCTGTGAGCTGTGGTGTAGGTCACAGACATGGCTCGGATCCTGCCTGGCTGTGGCTGTGATGTAGCAGCTGTAGCTCTGATTCAACCCCTAGCCTGGGAACAGCCATATGCCACGGGTGCTGGCTGTAAAAAAGAGAGAATCAGCCATTCTGCTAAGTAGAATTTTCTGAACACAATAAAATTGAATGTGGCGGGGGAATTATTCTCTATTGCGATTTCCAGAATAATAATCAGGTGAAAAATGCATCCTTTAAGAAGTCTGTCAGGCAGCAATTCCACTTCCAGGAACGTATCCAAGAAAAACCAAATGTCAGGATGTGTGCATTTATAAAGCAAAATACTGGAAGCAATCTAACGCTCTCATAATAAGTGAGATTAATTACAGTACACCTCTCAAGCGGGTTGATGGAGTGCCATGCAGAAATTCAAAACAGAAATATATAATATTGTCACGGAAAGCTTTGCCCTCAAAAGTTAAAATCTAAAAGTAGATTACTGAATAGAATTTAGGATTCCATTTTAAAAATAGATCATATAGTGTATGCTGGTGAGCACAGAAAAATGTGCAAAATATCGACCGATTTTTCTTTCCCAATGATTACATCCGAATTCACAGGACTAGGTGATGCTTTGATTTTGCTTTCTAATATTTAATAACTTTCGGTAATGCAAAATAGCACAGACCTTGCAAAATTTTAAAAACGACAAGAAGAAAACTTATTTGGCCAAGCAACGGACAGTTGGTATCCTCCACTTGGCAGACTGCACCCAGATTCATGTTTCCCACGCGGTCTGGAGAACAGATTCTGTGACGTCACACACTAAAAACCCCTCCCCCCTTCAAGAGGCACAATCCACAGAAACCCATCTAAGACTCTGAGAAAGTCTATTTAATTCAGTTGAATGGTGTTTATCAAACATTTGTGACCCCCAAACACCTACAGTTTAAAAGGCTCACTGGACAAGCAGGGCAAGTTCAAAGCAAGCAATGACAGTATTGAAAAGTCTGAAGGCAACGCCATCCAAGGATTAAGATTTGCAGGAAGCAAGCATATTTCGCCTAAGGGCTGAAAGACCAAGGAAAAACAAGATAATTGATAACTGTCTTCAAATACTTGACCCCCCCCCATGTAGGACAGAGCCAAACTGTGTTGTGATGTTCCAAGAGAATGAGAATGCATGTGGAAAGGTTACTGAGAAGCAGATTCCAGCCCAAACTAAGAATGGGCTTTCTGAGACTCTTGCTTTTCCCATCAGCAGAAGTACTGAGGCCAAAAAGTGAGCTGTACAGGAATGCTACAGAAGCCACTTCTCAAAAGCTAGGGTGCATGGTGAGATGGCCACCAAAATCCTCTGGGCAGCAGTCAAAGGGGGGGCAAGGTCTGAACAAACTTCCCAAGAGTCGGCTTAAGACAGACTGTCTACACCAGATCCTGTTCCGGGGACAGGCAGGCCTACTCATCACACAGTCAATGCCCATAAATGTCTCCTGAGACCCAAAAGCCCAAAGATCAGTGGCAACAGATGCACCTGTCTGCTTAGCAGGAACTCAGCATATTCATCTCCAGCCCTTGCTGCAGACTGGAAACACTCCAAGTACAGCTCAGGGCATTTGTAAGTGTACCTGCCGTGTCTAAAGAGACCAGGACACCTGGGGACCAAGGTTCATCGAGAGGTAACGTTTTCAAAAAAGAAAACTCTTTTCCAAACAACCAAGATTAGGGAAAGGACCCAAAGGGTGAAGATAAACAAGGTGTTTTATTTACACGCACATTTATCCCCCCAGTTCCAAAGTATTCTTCCCTCCTCCCTTTATTTTACCTCCCTTGTCTCCAAGAGCTGGGGAAAGTGATATATTGAGAGGGAGAGAGAATGTGTATCTGCGTAATAGTGCACCGAAGAAAGATTTAGACAATAAGCCCTACATACACCAATCCAAGTCCTTGTATTCTTTTAAAAAGACAATGGGCTTTTTAGAAATGGAAGGAGGATCAAGATGGATGAGTGCTATCCTTTATCAGATTTTAGTTGCATTTTCCATCTACTTTAACAATAGATATGAACAGTGTTTCTAATGAGATGAAACATAAAGGGGTTACAGTAACCCTTCACTAAAGATTTTGTTTTGTTCTCTGTGTACCTATTTTATAACTATGAGAAAAGGGAGTTCTCCCAATTCATTGCATGTTCTTGGCCACAAAGCCCCTTTCACGGGACTGGAAATCTCCTCCCAACCCCCCCCCCTCCCCCCGCCGCCAGGTCCCTCCTCCTCCTTCCCCCCATCCAGGGTGTACCTAAATGCCCTAGTCCCAGGGTGCCTAAATCCCAGAGGCTCCAAAGAGAGTATCTTTTTAAGAAGAATGAAAAGTTACACCAAGGCTGGTATATGTTCAAGAGCTTCTTGTGCAAGGTCATCCGACTCGCCTATCCCAACTACAAAAGAAACTGGGGCAGAGGAGAAAGTAGCATGTAAATGCAGCTCAGATAACAAGTTCAAGTTGGCCAGAACTGCCTCCTGGAAACACATGCCCAGAGCCAGAGCCTGCCTCAAGTCCCTACCCAGAGACCGGTGGGAGCTGACTCCACTTCTGAGCTGGGGTCAATTCCCAAGCCCTCAAACCCGGATTCTTTCATTTTGAGTTGCCCAGAACGTTAGCCACAACGAGACCCACTCCCCCCCGAAGATTGTTTCCACGTGGTGGCCGTTTTCTAAAGCTCGATTTTCTAGAGTCGTGTAACTTCACCCAGGTGCTTTGAAAATTACCTAGGCACTGAATTGTAAGTGATCCTTAAAAGTTGAGACTCCTAACGGTTCCACAAAGAGAACTGTTCAAATTACCCAACAACTGGTACAAGAGCCTCCCGTCCAGGGAAGAAAACCCGGAGGCCTGAAACAATGAGTTTCCAACAGCGATCTTCAGAAGCCAAGGCAATCGAAAAACATCTGATGTGAATTTCATCCTTACATCAATTTTGACTGCTAGGATAAAACACCAACACATGATCTGACGTTACATCGCATTTAACTTGCTGGAGATCAACAATGAGGTAAGCTGTGCTGTCAGGAAAACCCACTTTTTGTGCAGAACTCAGGAAAAAGCTTCTCCTGACATCTCTATTTACTTGGAAAGCATTCCAAGGTGGCAAAACCAGCTATTTTAAAAACTGTGATATCTGCACTCTTTTTTTTTTTTTTTTTCCTTTTTAGGGCTGTACCCGCAGCATATGGAGGTTCCCTGGCTAGGGGTCAAATCGGAGCTACAGCTGCCAGCCTACACCACAGCCACAGCAACACAGGATCTGAGCCAAGTCTGCAACCTATACCACAGCTCACAGCCACACTGAATCCTTAACCCACTGAGCGAGGGCAGGGAGCAAACCTGCAACCTCATGGTTCCTAGTCAGAATCATTTTTGCTGCGAGATGATGGGAACTCTGGGTGGGGGGGGTTGTTTTTTGTTTTTGTTTTTTTGCTTTTTAGGGCTGCACCCTGGCATATGGAAGTTCCCAGGCTAGGGGGTCAAATAGGAGCTACAGCTGCTGGCGTACGCCACAGCCACTCAGGATCTAAGCCTCGTCTACGGCCTACACCACAGCTCACAGCAACACCCGATCCTTAACCCACTGAGCAAGGTCATTCAGGGATCGAACCCACAGCCTCACAGATCCTAGTCGGGTTCCTTCGTTAACCGCTAAGCCACTAAGGAAACTTCCTACCTGTCTGTACTCCTTAATGGATAGATAAGGATTCTCTATGCAGCCAAAACAAAATCCCATCTCCCCTTCTAAGTTATGTTCATCAAAACAGTCGTAGTCAAGTCACGACTGTTTATCATAATATTTTGGACTTTAAACTTGCCAAACACACATACTCCTTGAAAGAGCACTATTTTATTGATTCTATGGAAAAATTTGTTTATAAAGGATACAACCGGTTAAAACAAAAAATGCGTGGAGACAAAGGCTGATGTTACCTAAAAATACCTGTTAAACACAAATTCTAGTGTGAATATTTGAGAAAGTGACGAAGCCATTGTGCTGTTGAATCAATTTAAGTATTAAAGATGGGGGAACTAGGAAAATATTAACCAGACTAGCCATGCAAAATGAGCATGGCCTCATGTAAAAGGCTGCTTTCCATATCAGAGAATATCATTTAAAATAATTCATGATTATGCAGGTCTCAGATGCTTACAAAACTTTTAAGTGAAAGATATTCCTGTTTTAATGTATTTAAAACAAAAAAAAGAGGTAGGGGTTTATATTTTAGTGAAAGACAGAACCGCCACCAAAATATTTTAAGGATACATGTTACCCCAGATAACCTCCTTTCACTTTTCCTCATTTTTTTTATAATTTATTTTTTTTTGCATTATAGCTGGTTTAACTTTTCCTCATTTTTAAAGTTAACTTATGGTTACTCCAGTCAAGCTTAAATTAAGATGCTATAAATCGCAGGGAGTTCCTTGTGGCACAGGGGAAACGAATCCGACTAGCATCCACGGGGAGGCGGGTTAGATCCCTGGCCTTGCTCAGTGGGTGGGGGATCCGGTGTTGCCGTGAGCTGTGGTGTAGTTAATAGACTCGACTCGGATCCTGCATTGCTGTGGCTGTGCTGTAGGCCAGCAGCTGTAGCTCCGATTCGACCCCTGCCCTGGGAGCTTCTGTATGCCTCAGTGCAGCCCTAAAAAGAAAAAAAAATAGCCCAAACAACAACAAAACAAAAAAAAAACATTAAAAGAGATTCCAGATTAATGTTTCAAAAGGAAAGTAAATGAACATTGGCTGAACTATTTTCAAAGGAACAGGTGAACAAACTCACATGCTGACCTCTGCAGGCCATTTCCTCGACCTGGCCTGGCCAGTAAGGAAGGAAGTCCTGCTTCAGGTCTATCTTACAAGAACCAGGAAGAACACAGGGTTGGCAAAGATGATGGAACCCAAATTCCAAAGCAAAACCACAAAAACAAAGCTGAGACCAAGAATGGACCTTCCACACACTTGCAAGTCACCGTCCTGGAGAGAAGAAGCCACGTTCCTCTTTCACAGACAAGGAACAGCAGGAGTGTGGGTGGGAAGAGGTCACCAGGACCCTCGCTTCTTCTTAACAATATTTTTCTTTCAACCATTAGTCTTAAAAAAAAAAAAGGCAATACCAAATGCTGCCAAGGATTTGGAGAAACCGGATCACACATCCATTGCTGGTGGGGCTACATAATGGCACAGCCACTCTAGGAAATCATCTGACAGCTTCTTCTGCAATTAAACAGGCAATTCCTACCCAAACCCACAATTACACACTTTGGCATTTAAAAGGGAGAAATGGAGATTTATTTTCATACCCAAATCTGGACACCAATGTTTGTATCAGTTTTATTTCTAAGAGCCCGAAGCTGGAAACAACCTACACGTCTGTTAGCGGGTGAGCAGGTAAACCAACTGTGACACATCCACGCCATGGAACGCTCCTCGGCCACAACAACAACCAAAGGAACAATGGATACACACAACTTGGATGAGGGTCCAGGGAATTATTCAAAGCGCAAAGACCCAATCCCCAGAGTTCCCGTGTAGCTCAGCGGGTTAAAGATCTGTTGTCGTCACTGCTGTGGTTCGGGTTCAATCACTGGCCTGGAAATTTCTGCATGCCGCGGGTGTGCTCCCCCCACCCCCACCAAAGACACCAATCCCCAAAAGGGATATACTGCGTGATTACACTTGGGTAACATTTTTGAAGTGACAAAATTACAGAAATGGAGACCAGATCAGTGGCTACCAGCAGGCAGTTAAGTGGCAGGTTTGGCCCTGAAAAGCAACGTGAGGGATCTTGGTGGTCATGGAAATGTTTTGCTGTGTTCGCATCCCAGAATTTTGCAAGATAAGGGAGACTAGATAAAGGGTATAGAACATCTCTTTTTTTTTTAAGTTTTTTTTTTCCTTTTTTTGGCCACCCCACAACATACAGAGTTCCCTTCACCCACTATTCTGGGCCAGGAACCAAACCCACATCCTGGCACTAAAGAGATGCCGCTGATCCCACTGCGTCACAGCAGGAACTCAAGCTTTACTTCTTAGAACTACCTGGAAATCTACAATTACCTTTAAATGTAAAGTTGAACTGAAAGAAATATGAATTCAATTATACTTTAACAAGTCCACGCACGACAAAAATTTGGATGAAGATTCAGTTAGCAAACTTCCTCATGACACGCCCTCCAAGTATTACAGCCACAGAAGACACGGTACCCGTGTGTGGCTTACAGTGGACCTTAGAAAGAAATTACAAGCTCAAGAACTGTTCCTTAGGAGAACACTCCAAACGATGGAGGAGCCTGTTCTAGCCTGTTCCATCCCAGTTTCCCAAACTATGGTCATTAGGGTTTGTGATCATATCAATTCAAGACAGTATACTTTATCTCATTCAGAGAAATCTACAATACACATAGGTATATTAAATGCTCTGAATCAAAGCCATGCAGAAAAGACGCTGGTTTAACACCTGACTGCCGAGCTTATTTGACCATAAAATGCTTTTCCTAGGAACACAGTACCATTTCTGATTTCAGTGGACCTTAGGAATTTTGGATCTCATCAGTTGCACTCCATCTGTACCAAACTATAAATAAATGCTGGCCTTATGGTGAACTAAGCCCAAGCCCTCAATAAAGACAGTGGATACTTTGGTATTGCTGAGAAAACAGAAAAGGTTCCTTTGGTTCCTCTTGCTTTCTCATTTGCTGGGTGTTTATCATGTCCTGGGCATTGTGCTAAGCTGTGTTAAAATGTATCCCAGTTAATCTACAAAGAAACATTTACAAATAGATACTCTCATAAAGCCTGTTTCACTAGAGAAAAGAATTGAGGCTGAACAATGCTGCTAAGTGGCTGGGCTGCCTCCTTGGGACTCCAGGTCCAAGGCCTTAAGCACTGAGCCCTGCTGCCTCTCTAGCCAGGGGAGGACGAAGGCCATGTGACAGTCATTAGAAACAGGTGGTGGGAAGAGACCTGTCTAACCAGTCTCAATTTTCACCTGATAACCAGTGGCAAGCAAAGGCATCAGCTTTACACCCAGCCATTCTGCAGCCCACAGCCCTCGCTCCAGTTGTATTTAGCATGCTTCTCTAACACGCTAAGGTCTCGCTGGCTTCCAGGCATACTGTTTCCTTTGCTTGGAACATGTCTTTACTCCCCTCTCTTAGCAGCTCTCCTTCATCCTTTGGGTATCGGTTTTCAGTTTCCCTTCCTTCTGGAAATCTTCCCTGACCCTCAGGCTTGAGGCAGGGCTTCCTCCCCTGTGCTGTCATGGCCCCCAATCAGCCTGCTCACAGCACCTCTCAAAGCACTGACCACTGAGATGTTCGCCTCCCCAGACAGACTCAGAGCTATGAATTCTTCAAAGGCAGAATCTATGTCTGTCTTGTACATATCATGGGTCTGGCACAGAGCTGATGCTTAATAAGTAGGGACGCAATTAATGCAGCAATCATCAATCAAATCAACACAGGGAGTGCTAGCCCTTCTAAAGCTCAAATCTTCGTGAAAGTTTGCAACTTCTGAACCACAAGTCAATGGATGTTTTCTTTTTATTTTGAGCATGATGGCAAAGGCACTGAGTGAGCTTCCTGGGTTCAAACCCCAGCTCTGCCATCCATTAGCCAGATGACCTGAAGCACGTTACTGTCACCTCTCCAGATCTCAATTTCCTCAGATGAAGATGTAAATAGTGCCTGCCTCAAAGGCCTGCTGTGGGATGAATAATTAAGAATGTATAATTAAGTGCCTGGCATAACACGTTGAATAAATATTAGCTATCATGACCATAAGGAGGAAAATGAAGACATACCCTCCAAGAGAGAGAAGGTAGAAATAGTGTTAAGTTCTCAAAGTGTATAAAGGAGGAACCAAATAACATATAATAAACACTCTCAGCTTTATAAGAAGGAAGGAAGGTAAGAGCGGGCGGGCACTGCAGAAAGGAGCAAGAAGTCAAAAAAGAAATATTGATCTAAGTCAATTCATTAGTCAAAAGAAAGTCAGAAATGCAAACTATAAGGAGATTCCCCATGCCCACCCCCACGTTTTAAATAACTGCATTTCTCTAGATTCAGAAACTCCAAAATCAAACAATTTAAGGAAGGTTAATTCATAGGCCATCTTGCTCAAACCTGAAGTTTGTTAAACCTTGAATGTTTCCATTACTAATTCCTGCCCATGCAAGCAAGGAACAGCCAAAACAAGTTGAAGCAGTTTCCAGTGGCTTGCTGTAGAGTCCAGTTTGAGGGAGATAAATGCTTAAACTCAAATGCATTTGTAATTTTGTTACAACCTTAATCATCTCCAGCTAATGTTAAGATAAGCCCCCATCTTAAAAGTACTAATCATAACTATTTTTTTAATGGTGCTAACTGTATTACACTGGAAATTTAAATCTGTCTTTGCAATTTTAACTTTGCAAATTTTACTCGTAACCTGGGTTTCTTCTTACTCTGATGAATAGTGTCCACACCAAATAATACTATGTACCACATTAAACTGCTGCAGCAAATGCTACTTGACATTTAAGTTGTATAAATATTAGCTGTCATGAATCCATCTTGTGAAATCCATCTTGTGAAAACTTACTGCAAACATATTAAACAGCAGCAGAAACAAAATTTCTTCTCTATACTACCATCTACTAACACCACCAAAAAAATACGTCTATTCTATGGCTGAACAATGTTAAGGAAAGCATACTTTAAGGACCTGTGTTCTTTATTAAAGCTAGATAACGCAGAAAGACGACACCAATCATTTCTGCTATTGATAACCTTAATTATGCAGGCCATGTGAACACATTTTGTTGCATGGCAGGTCACTCAATAAGGTTTTTCCACTTCCATTTCTCTCCCATCCTGACTTATACACAGAGAAATAGAAGTCATCCATCAACAATATAAACCTTCCTTCATCCACAGGGGAAGCGGTCAGATTTACTTGTTTCTTTTTCTTTTAGAACCACACCCTGGCATATGGAAGTTGCCAGGCTAGGAGTCGAATTGGAGCTACAGCTGCCAGCCTACACCACAGCAATGCAGGATCCTTAACCCACTGAGTGAGGCCAGGGATTGAACCTGCATCCTTATGGATACTAGTCAGGTTCATTACTGCTGAGCCACAGTGGAAAATCCCTACATATTTTAACAGATTCTCAAGACAGATCAGAAAGATACTTCAAAATCTGTGGCAACTTCAACTGAAGAAACAGAATGTAAAAATATCCCCTTTTAATGACATATGCTTGGAATTTGTCTTAAAATACTCGAGAGGCAGGCGGTGCGAGGAAATAAAACACTATTGACAAAATGCTAAAAACTGTTGAAGCTGGATGAAAAATATACAGTGTAAGGTTCAATACACCATTCTCAACTTTTGCATCTGTTTGAAAATTCCTAATGACAAAAAAATAAACAGAATAGTCTCTCCGATAAAAACACCAACAAGATGTATTTACCTAAGCTTAAATTAAGGTTTGCCACAATTTCAACACAGAAACCACTAAAACACCACAAAAGACTTTTCACCTCTCTAAAGGTACAAGTCAGGTACTGAAAACTCCGCAACAATTCTATGCCCCAAAAGATCTACCCCTGAGCCCCCCAGCAACTCAGAGGGAAGCCCCCAAGCCCCATTTCAGCACCAGCAGCCTGCTGGCATATCCCTCTGAAACAGCAGAAAGTGACAACACTGTAAATCGACTATACGCTAATAAAAACAGAGCAAACAAGAAATTTAAAATTAAAAAAAAACCCTAAAATGACAGATTTTTTTTTCATCTTCTCCAACCACCACCCCAAGATGGATGCAGATATAACATCTGAGAAAATCAAATAAACTGACATGATATGAATTTTTTTCAACCCCTAAATCCTTACAAATAAAAATCAGATAATCAGCCACAACAAACACAGTTAAGTAAGCGCCCTTTAACATCCCACTTTGAGGAACTTGAAAACGGTTTCTAGGAGATGACCTAAATGTGAGTGCCTTTTACAGCTTTAAGAAAGACCATTTTAAAACTTCAGTCTCTTGTTGTACACCTATAAATGTAATAAAATTCATTAAGTAATTACTAAAATAAAACTTTCAGTCTCTAAAATTGAAATGATTCTGCTTTTCCTTCCAGTGCACAAATTTTCCAATTAGCCTAGGACATAACGGGCCATCGGAACTTTCGAACAAAATATGAAACCCAGGACTAGAGCTGCATGAAAATAAGGCAAACAAAACAAGGAGGGGGAAAGGCATTCTCTCTTCCATTTTTTTTTTAAGTTAACACTTACCAGCACTTTGTTTTCAACTTTGTCTCCCTTAACTTCCAACTTTACTTTCTTCTTCAATGCAATCTTTATCTTTCTGCCAATAACATCCTTTATGCTTTCTGAAAGAAAGTAATAGTTCAGTTATACTCTTTTAGTAACAGGAGAAAAGCACTGGGGAGGACAGCGCATTTGAAGGAGCACTTCTGGTTTTTATTTTTGTTGTTGTTGTTGTTAGTTTAACAAGCCTGATAGTTACTGGTCACCAAGTATTTAGTGAACATGTAACTTTGTGCCTTGAACTGTGTGCTCTGAGGCAGAGGCAAATAAAACTATGTAACATAATACCAGTCTATGCAAGGCATAACAGTCTTGTTGGACAAATCGGGTGCACACACAAGGTTTAAAAAAATAAAAAAAAAGGCAATGTCAGACAGTATCATAAAGCACTATATTGCAGGCAGACCATATGCACAATAAGAATTCATAAACTCCCTGGCTGGTTACCTCTACCCCCAGCAGAGTGTGTTCATGACAGTGTCATCCAAGTATCACTTTCTAGGGGGCCCTTGAAGGTTGGGAAATTATGGCAAAGAACCAGAACTGGAACAATTTAGCCAAGGTGCTCCTGGCCATCTGTCCTTGCAAAAGCTTCACACCAGGGAGTTCCCACTGCAGCGCAGCGGAAGGGAATCCAACTAGTATCCATGAGGATGCAGGTCCAATCCCTGGCCTCGCCCAGTGGGTTAAGGATCCAGCATTGCTGTGAGCTGTGGTGTAGGTCACAGACTCAGCTCGGATCCTGTGTTGCTGTGGCTGTGGTACATGCAGGCCGGCAGCTGCAGCTCCAATTCAACCCCTGGCCTGGGAATTTCCATATGCTACAGTTGTGACCCTAAAAAATAAAAAGCAAAAGCTTGGCACCACAGCATCCCCCAAAGCCTGGTCAAAGGCCATGGAAAAGGAGGACTTGAGAAAGGGAGGCCTGAAAAGTTGGATGGTGGCCAACAGGTCTTTCTCAGACTCCCGAGCCCCCCAAACTGAACAGGTCCCAAATCAAACTATGTTCCTTGCTGAGGCTCTGACCCTTAATTAAACTGGAAATAGTGTTCATCTCCAACCCTTTTCTCTCCGGGAGCCCGTCACCTACCCTGAGGAGCCCGTCCTACACAGCTCCTGACCCCTGGGCTTGACCAGCACTCATTCAGGGACTCAGAACCTCTCAAGACCTCCAAACTCTCAGCCGCTGTCCATCCCCCACCCCACCCCCAGAATCAAAGCGGCTCCTCCAAAAGCCACAGATATGATTATGTCCCTCTTGCTCTCTGCGTTGCAACACTTTCTGGATGACCCCAAACCTCACAGCATGCCACTCAAGACCTCCCATTTTTTCAGCTCAACTCCTCAGCACACACTTTGAGGCCCCATCACCCATATCGTCCCCGCCTTCTACACCAAAGATCCGGGGTGGCCCTTCCCCTGTTCTCATCCAGCCGAGATTCCATTTTCCTTCAAAACATGGCAAACTGCTCTAACACCCCCACAGCTCTGAACTATGTATTACAATCGCTTTGGTTTTACTCATATGTTCAGCACCGACACATACACAGCAACAGCCTGGGTGCCACGTCTTCTACTAGATGCTGGGCTGGCGGTGATGCCTGCCTCCCTCAGGAGCTTACAATCCACTCACCACCATGAGATCACGGACAAGGAGATGCATGAAGGATTCTGGGAGGAGGAGAACCCTGCGCTGAAGCTTAAAGGAAGAGGAAACAGATTTCCACTGGTTTCCAAAGCCTTGGTGTACCTACCACACAATCCACTGAGGTGCAGGAAGAAAACAGCAGAACTTTCAGTTTATCTTTGCAATGCGTTTTGGTTTATGTTTTAGCTTACACATACACTAAAAGAAGCATGCGTGCAGCTTAGCCAATATGTATTTATTAGGGAATGATGAAAATATTCTTATTGGAAACCCACAGCACAAAAAAATTTAATGCCAGTGAGATCAGAAGAGTGGAGGAGGGGACGATGGGACACTGCCAGCAGAGAAGGGCATGGGGACATGACAAAGTACAGTCTGTCCAGGATACAGCAACGAGGAAAATGTGGGGGGGGGGGCGATGTGAGGCAACGTGGGGAGCTGACTGCAATCAGCGTTCTCTATGAAGCTCCTATCTTATCAGAAGACAGAACAGGTACAGGCACTCCTCCCTCCCCTAAGAAAGAACTGTGGGAAAACAACAACTGAAATTGACTAAAGAATATACACACATAGAAATAGACCAGAAAGACACACCAATAGGTTAAAGGTAACTTGGAGCAGCAAGATGGGTAACATGTATTCTTCCCCCTTCTCTGCATTTAAAAAAAATATTTTTAATAAAAAGCCTGTATTACTTTAATAATCAGAAAGACAACACACTGTTGAAATGCCTTGGGGGAATCAGCTTAAGGAACCAGACTGAGGTTTTCACGTGGTTGTCATTTCGAATTGATGAGAGCGGCACTCTTGTGAGCACTTGAAATCAGAGAGAAAAGCAGACACAGGAATTTCCCCTAGCCCAGGCTAATTAGACTTTTTAAAGACCCAGGAAAAAAATCATACTGTGCCTATCACAAAAACATGCATCCCTTGTTTGAAAGATGTTATATGGGCAAGACTCAATACACACAAAAATTCCATTTCTAGATGAGGGTAACATTGAACTTTTAAAATGTACCAAAAGATTTGCTTGAGAACCATCCATATAAACCAGGTACCTTACTTCCAAGCCATTCTTCTTTTTCTGGGGTCTAAGTAATGACCTAAACCCTTCACTACCAAGATCAAGGACAACCAATTTTAAAATGTGCCGCTTTCTCTAGTTACTTTATCCCCTGGCCAGCGAGGCAACCCCCCCCCCCCCAAATTCTCTTTCTCAGGACCACTGGAGCCATCTTCAGAGGCTCTGGGCAGTTTCCTCTTCCGGGTAAGGTGTGGGAAAGATAGCCTCCCAGAACTGGATGGAACCACTCACTCCCAGTGGAGGCTACAGGGTTGGGGGAGGGGGGGAGGCTGATTATGGTGGCGAGGGGGAGCAAGTTTATACCCTAAATTTGCTAAAAAGTTAGCGTGTTTTTTTTTTTTAAACTCAACATAAGCTGAAGCTTCTATCTTCTACACAAGTCTATCAACAGCTTCTTTACATTAAGTTTCACCTGCTCGGTTAACAGTCACTAATGGAAGAGCACAAACTCCTCCAAAGTATCATGCCTAAAAAGAGACACAGGGGAAAATTCCTCAAATGCAGATAAACTACCTCTCGTTGTCAGCACCGATTCAATATCGTCTTTCTGAGCTCTAGGCTGTGTCGTGTGCCAAGGATGGTACGGTACGAAATAGAGGTCACTGGGGCTCAAAACACACCCGTGCACCAACGCACAGACCTCCTCACGATACAACCTGCCACACACACACAGGCACACAGAAGCTTCAAGCTTGGTTTGCAGAACACTCTTCCCCCAAACCTCACTCGAGCTCTGCCATTTTAACTCTCCACCGAAGTTAAACCCCAAGACAAAATATTCAGCCTCCTCCCCTCTCACCCCGCCCCCCCCAAAAAAAACCCAAGGGACACAACAACGGGTCACCTTGCACAGGGTACCACGCACAGCTTCCATAAGAGACTCAGAGAGGTTAGAATCGAAAGGTTAATTATTATTAAAATAAGGCTTTTATCATTAACCCTTGATTTCCAGGCCCGAGTCTGCGTCACTCCCGTAACCCTTTCGCTCCCAGTTCCCCATGCGAAGCCACGCCTAGGCAGGCTCAGTCATTACACCGGACTAGCCCCACCCGCCCCCGCAAGTCTCTTCGTCGGAGGGGCACCTTCCTCCGGGTATTTTCCGGGGACCTGGGGATTCCTGACGCGTGCCGGAGGCGACCTACTGTGCGCTCGCCAGCCTCCCAGTGCTGCGCGTTCCTCGACTTCCCGAGTTGCGGGCACTGGGCTGGACGCAGTGAAGGATTCTCCTCGCTTCCAGAACTCCCCAGACCCAGCAGCCCGCCCCCTTCTTCCGCCAACCTGGACCCCCACCCCCACCCCGCAGGTCGCGGCGGGAGGAGGGGCCGGGGGGCTCCGAGCCGACCCGCGGAGTGCCCTCGCGGGGCTCCCCATTCCGCCCCACGCTGGCCCTCTCCGGACTCGGCTTTTCCGGCGGTTGGATGGGAGCAAACTTCCCCGCGCCCCCCAGCGACCCTACCCGACTCCACTCGGACCCCCGGGGCGCCGGAACTCGGCAGGACGTGCGGGAGAGGAGAGGTGGGAAGGGAGGTGGAGGTGATGGAGGCGCAGCGGCAAGAGAAAAAATCAACAACCGCGCGACTCTTACCTATCAACTCCCCGGGCACCTCGGAGCTCTCCTCGGTCATGGTGGCCCTCTAGGTGCGGGGGGTGCTGCAGATCCAACTCTGATTTACGGCCCCCCGCCCTCCCCCGAGCCCCTCAATTTCTTAGAGGCAAATGCAGCTTGCAAATAGGAGTAAGCAAGAAAGCGGGGGCGGAGATAGAATTCTGCCGCGTCCCCCCCCCGCCCTACCAAAAAAAAAAAAAAAAGAGTTGCAAATCCGAGGTGGGCTCCCGGCTGCTGCTACATGACGCCTCCTTGCAGTTCCCGGCGGCGGAACGGAGACCCCGGCAGGACTGGGAGCGGGCGCGGGGCGGCTGCGGCGCTAGCTCGGACTCCCCGCTAGTGGCTCCCCGGCTGGCGGCGGCACTGCTCCGGCCGCTGGCAGCTCCCGCCCTGTCCCGGCGCCGCACCTACGGCCCTAGGTGAAAGCGGAAGGCGTGGGGAGAGGCGGGAAGAGCGGCGCGGGGCGGGGGACGAGGGTTTCCTCGCTCTCCTGCCGGGCTCCGGCGAGGCGGGGGCAGCTCCGGCGCTCCTCCTCCTTCTTTTCCTCCTCCTCCTTCTCCTCCTCCTGCGTTTCCTCCTCACCTCGCGAGACCCGATCTCCGCCAGCGTCCCAGGCCTGCCTCCAGCGCCCGGGCACACGTTCCCCGGCGCGGGGCGCACAGCCCGGAGGCACGCGGCGCGGGGCTGCGGCGGTGGCGGCGGCGGGTACGGGCGCCCCTCCTCGCAGCCTCCCTCCCGAACCGCCGAAGCCTGGCGCATGGAGAGGGGGCGAGGGAACGGCGAGAGAGTCCGGGAGCCATCTGCTGGCTGCTGGGGAGGACAGCGGGGTGGGCCTGGGCTGCCCGATCCCGCATCCCCACCTCCCCGCGGGCTGAGGGCGCCGGGGGTTGGGAGGCTGCAGACCCGCGCAGATTCCGCAGACCCATCTGCAGGGAAACCGGTTCTTTCTGGGACCCCTCTACGCCCTTTCCTTTTTCAGCCCTCTTGTGACATGCTGGCGTTTCCTCAACGTTATTAATTCTCCATTTCGGGGAGCGGGAGCTAGACGAAACCTGTAAACACTAACCATATGGTGAGAAAACACTTTTTGTGTGCTCCTCCGGCGCGCCGCCGCCGCCGCCGCTTGCCATCTCAAACATTCCAAATGGGAGAGCGCCCGGAAAATGCCTTTCACTCGCTGTGGAACCTCTTTTAACCCCAGGGCATAATCGGGCAGCTGAGTGTTATTCACAAACGCCGGAATAAGCCTGCTGATAGGTCTGATCCCTCCGGCTTTCCCTGGGCTCCACCAGCGGAGAGACAACTTCAGGGCAAGAATTCGTGGTGCGCCGCAATTGCTGCCTTACTGCCTGGCGGCTGGGAATGCCTCTCGCATCTGGTTCTGTTTTTAAAGGAGAGAGGAGAGAAAAGCAAAGGGCATCCCTACGCGTTGATAATCTAGTTTTAAATACTGCCCGTCGACCTTGAATACCCAAGAATAATCTTCAGCCTCTCAGCCAGGTGTTCCCATTAAAGCATTTATCTGGTCCTTCCCCACCCTTCTAACCTCTCCGGGTCCGCACGCTTAACTACCTGGCTCTCCAAAACTGTTTGCATTTGCTTTTCTCTTCCTTTTAAGGTTATCTGATTCTTATCTCTGTTTTCAATTCCAGCCCAATGTGTACCTTCTTTGGAGATTTTTCCAGAGTTTTTCAAATCACTGTGATCCCTCTATGCAAAACCACTAGGATGTATCGCCAGCAACACTACTTTCTAAGCCCAGCCACACAGTGCCTTATTTAATTACTTGTATATTTGTCTAGTTTTTCTATTCAACGCTTGCATCGTTTCCTGAGTTTGGGTTGGTCTGCCCAACTAGATCGTAGGCGATTTTTTTTTTATAATTTTTATTTTGAAAAAACCGCATCCACTGGCTAAGAAGTTTCTGGACCAGGGATTGAATCTGAGGAGCAGCTGAGACATACCCTGCAGCTGTGGCAAAGCCAGATCCTTTAACCCACCGCTCCAGGGCCTGATCTATCTGCCGCCTTGGGGAGGGGGGCGGGATGGCGCTTCTGCACAGATTCTTAACCACAGTGGGAACTCTCAGTGGGAACTCTGACTGGAGGCAATTTAAGAGATGTTATCTAAGATTTTTGAGCCTCCTCAGCAGACTTGTGCCAAATAGATGTTCAGTAAAGACTTGTGAACTGATTGGTCTTAGAGCTTTGGACCTCAGACTCCCTACTGTTTCTCAAATGTTGGCAATTTATTTAAGCTAGCTATGTCCTTTATTCATTAAGTATCTTTCTGCAAGAAATAGAAGCTAACATCTGAAAACTGTCTTCTATTCAACAGTGTGTTGCTAAAAAGCTTTTTTTTTTTTTTTTCTGGCACATACCACTGACGTTTCAGAAATAGCCCTGAAGGTTCCATACCATGTAATAACTCATGAAAATAAAAACAAAACTATTTTCCCCCATTGGCCTGGGGTGCTTCGATGAATAAAAGACAGGCTGCATCACATTCCTGTAATTCAGTGCTCCTTGGCACCTTTTAAAGGAAGCTGGGGTTTCCTTAAAGAATCAGGTTTTTTCACTGGAACAGGATCCTGATTGAGTCCTACACCTGTGAAGGCATGGATTCAGATGAATCTCCTATCTTAATAATCTAAAAGGACTGAATGATTTTGGAGATGAGAATCATTTAAACTTGGGTGCAAAACTCAAATACATTTTAGAATATCAAGCAGAGAACTCCAAGAAACACTGTTTCTAATGCTGTAAAAGCCAACAAGTAGTAAATATCCCCTGCGGGGGGGGGGGGGGCAGTTTAGAGGATACATTTCAAATTCTGAAACTTGTGCATTGAAATCCGCCCACCCCTCCAACACTGGGAATTTTCCTCAGCATCCCTGCCCTCCAACTTCTGTACCTTTAGGTTTATCCCTGTCATTATGGTCCTGATTAAGAGAGTGATTAAATCACTACCTGAAACTGATGGCAGCTATAAAATGTGATTACCTATAGCTTCATCTAAGTAAATGCGGTTGTGTTTAAGCCCACAACGAGCATTAATACAATGAAAGCTATTAGAAAAGAAGAGAAAACTGGCTTTTTAGAGAATCTCTACTGCACCTGAACTTTTAGAATGTTAAACACAGTTGCGATAAATTTTACACATACACAGTAACAAAATTATTTTGGAAAATTATACATAGTCTCTCTAGTTTCAAGATACATATTCATATCTCTATAGTGTATTTTGTAGTGCCTAATGGTGAGAAAATATGAATTTAAAAAGCTGCTGAAAATACTTTGAAAGACCCCCGTCCTTACTAAACCACTTCCTGTTAAGCTGCTTTAGCCAAAAGGAATGCCATTTTAGTAACCTCCCAGGAGAAAGGGCCCTAAATTCCAGACTATAACAGAGCCAGAGCATCTGGCTAAGATAAGATAAAGACCTGGGCCTCTTTCAAAACAGGAGTCGTCTTAGGCAACCTTGAACAAATCAGCCCAGACGATATCCACCAATCGCGACAGCCCCATTTAAATGAGCCAATGAGATCCTTGTAACCATGCATCTCGCTTCTGTACTCTCGCTTCTGCTCCCCTGCCTTATATAAACCCCTTTTCACCCAGGCCGGCGCGCGCAAGTCCA
>PVHT021183524.1:15975910-16010886 GCA_004024745.2 Catagonus wagneri
TACTCTCGCTTCTGCTCCCCTGCCTTATATAAACCCCTTTTCACCCAGGCCGGGGCGCGCAAGTCCACCGAAAGACTTGTCGCCCCGGGTACCCGTGTATTCGAATAAAGCCTCTTGCTGATTGCATCCGCACTGGTGGTCTCGACTGGTCCTTGGAGGAGGGTCTCTCCGACGAAAGACACCCTCTGGGGGTCTTTCAACTTAATGTCTATAATGCTCTAACTATCATAAGAATCGTATCATATAATGATCAAACCCATGGAGACAAAACAAAAAAAGTTAATTAAAAAAAAAATCTGCAAGCTCGGAGTTCCCATTGTGGCTCATCAGTAATGAACCTAACTAGTATCCCTGAGGACGTGGGTTCAATCCCTGACCTCGCTCAGTGGCTTAAGAATCCAGCATTGCTTTGAGCTGTGGTGTAGGTCGTGTCTCGGATTCTGCATTGCTATAGCTATGGTGTAGACCAGCAGCTGTAGCTCTAATTGGACCCCTAGCCTGGGAACCTCCATATGCCTCAAGTGAAGCCTTAAAAGGCCCCCCCCTCAAAAAAATCAGCAAGCTAACAAAAAAATTCCATCATTTACCTAAATCAATTTCTAATCTTTCTTTCTACATTAAGAAATTTTTCTTTTTTGTTGTTGTTGTTGTTTTAGGGCCGCACCTGAGGCATGTGGATGTTCCCCGGCTAGGGCTCTAATCAGAGCTACAGCTGCCGGCCTACACCACAGCCACAGCAACGCCGGATCCTTAACCCACTGAGCGAGGCCAGGGATATGGACCCGCAACCTCTTGGTTCCTAGTCGGACTCGTTTCCGCTGAGCCACATCGGGAACTCCAAGAACTGGTTTTAAAACTGGAAGATATTCAGATATGTGGGAGCCAATGACATTTCCACTCCCCAAGTACTGATTCACAAACTTCCCAACCCTTAGCAACTGCTATTGATTAGGGGCCTTCAAGAGGCGTATGGAATCTAAAAAAAAAGCGGGGGGGGGGGGAGAGATACAAACAAACATATTTACAAAACAGAAACAAACTCACAGACTTCGAGAACAAACTTAGGATTACCAAAGGGGAGAGGTGGAGGGATGGACTGGGGTTTGGGGTTTGGCCTGTATACACTGTAGTATACGGCCTGGATGGGCCTGCTGTATAGCACAGGGGAGTCTATTCAATATTCTGTGATAACATATCTGGGAACAGAAATGCGTATACATATAACTGAATCACTTTGCTGTAGAGCAGAAATTAACACAACATTGTAAATCAACTATACTTAAATTTAATAAAAGAAATACTCAGCTTAGGAGTTCTGTCGTGGCTCAGCGGAAATGAATCTGACTAGTATCCGTGAGGATGCAGGTTCGATCCCTGGCCTCGCGGTGAGCTGTGGCCAAGCCGACAGCTGCAGCTCCCATTTGGCCCCTAGCCTGGGACTCTCCATGTGCGGCATATGCAACCCTAAAAAGACAAAAAGAAGGAAGGAAAGAAGGAGGGACGGAGGGAGAGAGAGAGGAAGGAAGGAAGGATGGAAGGGACTCAGGTTATAAATACCTCTAGAAAAAATTAGTTTATTTCTGATTATAGGACAATAAGAAGTAAATGTCTATTAGACAATATTCCTTTAAAGTATTTACAGATGATATCATATGAGATTTGCTTGAAAAAAATAATCCATGGGAGGCGGGGTGTGTTTGTGGCCTGGGGTGGGGGACTGAATAGGGATGTAGATGAAACAAGAGTGGCCCTGTATTGATTTTTATTCTAACTGCATAATGGGATACATGGGAGTTCACAGCTCTCACTTTTATGTATGTTGGAGATTTTCAGTCATCACCATCAGAGCAAATCCTTGACAGATATGACCAAGAGAGAGGAAAACCAACTCAATTATTAATTCTGAAAAAAATGATTTGAGTGCACCACAGTCAGAGCTCACAGTACAATGCTTTTCCACATTCAGGACACTTGAACCCTTCAATAGACACCATACTGCCTTGATTCAAAGGAGCAATTTTTTTTCATTTCAATGATAAGGAAATCAGAATGCATTTTATAATTGTTATAGACAATTAACATCGTGCTTCTCACATTCTACCCTTAACGCAAATACAAAACCTGCTATTGCATCCCTGGTGCATCTAACCATCGACTTCTGACAAGTAAGGAAATAAGGGTTTGGCATATTTGAGCTACCCAGTGACCCATTGGGCTATAAAGTATAATTACTATATCTTTATTACAACAAGGATGGAAGTTCAGATTTGTGGGTGACTTCCTCAAAGTTGCATAGTTCTTAAGAGGCAAAGTTTGAACCAACCTCAATTTGAGATCTCCAGGTCAAGGTTCATTTTTCTGCACCACTGCATCAGCCCCTTGGTCTGTGTTTCATGCAAAGTGTAAAGATGGCCGAGGTTGGGCCTCACTCACCCACAAGATCAAGGTGATCTTTGATCACCCTGCATTGAGTCCAGTGCTAGTCAGTAGATGGTGAGGTAGTTGAATCTAATTGAACAATTTTAGAAAACAACAAATGCAAAATGTGCTAGGTAGGGACCTGCTGATGTGTTCAGTAAGTGCTATAAAAATTCAATAGAGGTGGCATTCCCATGGGGACTTTATGACCATACCTGATGTAGTCTCTTGAGGATGTGGGTTCAATCCCTGGCCTTGCTCAGTGGGTTAAGCCTCTGGTGTTGCCCCAAGCTGTGGTGTAGGTCGCAGATGGGGCTACGATCTGGTGTTACTCTGGCTGTGGCATAGGGCAGCAGCTGCAGCTCCGATTTAACAAGGAATTTCCATATGTTGCAGGTGCAGCCGATTAAAAAAAGGAGGAAAAAAAGGAAATTCATAGAGGTGATTGGGAGAGAGGACTGGAAGGAGAAGCATTGCCTTTATAACTTCACTCAGCAAATGTGAGTGGAGCATGTACTATTTGCCAGAAGATGCAGTGGTGAATTATACAGATGCTGCACAGAACAGTCAAGGGAGGAGGGCCAGGGGAGGCAATGGCTGTAAGTGCTGAGGTGGGGAAAACACTATTATGGAAATAAGGGGTTTGAGTTGGGAGTGAAAGGGAGCGAAAATATTCCTGGAGCAGGAAAGCATGTTTACGGGCCAGAAGACAAGCTAAAACATAGAGAAACTAAAATAAATTCAGTGGGTTTTAATCAACAGAGATGGACCAGGAACAGAAAGTAAAAAAGGACTGTACTATGCAGGACCTCATGAACCACTGAATGGGTTTCAATTCATCCAAAGAGCAAAGGGGAGTTCTTGAGAGATGGTGAGTAAGGGAGTGTCACAACCAGATTTTCTTGTTTAGAAAGATTACCTAGATGGAACAATAGAAAAGACTGGAAGGGAGGGCAGAGGGCTAGAAATAGAGATGTTAGGAGGTTGTTGATAATGAAGAAGGCAAAATATCCCAGCAGTCTGAGCCAGGGTAGTCACAGGGCAGATGCGAGGGAGGGGAGAAGGAGAAGGGGAGGTCCAGGGTCTGGGTGGGTGAATGAACAGAAGGTAGTGGTCATTGCCTGGAAAAGGGAGCACTGAGGAGAGCACAGGGGGTGAGACAAGATGAGGGGTTCGGGTTTGAAGAGTTGGAGGTACGGCTGATGGATGGTGGAAGTCTGAAGTTCAGGAGAATTTCTGATCTGTAGGCTTAAGATTCATCCACATACAGTACTTGAAGTTAGAGGATTTTTAGTAGGAAAACTGAGCTTAACTGATTAGATGGCCATGGAGGGTACAAGACCACAAGAAGCAAGGGCCTCTTGGGAAACAAGTGAGAGCTAACAAGGCAAGTATGGAATGTGAGCAGGAAAAGAACTCTTAAGAATGACAGGAACTCAGAAAAGGAAGTGCTGCCCAGGAAACTGCATAGGTTATCTCTTGCAGCGTAACAAATGGCTGCCAAACGTGGCAGCTTTAGAACAACAAATATTTAATATGTCAAAGAGTCTGTGGATCAGGAACCTGGGAGCAGCTTAGTTGGGTGGTTCTCTCTCAGTCTCTCAGGAGGTTGGGGTCAAGTTAAGGTCAACTGAAGGCTCGACTGGGGCTTTCCATCGTGTGGACAGGTGTTTGTTCCTTAGTGCTTGCTGGCTGAAGCATGGGTCCCTGAGGACACATAGGGCTGCTTGAGTGTCTTCATGAAGAACAAATGGCTTCCAGAGTGAGTGATTGGGGGGGGGGTGGCAAGACAGAAAATACTATATAGCTTTATAGTATTTTATAACTTTGATCTTGGAACTGACATTCCATCACTTCTGCTATATTGTACTGTTACATGGATCAAGGAATCACCCCAGGTTAATGAGAAATGTGGCTGCACAAGGATGTGGATACCAAGAGGCAGCGATCATTGGCGGCATCTTGGAAAATGGCTACTCCAGAGTCAGTGAAGGACCAACCAGCAGAGAAGTATTAGGAAACCAGGAAGATAAGATATCGGGTTGGGAAGATGTGAAAAAAATATTTCAAGAAAGGGGACGAGTTCCCACTGTGGCACAGTGGGTTAAGAAGCCAACTGGACGTGGCTCAGGGATTAACGAACCTGGCTAGTATCCATGAGGATGCAGGTTCGATCCCTGACCTTGCTCAGTGGGTTAAGGATCCAGCATTGCCATAAGCTTTGGTGTAGGGCTTGGAGCCCATGTTGCTGTGGTTATGGCTTAGGCTGGCAGCTGCAGTTCCAATTTGACCCTAGCCTGGGAATCTCCATACTGCCGCAGGTGCAGCCCTAAAAAGACCAAAGACAAAAAAAAAAAAAAAAAAAAAAAAAAGAAAAAGAAAGAAAGCATCCGACTGCAGGAGCTCAGGTCGCTGTGGTAGTGTAGGTTTGACCCCTGGCCCAGCACAGTGGGTTAAAGGATCTGTCTTTGCCACAGCTGCAGCTTGGATTCAAACCCTGGCCCAGGAACTTCCATATGCTATGGATACAGCTATTAAACCAAACCAACAAATAAACAAAAACAAAAGGGAGGTGTTTAACAGTATAATGTTTTGCTAAAACGTCAAGTGTATTAAGCAATAATGTGTATTTGAATTTAGCAAGAAGAGTATTGGTTTGTTTTTGTCTTATGGAGAGATCGATTTTAGTAGAATAATAGGAGAAGAAGACAAACTGCAATGGACTGGAGAGTGGTTAGAAAAGGGAAAAGGAGAAGAAAACAGAATGGAGATAACTCCAGAACTGGGGAAATGAAGAAGAAAGGCAGAGGCTGTACAGGCCTCTTTCTGTTAAGCATTAGAAGATTTAATACTTATATTTATACAACTCTGTTTCTTCCCAATGAGAGAAGTTTCCATCATGACTCAGTGGTTAACAAATCTGACTAGTATCCATGAGGATGCAGATTTGATCCCTGGCCTTGCTCAGTGGGTTAAGGATCCGGCATTGCTGTGACTTGTGGTTTAGGTCGTAGATATGGCTCGGATCCAGCATTGCTGTGGCTGTGGCATAGGCCGGTAGCTACAGCTCTGATTTGACCCCTAGTCTGGGAACCTCCATATGCCACAAGCAGGGACCTAAAAAGAAAAAAAAAAATGCATAGAGTTCATGATGTAAACAATGGACTTCAGTTAAAATATTGCATCAATACTAACTCATCAATTTTAACAAGTGCACCAAACTAAAGGGAGATGTTAGCGATAGGGGGAAACTGTGGAGAGTGAGGGGGTCTTTGAAAATTCTCCACACTTTCTTTTTTTTTCTTTTTTTTTGTCTTTTTGAGGGCTGCACCTGTGGCATGTGGAGGTTCCCAGGCTAGGGGTCCAATCAGAGCTGTTGCTGCCGGCCTACGCCACAGCCACAGCAACGCCAGATCCGAGCCGCGTCTGTGACCTACACCACAGCTCACGGCAACGCCAGATCCTTAACCCACTGAGCAAGGCCAGGGATCGAATCCGCAACCTCCTGGTTCCTAGTCGGATTCGTTTCCACTGCGCCACGACGGGCACTCCTCTCCGTACTTTCTATTCAATTTTTTTTGTAAAGCTGACTGCTTTAAAAAACAGTTGACTAATTTATATAAAAATGTATAAAGCCACAAGGACAAAGAAGATAGGAGATAGTAGCAAATTAGAAATTTTAACATTTTTGGAAAATGGGAAAGTCACTGGAGGAACGGTAACTGACTTAACAGACCAGAGAAAGACAACTTCTAAGCCAGAGGGGAGAAAGCAAATAAAAAAACAGACTAATTTCTATAGCAGAACCCAAGAAAATCTGAATGCAGAAGTGTGTACAGAATGAGAGAACAAAAGTATATTGGTAAAGACTTTTTTTTTTAATTAATTTTTTTTAGGGCCACACTTGCGGCATATGGAAGTTCCCAGGCTAGGGGTAGAATCGAGCTACAGCTGCTAGCCTACACCACAGCCACAGCAACTCAGGATCTTGAGCCGTGTCTGTGACCTACATCACAGCTCACGGCAACTCCAGATTCTTAACCTACGGAGCAAGGCCAGGGATCAAACCAGCATCCTCACGGATGCCAGTCAGGTTCATTACTGCTGAGCCACAATGGGAACTCCAGGACATTTTCTTTTTTGGCAGTGGTGTTCAGTGGCTTGATGTGGGATCTCAGTTCCCATACCAGGAATTGAACCCCAGGTGCTGTGGTAAAAGCACCAAATCCTAAGTGTTGGACCACCAGGGAACTCCTGGTAAAAACTGTAAGAGTTGGACACTCCTAGATTCTCTACCTCACATAGCCAGGCAGCTATGCACCCCCGGACAGCTGCCTCTGATTGAAGGCTCACTCTTAGAAGAGATGGAAACAAAAAGGACCTAGTGTTGGAAAGCAGAAGGTAAGACTGAGCAGTCATAACATACAGAAAAGAGGGGAAAGTAGAGAAAAATCTACCTCCTAAATATAAAGCTACCACAAATTCTCTTTTCTTGATTCTCAGAAGTCTAACAGCAGGGTTGATAATGCTAGGCACAGATTCCTCTCCTAGATTATTGGCTAGCCTTAAAAGAAAAATCCCTTTTTTTTCTCAGTGAAAAGGCCAGGTCCCCACCTATCATCTGAAACTGAGCTCCATCGTTTGAGAGGCCCCATCCACTGGTGCAGACCTTTGGATCAGCTTGATTAAGCCTCACTGTTAATACAGACATCCAAGGAACACTGGTATTTGAGGAAAGTCTCTATTGTGAAAGCCAGAGACCAAAACAAACAAACCTGAATAAGGAACATAGAAAAGCACGGGAGCAAAAGAAAACTTAAAAATCTAGACTGAGGGAACTTGTGGTCGTGATGGAAGAAAAAGGATTGGACATTCCCTTCCATCAAAAACTAGAAAATAGGAGTTCCCACTGTGGCTCAGTGGGTTAAGGATCTAGAATTACCCCAGCTGTGGTGTAGATCAGATTTGATCCCTGGCCGAGGCAATTCCACATGCCATGAATGTGGCCAAAGGAGAAAAAGAACAGAAAATTAAAAATAGTACAAAATGTAAGGAACAAATGTTTTTCAGACATTGGACATCAGATAGGACAGGACTTTGATTCTCGAAAGAAGGGAAATAAATGAAGTGAGCACTATGATCCTCCCAGATTTTTGCCTGGAAATAACTGAATGGTGGGTGCAAAGAGGGGGACACCGAATGGAGCCCACTGGATCTAGGAGACGTAAAGTTTAGAGAGACAGAGGTGGCTGTGTCTTGTGAGGTGGCATTCCAAGAAAGAGGGAGCTGCACTGGAAAGAGCTCCAGAAATCTGCAGAGGGGTCCAGCCGAGTCTGCTGAGCACTTGACCAGACATATATAATGTGAAATTTCAAAGAAAACAACTGGAGTGTCATAAGCTGAACTATTCCTAAAGCTCACAGAGGACAAAAAGATACTTGAATCCTAACCAGACAAGGTGGGGAACCATCTGCTCTGATCCTGGGCTTTCAGTGGAAATTTTAAAAAAGGTATAAAAAAAAAAGAAGAGAAAATAAAGCCCAAAGAAGCAGAAGGAAAAAAATAATATAGATCAGAGTAGAAATCAATGAAAATGGGCAGACAATTTTTAAAAAATCTATAAAACCAATCTGGTTCTTGGGGGGAAGAATCAAGAAATTTGATACAACCCTAGCTGGACTGATCAAGACAAAATATAGAATAAACAAATTAGCAATTTAGGAATGAAAGAATAGGTCTCACCAGAAACATTAAAAGGATAAAACAGGGATATTATAAACCATTTAATGCCAATGAATTTGACAATTTAGTAGAAATATACAAATTCCTTGCCAGATAAAAATTGCCAAAACTGACCCAGAAAGAAACAGGAAAATCTGAAGAGCCCCGTATCTGTGAAATAAATTTGAATTTAAAATCCTCCCTTAGTTCCCCTCATAGTTCTGTGCTTAATGAACCCGACTGGGATCCATGAGGGTACAGGTTCGAACCCTGGCCTTGCTCAGTGAGTTAAGGATCTGGCGGTGCCATGAGCCGTGGTGTAGGTCACAGACAGGGCTTGGATCCAGCGTTACTGCGGCTGTGGGGTAGGCTGCAGCTATAGCTCCGATTTGACCTCTAGTCTAGGAACTTCCATATGGCATGGATGCGGGCCTAAGACATACATACATACATACATACATACATAAATAGATTACTCCATAAAGAAAAGGAGAAACAATCACATCAATTATCTCAACAGATGCGCGTGCGCCCACACACACACACACACACGCACACGCACACATACGCACACACACACAGAATCATTCATAAAAAAAACTCCAAGTAAACAAGGAATAGAAGGGAATTTCCTTAGCCATTCCAATAAGGCAAGAAAAATAAATGAAAGTCATGGTGATGAGAAAGAAAAAACTTTGCAAACAACATGATTTTGTATTTAGAAAATTCTTTTATTATTTATTTAAAAAAATTTTTTTTTTCTTTTTGCTTTTTAGGGCCTAACCCACAGCATATGGAGGTTCCCAGGCTAGTGGGTCAAATTGGACTACAGTTGCCAGACACACACAGCCACAGCCACAGCCACAGCCACACAGGCTCCCAGCCGCATCTGTGACCTACACTAGAGCTCACAGCAACACCAGATCCTTAACCCACTGAGCAAGGTCAGGGATTGAACACAGGTCCTCATGGTTACTAGTCAGATATTTTTCCACTATGCCACAAGGGGAATTCCTGTATTTAGAAAATTCTTAGCAAACTCAACAAAAGCTACTGGAGGAGTTCCCTAGTGGTACAGTGGGTTAAGGATCTGGCATTGTCACTGCTGTGGCTCAGGTTGCTGCCATGGGGTTTGATCCTTGGCCTGGGAATTTCTGCATGCTGGCAGTGTGGCCAAAAAATAAAAACAAACAAAAAAACTACTGGAAATAAGTGAGTTTAGCAAGCCTCCTGCAGGACACAAGGCCAATATATAACCTATTATATTTCCATATGTCAGCAATGAAAAATGAGAAATTAAAAACATAAAGTTATTTAAAATAGCATGAAAAACATTAAATGTATGGGGGTAAATTTAATAAAATATGTGCAAGAAATTTACAGTGGAAACTATGAAACATTGCTGAAAGTAAAGAAGACCTAAATAACTGGAGAATACATCAAAAACCATGGGTTAAAAGATTCAATATGGTTAAGGTGCCAAATTCTCCTCTTGCTGAAATAGAGACATTAATGAAATCTCAGTAATAATCAGAATTTTCTATAGAAATTAACAAGATGATTCAAAAATTCATATGGAAATCCAAAGAAACTAAGATGGTCAAAACACATTTTTTTTTTGTCTTTTTAGGGCCACAGCCTCAGCACATGGAAGTTCCCAGGCTAGGGGTTGAATTGGAGCTTCAATTTTGATTTTGAAAAAGAATAAAATTGTAGAATTTATACCACCTAAATTCAAGACTTACTTTAAAGCTACTCTAATTAAGATGTGATATTGGCATAAGAATAGACTTATAGATCAGTGGAACAGACTAGAAAGTACAGAAACAGACCTACACATATTTGATCTATTGATATTTTTATAAAGATGCCAAGGTGATTCAGCTGGGGAAGAGTAGTCTTTTGACAAATGATTATGGAATAATTGGCCATCCACATGGAAAACAATGCTTGTTGATCTTTATTTCATGACATAACAAAAAGTAATTTCTAAATGGAACAAAAATTAAACGTAACAGTTAAAGCTATAAAAACTCCTGGCGGGACAATACAGGAGAAAATTTTTCATGGTTTTGAAATAGATAAGAAATTTTTGTACACTGCACATAAAGAAGAACATAAAAGAAAAAATTAACAAATGTTTTCAAAATTAAGAACTACTGCTCTTTTTTTTTTATCTTTTGTGGCTTTTTTTTTTAGGGCCACACCCACAGCATGTGGAGATTCCCAGGCTAGGGGTCTACACCTACACCACAGCCACAGCAATGCAGGATCTGCGACCTACACCACAGCTCACATCTACACCATAGCTCATGGCAACGCTGCATCTTTAACCCACTGAGTGAGGCCAAGGATCGAACCCCCAACCTCATGGTTCCTAGTTGGATTAGTTTCTGCTGAGCCAGGACAGGAATTACAAGAACTACTGCCCTTCGAATGACACTGTTAAAAAATGAGAAGGGAGAACTTTTTCTCTATATATGTATCTAGCAAAGCATGGATATATGGAATATACAGACAATTTTTACAACTCAATAAAAATGGGCAAATCATTTGAACAGACATTTTCCCAAATACATACACAGACGGTCAATGAACATATGAAGAGAAGCTAAATACCATTAGTCATCATAGAAATGCTAGTTAAAACCACACTGAGATACCACCACACCCACTAAAATTGCTAAAATAAAAGAGGTTGACAGCATAGAGTGAAGACATAGAGTAACTAGACACTTATACATTGTTAATGGGAGTATAACATGATACAATTATTTTGGAAAATGTTTTGTCAGTGTCTTACAAAATTAGTCCTATACTTAATATACAACTCTGCAATTCACTCAAATATATTTACCTAAGTGAAATGAAAAAATATGTCTGCACAAAGACTGATATTTGTTTTTTTTTTTTTTTGTCTTTTTGCCTTATCTAGGGCCACACCCGCGGCATATGGAGGTTCCCAGGCTAGGGGTCTAATAGGAGCTGTACCCGCCGGCCTATGCCACAGCCACAGCCACAGCAACGGGGGATCCAAGCCGCGTCTGCAACCTTCACCACAGCTCATGGCAGCGCCGGATCCTTAACCCACTGAGCAAGGCCAGGGATCGAACCTGCAACCTCATGGTTCTTAGTTGGATTCGTTAACCACTGCGCCACGACAGGAACTCCCAAAGACTGATATTTGAACGTTTATAGCAGCTTTATTCATAATAGCCTAAACTTGGAATCAAATGAAACATATACAACAGATGACTAGATAAACAAATGTAGCATATTCATACAATGGAATCCTACTCAGCAGTACAAAAAAATGAATTAATGTTACATGCAACACCCTGGATGAGGCTGAGGAACATACTGATCAACAAAATCCAGACACAAAAGAGTACACACCGACTGATAACGTTTACTTAAAAAAAAGATAAACCTAATCCATAATGACAAAAAGCAGCTTAATTGTTACCTGGGGCCTGGGGCTGGAAAGGGTTTGGGATCAAAGCTTATTTTTTATTTTATTTTATTTTATTTTATTTTATGTCTTTTTAGGGCCATACCCACAGCATATGGAGTTTCCCAGGCTAGGGGTTGAACTGGAGCTGTAGCTGCTGTACTACAGCCACAGAAATGCCAGATTCAGATTCAAGCCATGTCTGCAATCTACACCACAGCTCACAGCGATGCCAGATCCTTAACCCACTGAGTGAGGCCAGGGAGCCAACCTGCATCCTCATAGATTCATTTCCTCTGAGTCACAACTGGAACTCCATTTTTTTTTTGATCAAAATATTTTATATCTTGACTGTGATTATGGGAAGAGAATGCATACATTTGTCAAAACTCATTGAACCATAAATCTAAAATGGATGTATACTGTTATCTGTAAATTATGCCACAAGAAGGTTGTTAAAAATATCTATAATTATGTCATCAGAGAGTTTTAAAAAAAATCATTGCAGCCGTGAAAATTAAAGACTCCGTGGGGATTCTATTTTAGAAATAAGAGGAGATAAAAGAGTTTTCAGAATTTTTAAATATACCACCAGGAATTTTCATTTCTGGAGGCTCTTGGGAAGAATCTACACCCAAGCACATTCAGGATGTTGGCAGAACTTAGTTTCTTGCAGTTGTAGGACCCAGGACGCCACTTCTAGAGAAGCAGCTGACATCAGGGCCCATTCTCAGCTCCTAGAGTGTGTTCGGATTCCTAGGCTTGTGCCCAACTTCATTTCAGTGCTGGCTTGAGCTAAAATCCTTTGCATCACAAACAGAGATTCTCATACTAAGTGAAGTAAGCCCGAAAGAGAAAGACAAATCCTATATGACATTACTTATATGTGGAATCTCAAACATGGTGCAAACGAACCTGTCCACAAAACAGAAACAGATTCACAGACACAAAGAACAGACTTGCGGTTGCCGAGGAGGAGGAGGGAGTGAGATGGATAAGGAGTTTGGGGTTGGTAGATGCAAACTGTTACATTTAGAATGGATAAATAATGAGGTCCTACTGTACAGCACAGGGAACTCCATCCAGTCTCTTGGAACAGGCCATGATAGAAAATCATATAATCAAAGAATGCATATATTCATATAACTGAGTCACTTTGCTGTATTCCAGAAATTGGCACGTTGTAAATCAACTATACCTTAATAAAAATAAAATAAAAGATATTTTAAACTAAAAAAGTAAAATCTCTTGCATCAAATCCCTCTCATGTTACAAATATTTGCCCCTGAGCGACACCTGCTCATTTAAAGAGCTCTCCTGATTAGATCAGGGCCACTAAATACAAACTCCTTTTCCTCAAGTCATCTGTGCTGTATAACAGACCCTAATCGTGGCACTGAGGTCTCGTCAGATCCCAGGTCCCTTCCACACTCCAGGGGGAGGGCAAGTGCCAGGAAGGGTCACTGGGGGCGATTTTGGAATTCTGCTGCCAAAAGAAGCCTGGCATAAAACTTAGAAAAAATACTTAGGAAGAAGTTCCAACAAATTATAATGTGATGCAGACTGATGCAAAAAACACTTGTTTTGCTTTGTTTTGCTTCACTGAACTTGTGTGTGTGTGTGTGTGTGTTAGATCTTTAGCACATTGGTCAATCACAAAATCATGTAAGGATGCCAAACTTATTTATTAGTGAATTTAAGTATTTTTCATACTCTTTTTTTTTTGTCTTTTTGCCTTTATGTAGAGCCGCACCCGCGGCATATGGAGGTTCCCAGGCTAGGAGTCTAACAGGAGCTGTAGCTGCCGGCCTTCGCCACAGCCACAGCAACATGGGATCCAAGCCGCGTCTGCGACCTACACCACAGCTCACGGCAACGCCGGATCCTTAACCCACTGAGCAAGGCCAGGGATCGAACCCGCAACCTCATGGTCCTTAGTCGGATTCGGTCCTTAGTCAGATTCGTTAACCACTGAGCCATGAAGGGAACTCCAAGTATATTTCATACTCTTTATTTTCAATTAGCACCCGTGTACTCAGGATTAGCCTTTTACTTGGCTTATCTTTTCTGGAACTTGACATCAGAAGAGTTTCAAGAAGGGATCTTTGAAATGGGAGTAAGAAATAAATCAAGTTAAAGGAGAAGATAGTGGTTCATAAACTTTTTTCAAATTCGCTTCATTAAAAAATCTAGCAAGCAATAGAGGGAGTATACGGGAAATCTCTGTGCCTTCCACTCAGTTTTGCTGTGAAGCTAAAATTGCTCCAAAAAATTGTCTGCTTTAAAAGAAGAATTAAGACTCTCAACATTAATACCTGCCACTTAGGAGTTCCAGCAGTGGCTCAGTGGTGATGAACCCGAGTAGTATCCATGAGGACGCGTGTTCCATCCCTGGGCTCATTCAGAGGCTTAAGGATCTGGCATTGCCGTCAGCTTGGTGTCGGTTGGACCCCTAGCATGGGAACTTCCATACGCTGCAGGTGCAGCTCTAAAAAGATTAAAAAAAAAAAAATCTGCCACTTAAAGTGCACTTGACATATTTCATCAGCACTGTTTATGTTCTATTTTTCTTTTGTTCAATTTCATCACATGAATTTTCATAAAACCGAGAATATCGTTGCTCTGTTGCTCATCAGCTCAGGCTATGGAGGTCTTCCCAAAAGAATAACCTATATGTGAGACACCGCTCTTTGTTAGTAGATAAAGCCGAGGATGGATGTGTGGACTGCAAATGGAAATATAGATTGCTGCTTTGAGCTCTTGAGACTGTACGGAAATTACATGTACCCTACAGCATCTTAATTACTCCCGTATGGATGAATTCATTCAATAAACACCTCTAGGAGTTCCCTTTGTGGTGCAGTAGAAACAAATCTGACTAGTATCCATGAGGATGTGGGTTCAATCCCTGGTCTCACTCAGTGGGTCGGGGATATGGCGTTGCCGTGAGCTGTGGTGTAGATCGCAGATGTGGCTTGGATCCCGTGTTGCTGTGACTGTGGCGTAGGCTGGCAGGTGTAGCTCCAGTTCGACCCCTATCCTGGGAATTTCCAGATGCAGCAGGTGTGGCCCTATAAAAAACAAAACAAAACAAAACACCTCTACTTGCATATCTGGATTAGCTCTAGAAACAGCATCTCAGTTTGGGGAACCTCTGTTGTTTCAGCGGTTCTCAAAAGCATATGAAAGGGTTTCCTCCTACACATCCCTCAACCCCAACTTGAGTCTCCAGTTTGCCTCTCCCACATCTTTTCTAGAAGTGAAGTAAGCTGACTCTGAGGCTTTTAAATTCTGAGTCATTCCAGAGGTCAGGAGGTCTTGAAACAATTGTCTCCTTTGTCCACCAAACAATGAGCTTAAGTCAAAGTGTTCACTTTCTAATAGCCCTGGGGTTCTGTTGGCTATCTAGGTAGAAGTCCATTAGCAAGCCAACTACCCCTCTGATAAACAGGAAATTTACAAATAATTCACATTTACTTTGAGTTGACACAACTAGGAGTTAATCAGACCACCAAGATACTCTAAAAGTGACCTGTGAGAAAAGCAGCAATTTAAAAAAATCTGCCCAATTTCTGGCTTTCTTTTAGAGGATTACCTTAAGTGTGTATTGCTAGCTAAATATAACTAAATATTTTTAGTTGCTTAATCTTTTTCTCTGTTAATATTATTATTGCTCTATGAAGAAGTGCCTCTTTTAACTGATTTTAGTCTTATTTTGGCAAACTGACATTTTGTCAAGTGGCATGAGAACACTATCTATCATACTAAATAAAAACAACATTTTTGAGTCCTTTCATGCTGAGTAATTTAAATGTATTTTCTGAATTTAATCCTCAATTTTTATTTTCTCCATTATTCAGAGAGGGAAACTTCTCTCCAGAGAGGATAAATGACTGTCCCAAGGTCACACATCAACCACAGAGTAGCTCTGATTAACAGGTTGGGTTAAAAATATTTTGGTATTTCCATTTATCCCTAAAGCCAATATGACGCTTTAAAAACTGACTACTACTGCCATCTGCTGGTGGCTACATGTGTTGCTCTTGCTCAGGTTTCCCTGCAGGCACAAGTGATTCTGACCCACATCAGCGCCATCATGCTGGCATCTAGAACCGTCCCTCACTCATAGCAAACACTCAAAATTTGTGAAACAAATCTCTGGGAGATCCCAGGAGAATTTTGGTTGGTAAAATCTCTCAAGTTAATCTTTATTCTAACTCCGCAAATAACCAAATCCAGAAAGAATACGGAGGCTACCTCCACACAAGACAATGATACTGTGGTAGACTGTTTCCTCCATCAGCGGTGCCAGCTCTGCATTTATATGCACACTTTGCGCCTCATTGCTTTAGCTTAGTTTATCTCAGTGCTGACTCTCGGTGACCTAGCTGAGTCTCACTCTCATGTTTAAATCTAGCTCTGCCATTTATACTATATAGGTTTTGGAAAGAACTTAGTTTTAGCACCTAAAAAGACCTAAGAAATCCTGGTTAGTGTTTCTCAAGTCCTGTTTCAAAAGATGATGATAAAAGAGCGTTTCACAAAATCACTGATTTGGAGAACAGACCTGTGGCTGCCAAGCGGGAGGGGGGCAGTGGGATGAATTGGGAGTTTGTGGATTAGTAGATGCAAACTATTGCATTTGGAGTGGCTAAGCAATGAGGTCCTGCTTTATAGCACAGGGAACTATATCTAGTCACTTGTGATGGAACATGATGGAGGATAATGTGAGAAAAAGTATATATATATATACACATACACACATATATTTTTACATATACATGACTGGGTCGCTTAGCTGTACAGCAGAAATTAACAAAGCATTGTAAATCAACTATAATAGAAAAAATAAAAATCTTAATGAGCGTTTCATAGACAAGTTTCAGAAACAAAGCAGTAAGTGAAGTTCCATTGGTTTCTTCACTGTAGAACTTCTCAGAATATTTAACCTGCTACTGTGCATGAGGGCTTTCTAAGAGGGAATATAGGAGACAGAAGTTCCAAAGCTACTTACTACAGAATTCTTTTTCATTAAACTCCTGTTCAATCAACTTCATTGAGATTGTTTTATTATTTGATTAAATAATCTATTGAAGATTTGATTTTCTTTGGAATATTCCCATGTTTCCTCAATGAGAAGGAGGTGGATTTGACTTTTCCCTCTTGTCTAGCTCTAGGTCACAGAGCTCAGGTCATTTTAATGATGGCTCCAAGAAGATACAGACATTGCTAGGAATCTTGCTGCTCATTAAGATTCTCCAGTCCTTGGACCCTATGTGTAGAAAAGGTAGCACTACCTGTGCAAAAAATATAAATAATTTAGAGCAACAAAATAGGAACAGCTAGAAAGTGAACTAATGCAAAGTCAAGCCAAGTTGGAGTTCCTGCTGTGGCTCAGTGGTAATGAACCCAATCAGTATCCAAGAGGACTCAGGTTCAATCCCTGGCCTTGCTCAGTGGGTTAAGTGTCCGGCATTGCTGTGAGCTGTGGTGTAGGTCACAGACCTCAGCTCCTTCGTGGCTCAGATCCCATGTTGCTGAGGCTGTGGCATAAGCTGGCAACTGTAGCTCCAATTCAACCCCTAGCCTGGGAACTTCCATATGCTGTGGGTTCAGCTCTAGAAAGCAAAAAAAAAAAAAAAAAAAAAAAAAAAAAAAAAAAAAAAAAAAAAAAAGGCAAAACAGAAAAAAAAAGTCAAACCAAGTTGCAGAAGTATGTCACTTAAATAGACATTCCCACTGTAGCTCAGTGGGTTAAAAATCTGACTACAGCAGCTTGGGTTGCTGCAGAGGTGTGGGCTCCATCTCCGACATGGCACCGTGGGTTAAAAGGATCTAGTGCTGCCCAGCTGCAGCGTAGTTCGCAGCTATGGCTCAGATTCAGTCCTTGGCCCAGGAATGTCTATAAACCACAGGTGGAGCCATTAAAAAGGAATGCTCTCCAGTGAAACGGAGCTCTGTCACAGGCTTCCCAACCCTTTTTCCCTCCATGCGCACATACAAAATGATTGTATTTTCCAGCATGCTGGCATAAACAGATAAGGCAGATCCCAACAGGACCTTCTGAGGGCTTCCAGCACATCGGCAGGCGCTGCCTGGCTGCTCAGAGGGCCGAGGGGATCCAGATGTTAACCAAACAAATACCTATTCACTGGGTGGTAGTTGAAAATCCCTTGGCTCAGCGTTCTTGTAATTTTATAAATACTGTTCAAGAAAGAAAGGCGGTAAAAGCCCTACAAATTCCATGACCCTATAGACATATAGTCAGCAATTGTTGAGATGTTTAAGCTCTGTGGCTGATTCACAGTGAGGCCTAACAAGCATATTTCCCTGATAATCAGTTGTATAACCATCATCTTATTATTCATGTCTTGGACACACATACACTAAAATATATATACAATTACCTAATACCTTTTACATCATAGAACACTTCATAAAACACTCATAAAAAGCCCCAAAGCCTGTCATCGCACTTAGAAAAATTCATCCTCATTGGGTAACCTTATTCACGTTGACTAAACAGGACTAGGAAATGTGAGCATCTTATATTTTATTTGATGAAGGGGATGCATCTTGTAAGTGAAAGACCTAGTGCTTGATCTTGTTTTTTTTTTTTTTTTTTGTCTTTTTGGGCCGTACCCACGGCATACGGAGATTCCCAGGCTTGGGGTCAAATTGGAGCTACGGCTGCTGGCCTAGCCACAGCAACGGGGGATTGGAGCCCCATCTTCAACCTACACCACAACTCATGGCTACACCAGTTCCTTAACCCACCAAGCAAGGCCAGGGATCGAACCCCAGTCCTCAAGGATACTAGTTGGTTTCGTTACCGCTAAGCCACGATGGGAACTCCCTGATCTTGGGTTCTTAATTATACAACACTAGTGTACATGTGACTGTGAGGAACCTATCTTTAAGCATTACTGGCAGGTACGTTTTTCTATAGAACTAAATCGACATCCATGAGCAACACAGCAAATGCCACCATCGGGATGGGTCCCAAAAGGATAAGATCTTGAACACTTTAGCTTTGCTCAAATACAGCTCAAGCTTCTACACCTCAAAAGGAAAGAGAGAACTTGGGGACATTGCTGTGTTAAACCAAAAAAGTTTGATTTTTTTAATCACGTGAGGAAAGCTGAAATAACATTGGTTTCTTTTTCTTGGAACAGAGAAGGGCACTCAAGTATAAGAAAAGCTATATCCCTGGTTTAATCTTAAATGCGACTATTTTGTGCTCTCTTCTTTAGAATAATAAGCCCTGAAACAGGCTAGAGAACAAGCTTCGAATTTTAGAATTAGAGTGAACAGCCTTTAGATTGTAGCATCACCAGCCAAAGGTCAAGTAAGCTTTCAAAAAGAAAATTCTTTATTAGGTTAAATATATAAATATATCTGTGTATAGCACATTTATAGTTAAAACTTCCTATTCCAAATACACCTTCATGCAACCTCAAGGAAATAGAAAGAACTAAAGAAACTTTACCACAAAACTATAGTGCCCTTGCTAAAATAACAAACACAGAGGATAGAAATCTTAATTCCAAGAAAAAATATAATATACTTAAGCCGCAGTATGAAAAATGAGGGTTGTATTTGAGGAAGTTGTCACTGACATCTAAGTTTATTACTCATTGTGAGAAGAAACAGGAAAAGATAATTTCCTTCTCTGAAGATCTCATTTTGTATTTTAATATATTAAATATAACCACAATAGGCAATATTCAGGAAATAGAAAATACCTTAAAATGATCGGCACTCTCAGAATGCTGTATTTCTAACAAAGTGACTGTCACCATTTTTGCTGCATTTTTGGCTACTCTTTTTGAAATATGTGCATTGATTATACAGCTGTTGCTATAACACAATAAAACGTCACAGTTTACAATTTTTGTTTCTTAGTTCAACATTCTCCAAGCATTTTTCAATATTGCTATGGATTCTATAATTGCTCTTGAAATTAACATTCCACTGAGGAGATATACTGTAATTCCTAAGCATTGCCCTGGTGTCACTTTTCATTTCCTATCAGTATGAATTATACCTCAATGCGCATGTTCATGCAGATAGCTTCTGTTCATGTTTGGACAAGTTTCTCAGGATAAAATCCCAGAAGTTTGGATTAGAAGCTGGGAAATTTTGGGGGCTTCCCAAATTGCTTTCCACAAAGGTATCATTTTTAATGCTGTCAGCAGTGCCTGAGAGCACCAGCCCTAACTGAGGCTCTACTGGCATCAAATATCATAGCTTTTAACATTTTTGATAATTCAATAGGCAATAGCTGTTCCCTCAGTTGTGGCTTTTTTTTTCAGGCTTTTTTTTAGGGCCACATCCACGGCATATGGAGGTTCCTAGGCTGGGGTCTAACAGGAGCTGTAGCCGCTGGCCTTTGCCACAGCCACAGCAACGCGGGATCCGAGCCGCGTCTGCAACCTACACCACAGCTCACAGCAACGCCGGATCCTTAACCCACTGAGCAAGGCCAGGGATTGAACCCACGTCCTCGTGGATACTAGTCAGGTTTGTTACCACTGAGCCAGCCACAATAGGTACACACTCTCTCTCTCTCTTTTTTTCTTTTTGCAGCCATAAAGACAACACAGTAATTAACAATGTAGGCAATTTACCCCTTGACCAATTCTCCCAATGGGATGTTGGGCTAACTCCTTGAAGTGATCTTTATAACAGGTGATGACTCCCATTTGGAATGCTGTTTAATCATTCCATTATTTTGATGCATAAATGGAAAAGCCTCTTTCTTCCAAGAGTTTATAGTTCACATTTTGCAACTTGATTTAAACCTGTTTGTATTTTGAAGTGCTTGAAACTGAAGACAGAAATTGGGGGAGAAATAGTCCCAGACAAGAATATTTAGGAGGAATTTGACTTGAAATGCAAACAACCCTATTCCAACCACCGCCTGCAATTAACAAGCTTTCTAACTGGTGGAAGTTATCCCAGCCTTGAGAGAGACCAGCTTGTGCTCATGACTGACTCTCAGCTTCAGGAAGATGATGAGAATCACTTTTTAAACTAAAAAAAGTAAAAAGGGAAGTATTTCTTCAGTCCATTAATTCTTTCTGCACTCAAACATATGAGCTCTGATTAGTGCAAGTAAACCCACAGTTACTTAGCGCCAACTGAATCCATGATACTATATACTCTGATTTGCAAAGGCTGCTAAGATGAAAAAGGCACAATCTTTCCTCCAGGGAACAGACAGCTTTCTATTATAGAGCAGGGAATATTTCTCAGGTGAAAGATATTTGAGAAATTCTCTCAAAGACTGCAAAGTAATATGTTGCATCTGGAAGACTGTGAGACCCAGGGGTAATGTCTTCTAAGGCATATTTCTCCTGGATCCCATTCAAGAAAGCATCAAACATTTTTTTCTTTTTTTTTTTTAAAGATGTGGTCTCATATACAAATGGACCACACAACGTTGCCCTGTAGGGTAGCTTGGGCTGGTGTGTTTACAAATCAAAAACCAATGGCCTTTCCACATGAAAAGATACTCAACATAGCTAATTATTAGAGAAATGGAAGTTAATAGAGAAACGAAAATCAAAATTACAATGACCTCGCAATGACCTCACGCTGGTCAGAATGGCCGTTGTTAAAACATCCATAAATAACAAATGCCAGAAAGGGTGCACAGAAAAAGCTACTCACCTACACCATTGGTGGGAATGTAAGTTTGGTGTAGCCACTTGGAAAAGAGTATGGAGGTTCCTCAGAAAATAGACATTTCTCCAAAGACATAAGTATGGCCAACAGGCACATGAAAAAATGCTCAATGTCACTAATTATCAGAGAAATGCAAATCGAAACTATAATGAGGTACCATCTCACACCAGTCAGAATGGCCATCATTAGTAAGTCTACAAATAAAACTGCTGAAGAGGATGTAGAGAAAAGGGAACCCTCCTACACTGTTGGTGGGATTGTAGGTTGGTACAACCACTATGGAAAACAATATGGAGTTACCTCAGAAAACTAAATGTAGAACTACCATATGATCCAGCGGTCCCACTCCTGGGCATGTATCTGGACAAAGCTTTCACTGAAAACTATGCATGCACTTCTAGGTTCACTGCAGCAGTATTCGCAATAGCCAAGACAGGGAAACAACCTACATGTCCAATAACAGATGAATGGATTAAGAAGATGTGATACATATACACCGTGGAATACTGCTCAGTCATAAAAAAGAATAAAATAATGCCATTTGCAGCAACATGGATGAAGCTAGAGATTCTCATACTAAGTGAAGTAAGTCAGAAAGAGAAAGACAAATGCCATATAATATCACTTATATCTGGACTCTAATATATGGCACAATTGAACCTATCTATAGAAAAAAGAAACAAACTCATGGACATGGAGAACAGACTTGTGGTTGCCAAGGGGGAGGGGGAGGGAGTAGAATGGACTGGGAGCTTGGGGTTAGTAGATGCAAACTATTGCATTTGGATAAGCAATGAGGTCCTGCTGTATTGCATGGGGAACTATATCTAGTCACTTTTGATGGAACATGATGAGGATAATGTGTAAAAAAGAATATATGTATATATATGTTTAACTGGGTCACTTTGCTGTACAGCAGAAATTGACAGAACATTGTAAATCAACTATTATAAAAAAAGTAAAAAAGAAAACTGAAAATAGAATCACCATATGATCCAGCAATCCCACTCCTGGGCATATATCCAAATTCAAAAAGATACATGTTCAGAGAAGTAACAAGGACTTGGAAACCAACTACATGTCCATCAAAAGAATGGATACAGGTGTGGTATATACACACACACACACACACACACACACACACACACACACACACACACGGAATACTACTCAGTTGTAAAAAAGAATGACATAGGCCATTTTCAGCAACATGGATGCAACTAGAGATTACCATACTAAGCAAAGTAGGTCAAATAGAGAAAAACAAATATCATATGAGATCACTACTTCTACATGGAATCTAAAATATGATACAAGTGAACCTATCTATGAAACAGGAACTAACTCCCATACATAGAGAAGAGACTTGTTGTCAAGGAGGAAGGAGTTGAGGGAAGGATGGAGTAGGAGGCTGGGTTTAGCAGATGTAAGCTATTATGCATGGAATGGACAGACAACAAGGTCCTAATGTATAGCACAGAGAACCATATTCGATGTCCTGTGATGAACCATAATGGAAAAGAATTATTAAAAAAGAATATATATATACAAATATATATATAACTGAATCACTTTGTACAGAAGAAATTAACGCAACATTATAAATCAACTAAACTTCAATTTAAAAGTTCATATTTAAATTTAAAAAAATCAGTAGCCTCTCTTAAATGACTCTCTGTCTTAGCAGAGTATACATTTTCAAACGTTGCTTCCCAGTGTGTGTTGATTTCAATGGTTTAAAAGCTCTTACGTTTTTATTGAATATTGGAAAGTTACCTTGCTAGAACTAAGAAATGTAACAGCCACTGCCAAGTTTTCTGAATAGAATGTATCAATAGCCAATTGTTATTGATAAACACTATCCTGTCATAGCGTTTATCCAACCAAAATTACACCTGGTTGAAAGGTTGGTTAGCCAAGCACATTGGCTGTTGCTGATCACTGGAACCCAGACTTACATGATCTTTATAGAAGACTGGCTATTGTCCCACTTCCAGTGAGCATGTACTCTGCTGGAGGATATGCTATAATATTTAGACAGAACCACTGTCGTAATAATAATATGTTATAGGCAGGAGTGGGTTGGAAGCAATATTAATGGTAATCTCATGTGGATAGGAGCTAACATTTGTTTTTGTTCGGCTGTTTTTTGTTTGTTTTTTTGTTTTGGTTTTGTTTTTTTGTCTTTAGGGCCGCACCTGCGGCATATGGAGGTTCCCAGGCTACAGGTCAAATTGGAGCTGTAGCCGCTGGCCTACGCCACAGCCACAGCAATGAGGGATCCTAGTTGCATCTGTGATCTGCACCACAGCTCATGGCAACCCACTCAGTGGGATCTTTAACCCACTGAGCGAGGCCAGGGATTGAACCTGCGTTCGCATGGATACTAGTCAGATTCGTTTTCACTGAGCCATGACAGGAACTCCCAGTAGGAGCTAACATTTGTCATGTGCCTACCCTGTATTAAGCACTGGGTCCGGAATCTTGTATGTATTCACTCTTGAAATTTTCCTAAGAAGAACATGGGAAAAGTTTTATTTTTAAAAATGTAGAAACTAAACAACTTTATCAAGCTCACTTAATCAATAAATAGTAGTGCTAGCATTTGAACTCAGAACAGTCAGACTCTGGCTAATATTCTCTCCTGCATACTATTCTGTTCAAGGAAAGCCGCTTGGAAGACACATCAGTGGTGACCAGAGGGAAGGCCAATTGGCTGAGGACACCATATCAAGCTGTTCTACCCCATAAGCATTTTTTTGCCATAGACATCTTTGCCCCAGGCTTTTTTGCTGCAACCACTTCAGCCACGTAACTATTTGGTCATAGGAAAATATTGCCATGAAAGATTAAATAACTGGTTAGCAGTTTGGTTTGACAGGTTGGTCTCAAGTTAGCATCTCTTCCAGTTGGTGATGCTATTCACAGTGTTAGTGAACTGACAAATGAGGATGATTTGGCCCCAAGAGTTGGTTTCTTATTTTGAAACACATAACACTGGAGGAGAAAGACGCTGAGGACCTCGAAGGCACAGAGTTGAGCGAACCCACAGTTCTCATAAAACTTTGGAATGTCTATCAATGGACGTATGACAATATGCCAAGAGCAATGAACAACAAACAGCAGTGTTAAGTGATTTCACATTGCATTACAAAGCTCAGCTACAAAGATGCGTCCTTGTGTTGGGAAACTGACACCTCTCTTAATGAGGGAAGAAATTTTAGTGAAAAAGAAAATGTGTGCTTTGGAAGGAGGAGAAAAAAAATCAACATGCAAAAAAAAAAAAGTATAATAAATACTCCGAACAAAAGACTTGGAGGCTAAATGCTAAGGTATAACCCACAAAATCAGATCAGCTATTTGTGCAGGATTGCCATGAAGTTACATGCATTTGAAATATATTCAAATATTTTGTATTCTGCAACAAAGTCTTTTACGTTTTATTATTCATTGTTCATGTTTTATTAGGTCCTTTTTTAATGCCCCTTTTATTTTTGTTTATTTTTTATTTTTTGGTAAATTTGCCTCATGGTCAATTAGTTATGTGGTGAAAATTCTTACAGCAAAGATGTCTGTGATGAAGATATTTATGGCCAAAGCATTTGGGACTATTTGAGCAAGTAAACCAGCCCTGTCTTTGAGGTTATTTGGGCTTCCTCTATGCTCTTAAGTTACTTAGGGTTACCAATCAGTAAGTAAAGCCAATAAATACAGTGAATTTTAATTGTATTTGATTTTGTTTAATGGGAACTTTAGGGAGGTAGCAAAGAACAAAGTCAGGAGGAAACTAGAATGCTCTCATTTCAAACTTAAAAATTTTCCTTTAAGATATATGTAGCATTGGCATTGGAGTTGGGCTTCACGGGTTCATTTATTTTAAAAACTTGATTGATGTACTATTTCACACGACTAATTTACTTATTAGATCTGACATATCTAAATTATATCTTTCTCTTGCCTGACTCTCTCTGGCTTCTGTAAATTTTGCCACTTAGATCCTCTTTTTATTTTTGCTGTTTATCTTCTACTGCTGGCAGCTGTCAAATCATGCTAGCTGACAGCAAAATTACTGTGCATTCAGCACTCAGAGACAATACTCTGGCCCGGCTGCATTTTACAAGGGAAACTGGGTGTGTTTTTTAATGTGTTGTTGGGGTGCAGTTAGGAAATGGGAGCAGCTGTCCTTTAGCAAAAGTCAGGACAGTTTGTTTAACAAAGTCACTTGTGAAGCTTCGCCCCTTGAAGAGTCTGTGGTCAACCCAGGGGAAGCAACGGGAGGTGGGTCTTGGCAGAAGAAGGGACACCTAAAAAGCTTTGAGGAGGTATCGGTTCTCCAAAAAGTGAAAAAAAAACAAGAAAGATTCTCAGCTGTTAGACACTGAGAGGAAAATGGCCCTGTGCCCAACCACCTTCTCCTCCTCATCACAGAAGCTGAGCTTCCGAGGGGGGCAAGAGCTCGGGCTTGTGCTGGATTCAAACACTAGACTCAGCACATCACATCCCCTCTCTGAGAGTGTGTCCTCATCTGTGAAAGGAAGATGATGTATGAAACCTGCAAGGTAGGTGTAGGGATTAAATAGGATAAAAAAAAGAAAGCACTGACACATGATGGACTCAGCAATGAGAACGCTTATGCCCCTGATGCATTTTTAGCCACTTGTGAGGACAGCAGAAAGACACCAACCCCTCCCGTTACCGAAGAGTCCTTGCTGTGTTGATGCAAGGTCAAGTTTAATTTTTTTTCTCCCCCTCTTCTTTCTCCCCTCCCCCTTCCTTTTTTCACCCTCTCCTCCCTTTCCTTTTCTCCTTCCCCTTTCCCTTCCTTCCTCTATCCTTCCTTCCACCCAGTTTTTTTTTTCACCCAGTTTCAAAAGTTACATATGTTCAATTACATGTTAATTGTAGAAAATGGACGTGTTTATTGCAGACAACACAAAAAAAGCGAAAAGAATATACAGGTTCCCAAAAGCTTCATCACCAGGTAGATCTACTAAAAGTGTGTGTCTGTTTATGTGTGCTTCGAATCCAGTAATTCTCAACCTTGGGTCTATATTAGGACCACCTGGGAAGCTTTGGATTTGGGTGCCTGGGATCCCCACCCAGAGTTTCTCACTTAATTGGACTAAGTTGGGGTCTGGTGATTGCATTTTTTTTTTTTTTTGCCACACCCATGGCATATGGAAGTTCCCGGGCCGGGGATGGAACCTACACTGTAGCAGTAACCCAAGCCACAGCAGTGACAACCCAGATCCTTAATTTCGAATCCTTAACAGCTAGGCTACCAGGAAACCCTTCCAAGCCTTCTTTATTCATTATTTTCCCACCCCCTTCTAGCAAAATATCTGGCATATATTAAGTAGTCAATAAATGTCTTTGAAAGAATGCATACATGAATTTTTAAAAGGCTGCCTTTTACTTAAAGCACTTTTTCCTTGAGCGTGCTTTGTATAAATATTATTTCTATTGATCCATATAAGAACCCAAAGAAGTAGCCATTATCATCCCTAAGAAATGTTAAGTGAATTTGCCAAGGTCAAGTAGCTAGTAGGGTAGAAGTTCAAGACCACTTCTTCAGCAACCCCTCCCCCCAATATATTAAGATATTACCCACAAGGTGTCTTCCACTTTCGAGTAGGATGAAACATGTCACGACTGTACAATTCTCCTGTGGTTATCAGAAAAACTGGACAAATGACAAATGTATGCTCTTTTTAGATATCAGAGAGTTGTGACAGCAAGCAGACAGGTGATTGGGAGTTCTGAAAAGAGGAAAATTCTTCTAAAGCTGATTTTTTTTTTTTGGCTGTTTTCTTCCTCCTGGCATTTGCTGATTCTAGGCTCTGAGGGAGGATCAAGCTTAGCCTATACAATGGGCCTCCGCTGGAGGAAAGAAGCCAGAAAAGCATGGTCCGCATGACAGGCTGCAAATTTGAGGAGCAGCAACGTGGCTGGTTTCACCAGGAGACATCTGTTGAGTTCTGGGGTTGCTGTGAAGAAATTTGGCAGGCTGGCCAGCAGAGTGAAGTTCTCTACAAGTCCGCCTTATCTAGGAGGCAAACTCCTCTAGAGAGATGGAGCCCATCTTAAATGTCTCATCTCTCTCCCCCTCGAGGCACCTGCCGTATTTGAAGCTATAGAGAGAAGGAGGCTAAACAGACTCAGAATTTCCAAAGATCAGAGCAGAATGTGTTGCATTCTTTCAGGGCTAAGGAGTCAAAATGCGCCAGGCTCTTAATCAAAGCCATGGAGGAGGGCTAGGTGCAAGGAATGGAGATGAACCAGAGCAGACCTAGCCTGTGTGTGTGTGTGTGTGTGTGTGTAGAGAGAGAGATTTATTACAGGATTATGCCATTATGGAAGCCGAGAAGATCCATGATCTGCTGTCTGCCAGCTGGAGAACCACGAAAGCCAGCGGTGTGTAATTCAGTCCAATTTCAAAGGCCTGAGAACCAAGGGAGCCAATGGTACAAGTCTCAGTCCGAGGCCAAAAGGTCCAATAATCAGGGGTTGGGTGTTACAGGCATAGGTTCTATTCCAAGTCTGAAGGTCCAAGAATCAAGTCTGCCAATGGCCAGGGGTAGGACAAGACGGATGTCCCAATTTAAGCAAAGAGAACAAATTTTGCCTTCCTTCATTTTTTTTGTTCTGTTCAACCCAGAGGCAGAGTTCCTGTTGTGGCTCAGTGGAAATGAATCTGACTAGCATCCATCAGGACAGCTTCAGTCCCTGCCTTGCTCAGTGAATTAAGGATCTGGTGTGGTCATGAGCTGTGGTGTAGGTCACAGGCATGGCTTGGATCTGGCATTGCTGTGGCTGTGGTGTAGGCCAGCAGCTACAGCTCTGATTAGACCCCTAGCCTGGGAACCTTCATATAGTTTTTGGGGTATGGCGCTAAAAAGACAAAAAAAACAAAACAAAACCGGATACACCAACTCACAGCAGGTCAGATGACCTGTGTGGTGTGACTTGTTTTTTAGTTTTTATTTTTAGGGCTGCACCCTCAGCATATGAAGGTTCCCAGGCTAGGGATTAAACTGGAGCTACAGCTGCCAGCCTACACCACAGTCCACAGCAATGCCAGATCTGAGCCTCATCTCAATCTACACCACATTTCATGGCAATGTCAGATCCTTAACCCACTGAGAGAGGCCAGGGATCTAACCCACATCTTCATGGACTATTTAGGGTTCTTAACCGCCTGAGACACAACGGGAACTCCCATCTGCCTTGTTGAGACCATCTTCTTCACCCAGTCTACCAATTCAAATGCTGATCTCTTCCAGAAACACCCTCACAGACACGCCCATAAATGTTTTACCAGCCATCCGGAAATCCTTTAGCTCAATTAATTGACGCATAAATTAACCATCACAGTGGGTTTTCTTCTCTCTCCGTATTTCCCCTTCATCTCTAACCAGTAGGTTCTAGAAGGAGGCCAGAACCACTTGGCTTCTTCCATGCTTCCCACGGCCATAAGCACTTCAGAGATTCTGCATCAGTTACGATATTTTCAGCTGCAAGAAAGTTTAATACTGACAGCAAAGGGAATGTGTTCCTTAAAGCTGTGGATCAATCAGGTTTATGTCTCTCTTTAATTTTCTCAGTTTTCCCTTCTTTATGTGTTGTATCGATGCTGAGGTTTGCGTCCTTTCTGGCAGTAAAGTTACAATAACAGTTATAACTGTACATTTCGTACTACAGAGAAAGAAAGAAACCTGTTTCACAAGTGTTAGTAAGAGTCCTAAATTCATTATTGGCCAAGAACAAAAATGCGTCTCTGATCTAATCACTGTAGTCAGAACAAAAGAATGTGCTGTTGGGTGCAGTACGTGTCATCTATTCCAGCCCTGAAGTGGGATATTTGAGGGTAACAATGAATCTCCGATGGAAGTGGGGACTATTGGAAAAGGTTAAGTAGGCCATGGATATTGGGGAACATCCAACAGGTGTTGGAGCTCAACCTAGATTCTCACAAAGACACACACACACATACACACCAACCAGCAGCAACTAAAATAAATGAACCAAATAAATGAACATAAATCATTTACAGAGTATGTTAGCACAATGGACTCATACAGAAGACAAGAATTGTGTTAAATTACAAAACAAGTTTAGTGAACCAGAGAGGATAAATAAGATATAACACTGGGATGGATTTTCTTTCCTTTTCCTATAGAAAGCTTTGTGTGCAAAGAGCACGCACTTGCCTTTGCACTTTAAAGCTTAAGCGTTCAAGAATTTTTCTTGTCCTCTCAAATATAACCGTATTACATCAGATTTTAAATCAAGACTTTAATATCTTTGTTAATGTTCTAAGAATGTTCCATGCTCATGACTATATAAGCATTATTGAACTTGGCATTCTGCTCCCGTCTCTTTCATTGTTAGATTAATTAATGCTCATGTAAAAACATTGCCGTAATTACAACAATGGTGGGTTGGCAGACACCCTCTGTGAGCATAAAAGGAAAATCAAAGCACCAAGAAAATGTGTAGTAAAGAGGAAAAGGCTTGGTTGAGCAGTGGGTGATAAGTCCAAGTTAAAGCTCATTGAATATAAAAGTTGGAATTACATGCTGAGCTGGAAAGGATCTCAAGAGGTCGTCTGGTGTTCAAGTTGTTGGCAGCACACACATTAAAATTACTCAAGACTAGGAGTTCCCTTTGTGGTTCAGTGACTAGTATCCATCAGGATGTGGGTTCGATTCCTGGCCTCACTCGATGGGTTTAGAATCCAGCATTGCCATGAGCTGTGCTGTAGGTCCAAGATGTGGACCCCATGTTGGATCCCATGTTGCTGTGACTGGTGTAGGCTGGCAGCTACTACTCGGATTTGACCCCTGGCCTAGGAACTTCCATATGCCTCAGGTGCATCCCTAAAAATACAAAGAAAAAAAATATTCAAGACTAAGTTAACTGTATTCCATGTACCACTTTTTTTTTTCCTCTCTCTCTTAAAACATTGAACAAACAGTAAAGAAAAGCCTAATTAATTCTTAATTCAAAGCTTATTGTATTTTGTGATTCTGAAATACGTTGGAAAAGATGTTAAAATTCCAAATCCCTGCCAGATAGAAAGCAAATATTCCAAAATAAATATTTTACTGTTTGCTGTGCCAGTGTGATATGAGACAATAACTCCCTATTACCACAAAAGCCTGGCGAAGCCTTTGGAACTAGGATCTTACTAGCAATTCTGCTTTTCTGAAACTGTTGGGGGACGTTTGTTCTTTAATTTTCTAGGGATTACTAAGCCCACAATCCAACCAAAATGCTAAAAAATATATTAATTATACTTTGAAGAACTCTCACATACTTCATGAAAGTATATTACTTTTTTGCATATCCTGTTGTTTTATATATAATTAAAATTATGATAGCAACAGAATTTTATACAACACTCTTTGCTCTAGCAAGTCAATTTCTACTTCTAAAATTTTTCCTGAGGAAACAATCATAGATGTGAGCAAATACTTATATACAAATGTTAATTAGAGCATTATTTCTAAGAGTCAAAACTGGACACCCCTAAACTACCCAACAATAGGAAGAGGTTAAATTATACAACAACATATTATATAGCCATGAAAATTGTGTCATAGAGTATCCAATGTCATGGAAAAATGTCTGTGACATGTATTGGTGAAAAAATTCAAGTGTTTACAGTATGATCCTCTTTTTAAAAATGAACAAAAAATATGATTTAGAGAAAATACGCTAAAAAATTAATAAGGCTTTAAAGGTGAGTGGCAGATATATGTGTGATTGCTACTTTTTTCCCTGTGCTCTATGGTATTTTCTATAGTGAATATATGTCACTTAGATAGCCTGGAGAAAATAAAACGTTAAGAACCCTCCTATACCACTTGTGGGAATGTAAATTGGTGCAGCCACTATGGAGAACAGTGTGGAAGTTCCTTAAAAAACTAAAGTTACCGTATGATCTAGCAATCCCACTCCTGGGCATATATCTGGAAAAGATGTAAACTCTAATCTGAAAAGACACATGCACCCCCGATGTTCATAGCAGCACTATTTATAATAGCAAAGACGTGGACACAACTTAAATGTCTGATGAATGGATAAAGAAGATGTGGTGTGTGTGTGTGTGTGTGTGTGTGTGTGTGTGTGTGTGATGGAATGGAATACTACTCAGCCGTAAAAAAGGAATGAAATAATGCCATTTGAGGTAACATGCATGGGCCTAGAGATTATCATACTAAGTAAGCCAGGCAGACAAAAATCACATGATATCACTTCTATGAGGCATATTTTAAAAATGATACAAATGACCTTATATACAAAACAGAAACAGATTCATAGACATCAAAAACAAATTCATGGTTACCAAAGGAAAAGGGAGGCGGATAAATTAGGACTATGGGATTAACATATACACACCACCGTATAAAAAATAAACAAGGACCCACGTATAGCATGGAGAACTATATTCAATACCTCATAATAGCCTATGATGAAAAGAATTTGCAAAAGAATATATATATGTATATCTAAATCACTTTGCTGTATACCTAAAACACAATATTGCAAATGACTATATTTCAATTAAAAAAAATACCCAGTATCTATTGTTTTTAATTCTATATCTCAGTTTAAGTTAATAAGGGTTCAAAATATTCAGTTTCTATGCATTCTAAAGGCTATACATACACATGTTATCTATATATCTTGCTTGGTCCACATCTATGCTGGGAACCCATGCCATAAATGATTATATACATTATCTTGAAATAGTTCCATGTGTTGCCACTTGCATTTCTAATTCTTCTTTCTCATATATTTCCACCAGGCCAGTGCTTCTCACATTTCAGTAGTGCTTTGAGACTCTCTCACAGTGTTTTTCTTTTTTTTTTCTTTTGCTTTTTAGGGCCGCACCCTCGGATATGGAGGTTCCCAGGCTAGGGGTCTAATCGGAGTTGTAGCCACCAGCCTACACCACAGCCACAGCAATGCAGCATCCGAGCCGCATTTGCAACCCACGCCACATGTCACGGCAGCACCAGATTTTTAACCCACTGAGCGAGGCCAGGGATCGAACCCGAGTTCTCATGGATACTAGTTGGATTTGTTACCATGGAGCCATGACGGGAACTCCTATCTCAGATGTTTTAATTGATTCATGTCCGCCTGCTTGCCTGCCTTTCTGTTGTGAGCCACACAGGAAGTCCGTGCTTGCCTGCTTTTCTGAATCATCAGGTCCAAAGTCAAGGGCAAGGGCAGAGTGAGGCAGGTCTTTGCGTGGGGGTGGGCAGCAGCCCAGTGTAGAGTATCAGACCCGAGGAGGGCTGAGGAGGGCACCCACACGGGAGTGTGACAGTGGCCTCGAATGGGGTGTTGGAGCCTAAGTGGGTTTAGGAGGTTACCCACGTGAGATTAGTGGATTGAGGGTGACATTAACCATAAGCCTCTACCTTCTTTAATCCAAAGGACAACACATATCATCATGTCAACCTGTAATCCAAATAGAATTACTAATGAAATATTTATAATTCTTTCTACCCAGTATTCAGAATCTGGTTGTCTTTTACACTGACAGCGCATTTCCGTTTGGACTGGCCATCTTTCAAAGATCAATAGCCACACATGGCTAACTTGCTGAGCCGTGTGTTTCTAGGGTCTCTGGGCCCTGTTCACAGTGCCAGAGCAGCTCCTGGCACCTGTCTTCTAGGGAGAGCCAGGCCAGCTTTTTGTGCACCCTGATATAATTTTTTGTGCACTGTCAGCTCAGAGCAGCTTCCCTGGGGGCTGTAACCTCCTTCAAGCAGGGCTTCAGCGTCACACTCACCGTAGTTTCCTTAGCTTAAGGGGACCCACCAGCAACACTCTCCAGGATGGAGAGAAAGGTGATAAGCGCCTATCCCGGTGGGTTAGAACATCTGCTGTGTGAGCTGGATTTTGGCAAGTTCACGAGATGAGCTAAAATGATTTTTGGCGGAGCAGCAGTAGCAAAATAAAACATAATTCCACAATAGAACAACAAGAGACAGAGGAGTGCAACATTCAAGAACGGGCTTGATGGTTTGGGAGAAACAGCCAGGTCAGTTCTGAGGGTTCTGATAAATCCAGCATAGGATTTTGTTTCTTGAGAAACTTGGAACACAAAATTTAAATCTGTGTTTAATCCAGAGATGGGTTAAACCAATCTGAGTAAGAACCAGAGATGGGTTTCTGGGGACCTCAGGATCCCAGAAATTACAAGCTGCATTTCCATGCATGTTGGGGGAGTTACAGGACCCAATAATCACAGAGGTAGAGAATCATGTTTTCTGGGGCTTGGAGTCACCAGGTAGAGAGTCACCACGTGACGGTCGTCACTTACTCAAAGTCAGGAGGGAGCCTGGGGCTTTTGAATGAATCCTGTCACTTTTTTTTTTTTTTTGTCTTTTGTAGTTTTAGGGTCACACCCGCGGCACATGGAGGTTCCCAGGCTAGGGGTCTAATCTGAGCTACAGCTGCCGGCCTTTGCCACAGCCACAGCAACAGTGGGATCCGAGCTGCATCTGCAACCTACACCACAGCTCACGGCAACGCCGGATCCTTAACCCACTGAGCGAGGCCAGGGATCGAACCCGCAACCTCATGGTTCCTAGTCGGATTCGTTTCCACTGAGCCATGAGGGGAACTCTGAAATCCTGTCATTTTCCAGTGGTGAAACTGAGACGCAGAGATGTCGAATTACTTGGCCAGACAAAGGTTTTCACCAGCTACTTATTGACTGACATACAGAAACGTGGTATTTAAGGGACTCTAAATGGCATTTAAGACTTTGGGGAAAGGAGGTAGACTGGACCACAGAAAACCCACTTGAAGACTTGAAACCTCTGCTTATCTCAACTGGATCTGATCTTTCCTCTTTCTCTCTTGAGCCCCCGACTTGTGCCTGACGTGTAATTCCACTGCTTTCTCAACCTTGAAGAAACCTTAAGAGTTGCTCTACTTCAGTGCTATTGACATTTCAGATGGGACACTTCTTTGCTGTTGGGGCTGTTCCTTACATGCTAGGATGTTTAGTGTCATCCCAGGCCTCTGCCCACTAGATGCCAGAAGCTGCGTTGCCCAGCCCTACCCCCACAACCAAAGCTGCCTCCAGACACCACTACCTGTTTTGGGGTGGGGAGGGGGGCACAGAAATCACCCTCGGCTGAGAGCAACGTGCCTGATGGTCGCGTTTCTAGACGGAACATTGCAGGGGCCGCACCTTGCAAAGCTTGAAGGCAAGCACAGTTCTTAGCATCCTGTGCTTAAGGTATGGGATTATTAACAGATGGTCAGTCTTGAGTTTGGGGCTCCTGAATGCCACAAAGACTGTTTCCAAATTAACAAAGGGCTCATGGTTTCACAAGAGAAGAAAATAGAGAGATTTCATTTCACTTGTGCCTTTAGCTGCTCCTGAGCTCTGCATCGGGAACAAGTTAAGGCTTTTATTTTCTTCTCTGAGCACTAAAATATAGGTTGTCAGCTTCTCTGGCGTGATAAGGAAGAACACAATTAAAATCTTAACCGAAGAAGTTTTCCTTTGGCTTCACACAATGCATTCCGTTTAGAGTTTCTCACAAAGGGAACATTTCCCCTTTCTTCCTTCATATTCTTTTAACTGGGAGTTTCACAACACTCCCGTAAATTTTCAAAAAAATTATCCCCCTGAACAGTTACATCTTTTTTTTTTTTTTTT
>PVHT021183524.1:16014279-16030581 GCA_004024745.2 Catagonus wagneri
AAAAAAAAAAAAAAATGAATAAAAAGACAGAAGCCCAGAGTCTCAGCAACAGAGACATCTGTGGTTTAATGAATGGGGGAGCTTACCCGTCTGAAGCAAGGTCCTGGGGAGTGGTACCCCACCGTCTGCAGAGGACTGCGGGGCAGGGAGCGGTGGCAGTCTGGGCAGGAAATTACCAGCCAGCCACAGGGGCGAGCTGATGTCAGGTTGGCTCATTGGTTACCAGGGAAACCAGCAGAAGGGGCACGCTCCTCCCCGCGCCACTTTGATAAGCTTAATGGAGATGTTCTGATCTAAAGCTGCAATAAATCACTAGCTGTGGCCTGGGGCAAGTATGTAGGAAGGTCAGTCGTGCAAGCAGGCTGTGGGTGAAGCAGGCGCTGGTCAAGCAGGGGCTGTACAGGAAGCCAGGGAACAGCACTCCTGAGTGGCCTGGCCACACACGACGTATTTGTCACAACTAAGAAACTAACATCTGTCTATTATTATTATTTGTTTTTAACTAAAAGGTTTGATTGTTTCCTTTCGTATAAGAACATTCAATGCACATTTGTTTGAGGTTTCAGATGTTTGGGCACCTCAAGGACACAGAGAAGGCGGTTAATGAGACGCTCCTGTTATATCCCTGTTAAAGAAGGAACCCCTTAGCAAGCCTTGTTCCCCAGCGTTTAAAGTAGTTCCTTCTGTCCCTGAACCTTTTCTTTTTTAAGGCCACACCTGCGGTCTATGGAAATTCCTGGTGTAGGGGTCGACTCAGAGCTGCAGCTGCTGGCTTACACCACTGCCACAGCAATGCAGGCTCCTTAACCCACTGAGCGAGGCTAGGGATCAAACTCGCATCCTCACGGACACTGTGTCAGAATCTTAGCCCTGTGAGCCACAATCGGAACTCCCTGAACATTACATTTTCTCTCTTTTTTTTTTTTCAGGGCCACACCCTCGGCACATGGAGGTTCCCAGGCTAGGGGTCCAATTGGAGCTATAGCTGCCGGCCTACACCACAACCACAGCAACGCAGGATCTGAGCCACTTCTGCGACCTACACCACAACTCAGGCAATGCCGGATCCTTAACCCACTGAGTGGGGCCAGGGATCGAACCTGCAACCTTATGGTTCCTAGTCGGATTCATTTCCACTGAGCCATGACGGGAACTCCAGTACTTTCAATTATAAACCTGTAGGGGTGTTTGGGGTCTCAGAGGGAGTTCCCATCCTGCAGGATGGTGGGGTGGGCAGACCAATCTCTTTTGTCTTTTTTTTGCTTTTTTTGTCTTTTTGCCTTTTATCTAGAGCTGCACCCGCAGCATGTGGAGGTTCCCAGGCTAGGGGTCTAACAGGAGCTGCAGCTGCCGGCCTTCGCCACAACCACAGCAACACGGGATCCGAGCCGCGTCTGCAACCTACACCACAGCTCACGGCAACGCCGGGTCCTTAACCCACTGAGCAAGGCCAGGGATCGAACCCGCAACCTCATGGTTCTTAGTCGGATTCGTTAACCACTGAGCCAGACCAATTTCCTTACCCTCCTGTGCTCGGAGTTCCTGGGGAAGGTGGAATTAAAATCTGAAGAATGGAGCTCTCGGGCCTCCACCCGGTCATCCCCTAGATGCTGGTGGAAGCCCGCTGTCTTCCATTTATTTGGGAAATCCTGGGTCTGGCCTAAGAGGGTAGGCGTCATTTGGTCCTCAAAGGCCAGTTCAGGGGCTCTTGGACACTTTAGGGCAGGATCCAGGACCAAGCTGCCTGCTCCCCTCCCCCCGCCCCCTTTTCGAATTTTTAATCTTTTTAGGGCCACACCTGGGGCAAGTTCCCAGGCTAGGGGTCAAATTGGAGCTCCAGCCGCCGGCCTGCGTCACAGCCACAGCAACACCAGATCTGATCCACGTCTGCAACCTACACCACAGCTCACGGCAACACCGGATCCTTAACCCACTGAGTGAGGCCAGGGATCGAACCCGCAACCTCATGGATGCTAGTCAGGTTCATTGCCATTGAGCCACAACAGGAACTCCACCCCACCCCTTTTAGAAAGGTCAGGAAACTCAGGTCTCTCTTTGAGGGGATGGTCTAGTTGACTGGTTACAGAATACAGGCTCCACCCACAGTTTGTCGCATAACTGCCCCCGGAAGTTACTGCACAGGTAGATCATTAAACCCAGAATCAGTGGCTCTGGGACGAGTCCTAAAGATTTGTGTTTCTAACAAGCTCCCCAGATGATTCTGATTCAAGTAGCTGGTTCCTAAGTGAGTTTATGCTCTTTGACTAGCCTGCTCCTTTAGGCGCTAGAGTTTGGATTGCTGTCAGCTGAGGGGCTCACTCTTCACAGGGCTCGGGGGGCCCCTTAATTCAGGATTTTATGAATTTTATTTTACTGTCATTCGCTGACAGAAGCTGAACATACACTGTGGGAGGAGAACGAGGTACAATTTCCTAAACGCCTGGCTCAAGCATGAATGAATGTATGTGCCACAAATTACATGCAGCGCTGTTCAGTGATAAATACCCGTTGTCCACTGGATGGGGTTAAGGGAGTTGTTCTGTTCCTGGTCCCGGCTCCTGGATTTCTAATGGCTGTCCAGGATCTGTGGGTCCATTTATCCTCTCACGTGCTATAGGCGGGTCTGTCCTGGAATGATTAGTCTGTCATCCGATGTCTAATAACAATTATAGATGGAATCTAAGGCCCATGTTTTCAGGCTTTCCAAAGCCACCCTTCCCTTTCATGTTCACAGAGCCTGGATCCAGGCCGCCATCCTGAGTGACCCCATGTCCTTGGTTGTCAGGGAATATCCATGCATTCTTGGAGCTGTTTTTTGCAGATGTTGTTTTGTTTTTTTGTCTTTTTAGGGCCGCACCCACGGCATATGGAACTTCCCAGGCTAGGGGTCAAGATCAGAACCGCAGCTGCTGGAATATACTACAGCCACAGCAACACAGGATCCTAGCCAAGTCTGTGACCTACACCCAGCTAGTGCCGGCTCCTTAGCAGGGCCAGGGATCAAACCCACGACCTCATGGATACTAGTCGGGTTTTTTACTGCTAAGCCACGACTACAATGCCTGGGGGCTACTGTTTTTCACCTCTAACTTCACCTTTCTGTTCCCACCTTCCCCACTATTCATTGCAGTGAATATTCATTGTATTCTAAGCGGCCTAAGCAATACTTGCAGTGATTTATGAAAATTCCGTGAGTGGATTTGAGGTTGTATCACAAATGCTCCACCTTCTAAAGTCTGCCCATAATAATCTTCATCCAGATGCACCCAGATGCATTTTATCTAATATCGATCATTGTTTCCTCTGACATTGATTTCCTTAAGGTCAGGAATATAATTCAAATGTCACAAAAAACTGGCTCAATATTTGACTGACTTTTCTTATGTTTCTTATTTAAAGACTCACCTGATTCAAAAAACTAGTGAAGTCAACAAAACAGAAGCAGACCCACAGATAAAACAAACTAGTGGTTAGTAGCGTGGAGGAATAAGCTATTGGGTGTATGATAGGCTCAAGGATGTATTGCATAAAACAGGAAATATAGCCAATATTTTGTAATAGCTGTAAATGGAAAGTAACCTTTAAAAATTGTTTAAACATTTTTTTAAGAAAGACTCAGTTGAGTGCATGGTATCCAGTCTTTCAATTACCCTGAACATGGCACCCTCTGGACACTGAACTGTAAATATGCCTCAATTAACATCAACTTGACCTTTGAGTTTCTGACGTTGCCCTTTCCCCACTTCTCACACCTCATGTGGGTTTTCATTTAGACTCGGATTCTAGATCCCAGCTATTTTATCTAATTTCACAAATTCTAGGAATTTCTTTTTCTATTTGGCCTACTTCTTCCTTCACTCCTGAGCTGGGTCGGCTTAGCTGGGTCTCCGCGTGAGTGTGGGGGCCTCTTGGTCTTGAACTTTTCATCAGTGGCAGGGGAGTATGGAGCCCATGCTTGTGGCAAGTACTACCTGGATATCCGTCTCTCTTTATTTTCCTTTATGTTCCACTAAGAATTACTTGTGAATTGGGTCTCTGCTCTGCTCTCTTCATGGGAAGAGGAGAGCTTTTCTGCAACCCTCTGGCTCTTTGGTGGGAAAAGCAATTCCTAGCTCGAGGTGCATCTATCGTTAAAATCTTTAACTCTCTACCTGACTTGCAACCACAGGATGGTTCCTGTTAATCATTCTTGGCCCATGTCTATGAAGGCTACACTTTTCTATGCTTCTGTTCCCCTGCGCATCTATACCTGTGGTCTCAGGTCCATCTTGTGTCACCTCAGTGGAAATCTTAACCCTTTCCCCAGTTTCTAAACAGATACACATATGTCAATTGTAGTCTATGTAATCAAAAATGTCTTAAGTTAAGAAACTTTAGGGAAGTCTGAAAGTCTCCTGGAGCCTTAAGCATTACACTGCAAACCAAGTTGCCTTCTGCCATCCCGCTGGCTTCTCCTCAGCCCTCCTCAGTTCCCTCCTGTTTCTTTAGAGCAAGGAACAGCTTTCCTTGTCTAGAGCAGTGATGCTCCCGCAGTCAGACCTCTGTAAGGTCTCAGCTTCAACCTCTACGGGCTTATCCATTTTTCTAATAAATCCTTAACAAGAACCTTCGCGCCATTTACTAAGAGAATGCAACTTCTCTCTATCCCGTTTCATTAGGGTTTTGGGGATTAAGGGTTTATGAAGATACAGAGATGGCTTCACAGAATAAAGTACCGGAGGCCCTTGGAGGAGGTGGGAGGGGGCTGTCTTAATTCTGATCGTGGTGGGGCAGTGGGAGAGGTAGGTGAGTTTGAAGATGAGCCTTACGCGTAGCGGGATATTTATGAGGGGCGGGATGGGAGAGTAAGGACTTGAGGGGTTGTGGACTCAATATTCTTCACATGGGGAAATCATCTGCTAGGAGAAAGAGAGAGAGGGAGGGAGAGGGAGCTGAAGATTTGGGGTACTAGTTAAATGAGGAGAGAGACAGACATTCTTGGGCAGGGGAGAGAATTGATAAGCTGAAATGAGAATCTTTATGAGATTAAAAATTATATACCTGGAGTTCCTGCTGTGGTGCAGTGGGTTAAGAATCTGACTTCAGCAGCTTGGGTCACTGTGGAGGTGTGGGTTTGATCCCCAGCCGGTGCAGTGGGTTCAAGGGGCTGGCGTTGCTGCAGCTGCCGTGTAGGTCCAGCTGTGGCTGGGATTCAGTCCCTGGCCCAGGAACATCCATTTGCCATGGGTGCAGCCATAAAAAAAAAAAAAAAAAAATTAGACATCTGTGAAAACACTCATTCCCACAGTTGTACTTTTCTCCAGCAGTGCCGTCACTGAGTTCTAGAGGCAGAACAGGGGGAGTGCGGGGTCGATCCAAGGTGGAGGGTTCGTAGAGTAGGGCAGCCTGGGGAACGGCTGGTGAGAACTCAGTTCTCGGGCTTTATTCTGAAGTCCTGGCAAACAAGGCAAGAATCCGTGCAGAAGCCTCCTCAGCAGTGGGGGGACTTTCAGCTCATTTTGGACCACGTTGCCATGGTGATAAAAAAGAGGGAAGGAAGGATGTTTTTGTACCGATTTTATTTAAGCACTTTGGGCAATTTTTTCGAACTTGTGATGATGACACCATTTTATTCTGACTCTTGCTATGGTTTCTTTCACACGCTTTGGTAAAAAATGACTGATCTTGGAATTCTCATCGTGGCTCAGCAGAAAAAAACCTGACTAGCATCCTTGAGGACGAAGTTTCGATCCCTGGCCTCATTCAGTGGGTTAAGGATCCGGTGTTGAGCTGTGGTGTGGGTAGTAGATGGGCTCGGATCTGGCGTTGCTGTGGCTGTGGCGTAGGCCAGTGGCTACAGCTCCCATTCGACCCCTAGCCTGAGAACTTCTATATGCCATGGGTGGGGCCCTAAAAAAAAAAGATTAAATAAATAAATAAATTGCCCTGAAGAGCACGCACACACATACAAAAATGATTGATTTTATGACTTTACGTTGTCTCCCTAAACATTATTTATCCCTCATTTTCCGGTTTCCTGAACTTTCTACCCTCTACAATACAGCTCAGTGCTGACACCCACTGGCTTGTTAGTACAGAGCTGCAGATAATCGGGGTTTTCTTCAGAAACAGACTTAAAGATTTTGAAAACAAACATATTTATCAAAGGGGAAACATGGGGGGAGGGATAAATTAGGGGTTGGAATTGACATTCGCACAGTGCTATGTATGGAATAGACAGGTGACAGGGACCTATTGTGTAGCAGAGGGAAATTTACTCAGTTCTGTGTGGTGACTTATATGGGGAGAGAATCTGACAAGGAGTGACTGTATGTGTATGTATAACTGATTTACTTTGCTGTACCCCTGAAATGAACACAACCTTTGTAAGTCAGCTATACTCCAATAAAATTAAAAAAAAAAAAAGGAAGAAAGCCTGTTCTTCCTTGGGGAAAAAAGTAAAAGCAGAACTTGTTCCTTGGGAAGTCAAAAGAAGACTGCATCTTCTTAGGAACTCCGGGGACCCTCAGAAAATAAGAAAAGCTTTGACTTCAGAAATAGACAGGCTTCTTTAAGAGCTAAGTGAATTTAGCCAGAATCTATAATCAACTGGGAATAAAAACAGATTAGGATTTTGGAGAGAGAGAGAGAGAAAGAAAGAGAGGAAGAAAGAAAGAAAGAAAGAAAGAAAGAGAGGAAGAAAGAAAAAAAGAAAGAAAGGGGACTCAGAATAAAGAGAATTAAGCAAAAGAGATTATGAATGTAAAGCCATCGAGGAAGATATGGGCTCAAGGATAAATCATTTTTTTTTCAATAATCACATATATAGGACCTACTATAACTGGCTTGTACAGGAGCAGTCCTTTTTATGTTTGTTTGTTTGTGGTTTTTTTTTTTTTTTTTTTTTTTTTTTTTTTTTTTTTTGCCTTTTCTAGAGCCGTACTCGCGGCATATGGAGGTTCCCAGGATAGGAGTCAAATTGGAACTACAGCTGCTGGCCTACACCACAGCAACAGTAACGCCAGATCTGAGCCTCATCTCTGACCTACACCACAGCTTATGGCAACACCGGATCGTTAACCCACTGAGCAAGGTCAGGGATCGAACCCGCAACCTCATGCTTCCTAGTGGGATTCATTAACCACTGAGCCACGATGGGAACTCCTAGAGGAGCAGTCTTGATTCCATGGGAGATGTGTGAAGAAATTTTATTCTTTTCCTGTCACTGCTTTCAGTCTGTCAAATATCCCTTTTCTGATCCTTAGTGAAATCTTGGGCAGATTTAATAAGATTTGGTAACTGAAAGTCTATTTTGTTTAAAACTCCAATAATATCCAGTTCAAATCTCAAATATTACCAAAACTATACTCCCACTCCAGGTACTAGGTCACAAAGTCTTAACTTTTTAATTTAATTTAATGTAATTTAATTTAATTTTTTGCTTTTTAGGGCCACACCCATGGCATATGGAAGTTCCCAGGCTAGCGGTTGAATCAGAGCTGTAGCTGCCAGCCTAGACCACAGCCACAGCAATGCCCAATCCAAGCCTTGTCTTCAACCTACACCACAGCTCATGGCAACACCAGATCCCTTAACCCACTGAGCAAGGCCAGGGATTGAACTCACATCCTCATGGGTACTAGTCGGGTTCTTAACCCTCTGAGCCACAGCAGGAACTCCAGAAAGTCTTAACTTTAAAGAAGTCAAGGTTTTTAAAAATTGAGATATAACATATAATGTTGTATTAGTTTTAGTTGTACAACACAATTTGATATATGTATACATTGTAAATGATTATCACAATAAGTTTAGTTATGCCCACCGCCAGACATAGTTGAACATGTTTTCTTCTGATTAAAACTTTGAAGATTTACTCCTTTAGCAACTTTCAAATAGATGATATAATTTTTTTTTTTTTTTTTAGGGCTGTACCCACAGCATATGGGGGTTTCCAGGTTAGGGGTCTAATCAGAGCTACAGCCTCCGGCCTACACCACAGCCACAGCAATGCCAGATCCAAGCCGAGTCTGTGACCTACGCCACAGCTCAAGGCAATGCCAGATCCTTAACCCACTGAGCGAGGCCAGGGATCCAACCTCATGGTTCCTAGTCCGATTTGTTTCTGCTGTGCCCCAATGGGAACTCCTAGTATTGTTAATTATTGTCACCATACTGTAATTACATCCCCAGAGCCTTCTTATCACTGAGATGTCATAATTTTGAGGTATCTATGTTATATTAGTCATATTATCTGGTCATATCATAATAATCGCATTAGACATAGCAATAAAAAGACTAGATATATATGTATATATTTTTTTGCTTTTTAGGGCTGCTCCCACAGCATATGGAAATTCTCAGGCTACTGGTCCAATCAGAGCTACAGCTGCTGGCCTACACCACAGCCACTGTAATGCGGCATCCGATCCACATCTGCAATCTACACCACAGCTCATGGCAACGCCAGATCCTTAACCCACTGAGAAAGGCCAGGGATCAAATCCGAATCCTCATGGATACTAGTCAGATTTGTTAACCACTGACCTATGATGGGAACTCCTAGGTAGTATCTTAATATTTGGAAACTTAAAAATGAACTCCCGAATACTCATGAGTTAAGGGAAAACTACAGCAGAAATGGACTGGGAAGATTCTGTACCTGTGAGATTAAGTTAAATGAAAACTTATAACCTTATATATATTTATTTAAAAACAACAAGATCTGGGAGTTCCCACTGTGGCTCAGCGGGTTAAGAACTTGACTAGTATCCATGAGGCTGTGGGTTCTATCCCTGGCCTCGATCAGTGGGTTAAGGATCCAGCCTTGCTTTGAGCTGAGGTACAGATTGCAGATTTGGCTTGGATCTGGCATTGCTGTGACTGTGGTATAGGCTGGTAGCTGCAATTCGACCCCTAGTCGGGGAACTTCCATATACCACAAGAGCTACCCTAAAAAGAAAAAAAAAAAAAAAAATAGGAGTGCCGTTGTGGTGCAGTAGAAACAAATCCGACTAGGAATCATGATGTTGGATCCCTGGCCTCACTCAGTGGGTTAAGGATCGGCTTTGCCATAAGCTGTGGTGTAGGTCACAGATGCGACAAAATACATACATACATACATACATACATGCATACATACAAGTTCTGGATATAAATCAATTAATCTTTTTATTGAAAGAGACGCTATTGAAAGAGACAGGGTAAACTTAAAGTAGAAGAAAAAAGTAATAAAGATGGCAGAAAATAAAGAACTGGAAAACAAAACAATGAAGAGAATGAAAAATCTAAAAACTTCTTTGTAAGTGGAAAAATAATGAAACAAAATCTCCTAATGAAATAAATAAAAAAAGCACAATATTAGGAATGAAAAACAGATATAACTGCAGATACAGTACAGACTTTTAAAACCATGAGACAACTATAAATAATTTTGCCAAAATAGATTTGAAAACTTGAACGAAATACAGTGTCTTCTAGAAAATATGTGATCAAAAACTACTTCAAGAAGAATTAGGAAACCTAAAGAGAACTAGAGTTGATATTTAGAACTCCCTCCTTCTGAAAACTTTCCCATGTTTTCTGTTATCTTCAGCAGTGACCTCAGTTAGCCAAGGCTCTTCAACTTCTGGGGTGACCCGAACCCTCCTTTCTGAAGGGCTGAATCTTCAGCAGTCTTGCCTTTTCTTGACTGGTGTAGTTTTTCACTAACTTTTCCCTTCCTTCTGACTGCAATTTGATGAGAGTTGCATTTAATAACAGATTTTTTTTACATATTGCAAATATTCTATTTTTTGTATTTTTAGGGCATATGGAAGTTTCCGGGCTAGGGGTCAAATTGGAGCTACAGCTGCTGGCCCACACTACAGCCACAGCAATGCTGGATCCTTAAACCACTGAGTGAGGCCAGGGATCAAACCTGCATCCTCATGGATACTAGTTGGGTTCTTTACTGCTGAGCCATGATGGGAACTCTGCAAATATTTTAGAGTATAGCTAAGCATCCTTCACTAATCATTATGGTTAGTAAAGGGGCAAATTCTTCTGAAAACACTTGTAAAATGGACTGTCATCTTAATATCTGTGTAAATAATGAGATAATTAGGGAAGATTATCTTTTTCTTTTCAAAAGTTTTTCACTATAAGGCACATAATCTTAGAGTCTAGAAGCCACTAGATTATATAATAATTTCCTTTTCAGTCATTATTTGCCTTTTACCTTGTGTTACATGAATGATGCAGGTGAGAGTGTAGTGATAACATGCCAGAGTTGATCAAAGCTGCTGGATATAATAAATAACATATTTTCTGTGCAGAAAAAGTTGTTATTAATTTAATGAGAAAATGGCATATTACATATAAACTACAGATCCCATACTGTTACAGGCAAAAAAATTTCTGAGCACTTAGATTAACAGTGAAGGAGAAAAGCACTGAGATTTCCTTTTTACAAAAATATCATTATTTTAATATCTGAGATTAAAAACAGAAGCTAAAAGCATAGGGAAATAGTTACTTCCCCCTGCACCCCCACGGCCGCACCCACTGCACCATGGGTTAAGGTGGAAGTTCCCAGGCTAGGGGTTGAATCCGAGCGGCAGCTGCAAACCGGACCTCAGTCAAAGCTTGTGGAACCTCAACCCACTGAATGAGGCCAGGAATCAAACTTGCATCCTCACGGATACTAGTTGGGTTCTTAACCTGCTGAGCCACAATGGGAACTCCTAGTTTAACTTGGTATTTGATTTACTAATAGCAGTCTAGAAGTTCAAATTTCGTGTGTTTCATTTTTAGCTTGATACGCATATTTAAAGAGAAATTTTTGTCTATTTAGAACCATATCACATGCTCATTTTTCCCCTCCAAAAAATAGTTCATGCAATATATTGCTCAGAATAAGGTGAAATGCAGTATATTACTATTTGAAGCAGCAGTATATTACTATTTTAATGCCGATGTATACACATTTAATCTTTAAAACTGTCTTCTAAAAGCAAAAATTACAGTTTGGCTTGGAATGACAACACAAATAGTGTGTATTCAGCAGTGGTTCCCTTTGAACTTGCTGGTGCCAAACATTCCATCTCATCACTCCGCAATCTTCCCTAAGCAGTATCCTGAAACCAAGAGGAAAACTGGGTTGGAGTTAGAGGCACTTGCTGGATATCATTCTGGAAAAGGTCTGGTCTCTGATGGGCAACAAAGAGGCTGGAAATGTGTGACAGTTAATGTGTGACGTATCGGAATCATTAGTGATTGTCTCTGCATTAATTATACTATTTAATTTAGCTGGATAGATTTCACTGAAAACTCCTCCATTCTGAAACCTGTTTTAAAGTCTCCGTGAGCCTGGATTTGAGTTTCTGGCTGGCACTGATATAGAGACACGTCCCCTGCCTGAGAAGTTACCACAATAGACAGTGCATTTCCCCTGCGTTGTTGGTTTTCAGAAACTCATATCAAAATCAAAACCAAATCTCGTAAGTTAGAAGCTGGGTGTAGGGATGGTTCAAAACTTCCTATAGCGAAGTCCAAGAGGATAAATGTGGAGTGCTGAGGTATACCAACAATAAACATGTGTAGAAGTCATGCTCTTTGATTTTTTTCTAGTTAAAAAGGCAATAATTTTATTTTTTTATTATTGGAAGCATTTGTGTATACAATTCCTTTTCTTTAGTGTCTATTTAACTTTTTGGTCTTCAATTAGTGGGGTGTGTGTGTGTGTGTTTACTGAAGTATAGTTGATTTACAATATTGTGTTACTTTATGCTATAGAGCAAAGTGATTCAGTTTTTCATGTGTAGACATATAAGGCATGGTCTTAAACTCGGATTTGTAGGGAAATTCTGCTTTGTGCCATGGAAGTCTGAAAGAAACATTCACCACTGCAGATCTTGCTGGGGACAACTGAAGGCATGGATTGGTTAGATTTCCTATCTGCAAGCCGGCTGTGAACTTGCGTCAGCCTCATTTTCTGAAGCTGTTGCTATGGTTCCACTTCGTGTGCGTGTGTGTGTGCGTGTGCGTGTGCGTGTGCGTGTGTGCGTGCGCGCGCATGCGCGCCGCGCATGTGCGCATACATGCGCTGCATCCATTGCTGTGATTGTAACTACCTATCTGGCAGCTTGACGTGAGGGCCAAAGATTGTTGCTGCTGCTGCTGTGAACATATGAAGGTACACTTATAAAAAGAATCTTGGCCATAAGTCAGGATTTTCTCTGTTATGCCAGCAGATAAAACCCTCACCAGAAAGTCAGATCTGCTGTATGTCTTTGATATCTTCAAAATCAAGGTCTAAGTTTTTCCTAGTCCTAAGTCACTGTTATTATTACATGGAAAGAACCTTACATGATTTCCAGAAAGCAGCAGGTTTATTTCCTGAGATGGACTGACTGGCTTATACTTGATGTCGTTATCATTTTAAGCTTGGCACAGTACTATCTTGCCAGTTACTGCCTTAGTGCATAGATTCGCTTAAAAAGCTTCTTGCAAAGACTACAGGAACTGTGTAGAGAGGTCAGACTCTTTTCATTGCATCATAGCACCCAGAAGGGACCTAGGATTAAGGGCTCCTTATTTATAGTTAATACGGTAGCAGTTTTTTTCCCCAGGTGCTGCTTATTCCTGGTTAATAAAGGCTCCATGACGGCTGGGAGAGGACGGTTTATGCCTTACAACACAGCTTGTAAACATTAAAGGTAACTTCTATTTTGTTTTAGTAAATGCTCTGTTCCTTTTTCATTGGGGGAGTGGTCTTGAGTTGCACTAATATAATCTACCTGCCATTTGAAAAAAAAAAAAAAAACAAGTGTCTCCTCATTTGAGCCCCGGCCTGTTGCCTTTCTTTGGTAAGAAGCCTCAGTCGTCGGGCTTAATTATCTAAATACGGTTCTTGGTCCAACAAAGCATCTCAGCGGGCTGATCCTCCCGTGCACAATTCTGCTTTCTAGAATATTTGTTCCTTTGGCATCCCAGACAGTAGGCGTAAAGTCTGGTTTGTCTTTAGGGCTCAAGATGGTTTGGGGGCAGTTCAGATTTCAATTATGAAATGGAGGTTGAAGTACAGCTGGAGCAATCACTACGTAAAAGCCACTGGAGGTGGAAGTCACGATCCGTCTTTCGCTTTCTCGTTCTGTCCATGAAGGTACTTAACTTTCGTTGGAAAATCATTGTCAGGAATCTGCATAAATTATCCAGCAGACTCCTTAATTATCCGGATGACATAATTCTGTAAAAGAAGGGTTTCTGGAGGAAGCTGGTTGCATTATAGCAGATCGCTGGCAGTGAGAGGTCACTGGCTCCATCACTTCTTTGGGGGTGTTTTGGGAGAGTTTAAATGTCCAGTGTGACCAAAGCTCAAGTATGGCTGCGTTCACATGCCCTGTGATGTGTGACACAGAAGTGGGACCCCCCAAGGAATCTTAAATGGTAGTAGAAGCAGAAAAGACCAACTTACCTCTGGCGACAACCTATAGGAAGCCATTCAGAGCCTGTCAAGGACTTTTTTCTAACCCTTTTCAGGGCTTCTCTGAGTTTTGCTCTGTGGCTGTTCTGGTCTCTATTTCTGGGAGTTGAGGAGGATTTTAATGCATCATCCAAAAACTGATACTGAGCCGATTCACTGCAGGCTTGTCCAGCTTTATTAATAAGACCTTGTGGAAAAGGTGGCAGGCTATTCAAACCTGTGAGCTCTGTAACAGGTGGGCCCCTGTCGCTTGGAAAAGTTCGAGTTGAATCCTTCTGCTGGGTTTGGCTTGATATTTTCTGTGTGGATTTCTGCCTGGGGTCAGGGTCTTTGGACGGCAGTCTTGGAAACTTGGGGGGTGGTAACACAAACATCTTTGAAGATAAAGAATTGGGGATTATTATTATCCTCAATAATTCCTTCATGCCTCTTTTTAGTAAACCCCACTTATAACTCCTAGGGGCGACACTTCGGATTTTTTATTCATTGTAGATGAGTTAAGCCTGTTTAGAACTTTATATAAATGGGCAGTTCCTCTTTGTGGTGTAGCCAAATGAATTGGACTAGTAACTATGAGGTGGCGGGTTCGATCCCTGGCCTCCCTCAGTGGGTTAAGGATCCGGCATTGCCATGAGCTGTGCTGTAAGTCGCAGAGGCGGCTCGGATCCCAAGTTGCTGTGGCTCTGGCATAGGCCAGCAGCTGTAGCTCAGATTTGACCGATAGCCTGGGAACAACTTTATATAAATGGAATCATCCAACATGTGCTCTTTTGTGGAAAGTTTTTTTCACTCAACAAATGAACATTTGGGGTTCATCTATGTCGTAACATGCATCAGGAGTTCATTCCTTTTTATTGCTGAAGAGTATTCTGTTGTACAAATGGAGACCATTTGTTTCGTCTCTTATTGATGATAAATACCTGAGTTATTTATTTGAGGCTATTATGAATAAAGATGTTGTGAATGTTCTTGTAGGTTTTTTTTTTTTTTTTTGTGGACACATTGCTTTCATTTCTCTTGGATAAATACCTAGGAGAAGAATTGCTGGTTATGGTGTCAGCATATGTTTAATTTTATAAGAAACTGACCTTTTAGAAAGTAGCAGTACATTTTACACTTCCATCAGTAATGTCTGAGAATTGCAGTTGCCCTATATCTTTGCCAGGATTTGGTGATATACTCTTCAATTTTAATGGGTGTGTAGTGGTATCTCATTGTGATTTTAATTTGTGTTTCTCTAAGACTCTGATCATTAATTCCTGATGGTTAATTATGTTAAACACCTTTTCATGTGTTTTTCATTCATAAATCTTCCTTTGTAAAACATACGTTCAAATATTTTGCCCATTAATTTAACTGGATTTTTGGATCTTTTTAAATTTGAGGTATAGGTATTCCTTATCTATTTTAATCAGGTTTTTGTCAAATATTGATTTTGAGGATATCTTCTCCTGGTCTGTGGTTTGTTCATCAGTTTGTCTGTTTTTGCTTTTTTTTTTTTTTACATCCGCACCTGTGGCATATGGAGGTTCCTAGGCTAGGGGTCAAATCTGAGCAGCTGCTGGCCTACACCACAGCCACAGCCAATGCCAGATCCAAGCCTTGTCTTCGGCCTACCCTGCAGCATCTTGGGGCAACGTGGGATCTTTAACCCACTTGATGGAGGCCAGGGATCAAACCCGCATCCTCATGGATACTAGTCGTGTTCTTAACCCCTGGAGCCACAATGGGAACTTCTGTCCATTAGTTTGTAATAGAATCCTTTGGTGAATGGAGTTTTAATTTTGATGAAGTCTAGTCTATCATTTTCTTTTTGTTTATAGTTAATGGCTTTCTTTGTCATTTTCAAGAAACCTTTGCCTGCTCCCAAGCTACAAATATACTGTTCTGTTTTATTTCAGAAGCTTTATAGCTCTATCCTTTATGTTTAGTTCTATGGTCTATTTCACATTAACTTTTGTGCAGGTGTGAGGTAAAGATCATAGTTCTTTTTTTTTTTTTCCATATGGATTTTCAATTGTTTCAGGAGTGCTGGAAGGACTTTTCCCGTTGGAGTGCTTGGCAATTTTTTGTTGTTGAAATCAGTTTACTATATAAGTGTGGATCTACTTCTAAACTCAGTTCTGTTTATTTACTTGTGTATTCTTAGGCTAGTACCACATTTCTTGGATTACCATACCCTATAGTAAATTATGGAGATGAGTAGTGTCATTCTGTACTCCAACCTTTTTTTCTGCCCCCCAAGAATTATTTGGCTATTTTATTGTCCTTTTCATTTTCATGCAAATTTTAGAATCAGTTTATCAGTTTTGATTAAAGAGTCTGTTAGGATTATGATTGGGATTGCCCTGAATTCCAGTTTGGGAAGAATTGGCATCTCAAAAATATCGTGTCTTCCTGTATACGAACAGGTATCTTTCCCCATTTATTTATGTCTTCTTTAATTTCTCTCAGCAATAATTTGGAGTTTTTCAGTGAAGAGGTCTTGCATTTTTTTGTGAAATTTATTCCTAAGCATCTCATTTTTCTGATGCTATTGAAAATTGAATTTTTTTAATTGTTTTAAAAATTTTATTTTATTTATTTATTTTTTTAATTTTTTTTTTTTGCATTATAGCTGGTTTACAGATTTCTGTCAGATTTTCCAACCGCACCATGTGGTGACCCGATTACATGTACATATATGGATTTGTCACATGTAATTAGATATAGTTCCCCGTGAATTACAGTTGGAGCTCCTTGCTATTCCATCATTAAAGCAGTAGTTATCCCCACTCCCTCCCACCCCTCCCCCACCCCTCGCCCGCCCCCTTGGCAACCACAAGTCTGTTCCCCGAGTTCGTGATTTTCTTTTCTGTTGA
>PVHT021183524.1:16031581-16097992 GCA_004024745.2 Catagonus wagneri
TCTCCTTTTTTTTTTTTTTTCTTCACTTGTTCTACCCAGTTATTTCAAGGGTTTCTTGCAGTTTTTGGAGGTTTAAATTGATCAGCATTCAGATGATGATTTGTCCAACTTGTTTTATATTTAGATGCGTTTTTTGCTGTATTTGTGGGAGAGGGTGAGCGCGACCTCTTACTCCTCCGCCATCTTGCCGCCGACCCTCTGAATTTTAAAAATTTTAATTATTATTTATTTTATTACAGTTGATTTACAATGTTCTGTCAATTTATGCCATACAGCAAGTGACCCAGTTATACATATACATTCTTTTTCTCACATTATCTTCCATCATGTTCCATCACAAGTTATTGGATATAGTTCCCTATATTATACACCAGGATCTCCTTGCTTATCCACTCCAAATGCAATACTTTGCATCGACTAACCCCAAACTCCCAATCCATGCCACTCCCTCCACCTGCCCCCTGGCAAACACAAGTCTGTCCCCCGTGTCCATGATCTGTTTCTGTTTTGTAGATAGATAATTTGTGCCATATTTTAGACTCCACATGTAAGTGATATCATATGGTGTTTGTCTTTCCCTTTCTGACTTACTTCACTCAGTATGAGAGCCTCTAGTTCCAACCATGTTGCTGCGAATGGCATTATTTTGTCCTTTTTTATGGCTGAGTAGTATTCCATTGTATATACGTACCACATCTTAATCCATGCAAGTGCCGCTGGACATTTGTTTCCATATCTTGGCTATTGTGAATAGTGCTGTGATGAACATATGGGTACATGTAACTTTTTGAATGAAAGTTTTGTCCAGATGTATGCACAGGAGTGGGATTTCTGGATCACATGGTAGTTCTATATTTAGTTTTCTGAGGTACGTCCATACTGTTTATCATAGTGGTTGTACCAATTTACATTCCCACCAACAGTGAAGGAGGGTTCCCTTTTCTGCACAGCCTCTCCAGCATTTGCTGTTTGAAAACTGAATTCTTTAAGATTTTTTTTTGTCTTTTTGCCTTATCTAGGCCATGCCCGCGGCATATGGAGGTTCCCAGGCTAGGGGTCTAACAGGAGATGTAGCCGCTGGCCTTTGCCACAGCCACAGTGACTTGGGATCCGAGCCTCGTCTGCAAACTACACCACAGCTCACGGCAATGCCGGATCCTTAACCCACTGAGCGAGGCCAGGGATCGACCTGTAACCTCATGGTTCCTAGTCGGATTCGTTAACCACTGAGCCATGACAGGAACGCCTGAAAATTGAATTCTTAAAAATTATTTCAGACTGTTTGCTACTTTTTATATGCTGTGCTTTTTTTTGCTTTTTATGGCTGCACCTGAAGCATATTGAATTTCCCAGGCTAGTGGTCAAATCTAGGCTGCAGCTGCCACACCGCAGCCCTGGCAACACTAGATCCGAGCTGCACCCACTGAGCGAAGCTAGAGAGCAAACCCGCATCCTCATGGACACCATGCTGGGTTCTTAATCCTCTGAGCCACAATGGGAAATCCCTATATGTTGCTTTTTATACATTGACCTTGTGTTTTTGCTAAACTCATTTATTCTAGTAGTTGTTTTGCAGATGACTTAGGATTTTCTATATTGATGATCATGTCTTATGCAAATAGGAACAGTTTTATCTGTTCTTTCTGAATCTTTACGATTTTATTTATTTTTCTTGTTTTGTTTTGTTATGTTTTGCTTTTCTTTTTGGCTGTGCCTGTGGCATGTGGAAGTTCCCAGGCCAGGGACTGAACCTGCATCACAGCAGCGACCTAAGCTGCAGTGGTGACAACACTGGGTCCTTAACCCACTGAGCCACAAGGGAACTCCTTTATTTTTCTTTATTGCACTAAGGGCTCCAATACAATGTTGAATAGACGTGTTGAGAGCAAACAGTCTTGCCTCATTTGTTATCTTCAGTGGAAAACATTTAATATTTCTTCATTAAGCATGATGTTAACTGTAGATATTTTGCAGGTGTCCTTTATTAGATGAAGTAAGGGCCTTACAACTCCTAATTTGCTGAAATTTCATCATAAATAATGTTAAATTTTGTCAAATGCCTTTTCTGCATCTACTAAAATGACTATATGATCTTTTTCTTTTTTCTGTTAATACAGTGAATTACATTGTTTAATTTTCAAATTTTAAACTAACCTTGAATTCCTAGGATAAACTCCAATTGGTTATGACATATTATCTTTTTTTTTTACATACTGCTGGATTTGACTTGCTAATATGTTAAGAATGTCTCATCATTTGCTAGCAATTTGATTTAAAAACCCAAAGCAGTATATACTCATTGAAAAAAAAAAAAAACCCTCAACTGATATAAAAGCATGTGAAGTAAAAAGTGAAGGAGGTTCTGCCCCTCCTGCTCACCTTCTTGCAAGAGGCAATCATAATTAACAACGTGGTGCGTATCCTTTCCCACTTTTTTTCTATGCATGTACAAATATATTACATACAATTTAAATTCTGCTTTTTTTCACTTAATGCTTCTTCATGGCATTAAATATTCTCTAAAAACAGGGTTGTTTATTATTTACACTGTAGTATTTTCATTGCAGTATTACATAGGTTTGACTCTTTATTTAAATTATCTTCCTATTGTTGGACATATAGGGTGCCTATACTACTTATTTATTTTATTATTTATTTTCCCACAGCATGTAGAAGTTCCCGGGCCAGGGATTGAATCAAGTCCACAGCTGTGATCTAAACTGCAGTTGCAGCAAGCCTGGGTCCTTTAAACCACTGCTCTGGGGTGGGGATTGAACCCAAACCTCTGCAGTGACCAGAGCTGCTCCATTTAGGTTCTTAACCCACTGCACCACAGCAGGAATTCCCATATATTACTTGACAGTGGAATGAAACAAAACGGTAATAATGATAAATGGTAGGATTATAATAGAAATGTATAGCAGGTACCAAAAAACTTCCCAGATAAATGGCTAGGGTTGACTTGATTTTGAATGGACAAGAGAGTGTTGAGTTTCTTCATTAAGAAAGGAAGGGAGACGGGGTTCCCGTCGTGGCTCAGTGGTTAACGAATCCGACTAGGAAGCATGAGGTTGCGGGTTCGATCCCTGGCCTTGCTCAGTGGGTCAAGGGTCCGGCGTTGCCGTGAGCTGTGTTGTAGGTTGCAGACGCGGCTCTGAGGTTGCAGATGTGGCTCGGATCTGGCGTGGCTGCGCCTGTGGCGAAGGCTGGCAGCTGTAGCTCCGATTAGACTTCTAGCCTGGGAACCTCCATATGCCGCAACTGCAGCCCTAGAAAAGGCAAAAAGACAAAAACAAAAAAAAAAAGGAAGGGAGAAAGTGAGGGAAGGAGGGAGAAAGACAAGGAAAAGGAAAGAAAGAAGAAAAGGACAACAAGAAAGGGAGGGAGGAAAGAAGAGAGGAAAAGAAGGAAAACCTCATCAGTGTCAAGCTCAGCCTCTGGCTGACACACTATGTGCTGGTCCATTTTTCCATCACTGCGGTAAAACACTTAAAAAAAAAAATCTCTTCCCAATATAGTTCATTCTTTTCTTGCAAGCCATTTCTCATTATTTGCCTTTTATTGTTTTTAACTGATGAGAAGCCAGCCACTCACTGAAAACTTTCCCAGGAGGTAATGGGAAGGACCAAGGACCTGCATTCCAAATTTCTCATTGTGAGTTGATTGCATGTAAAAGTTATTTTCCTCCTCTGCTTTTCTGGGGGATAATGAATATATGGATGTTTTTTTTGTAACGGCTCCAGCTGCTCTTGTAGATTCGATCATAGTTTGTCTTCATAACTCTCATCAAATACGGGATTTTTTGGCAGGGGATTTTTGCCTCATTTGACCTCTTTCTTTTGCATGGCCTGCAACAGACCATTTCCACTTCTTAAGTGTGACTTCAAAAATCTACCTAAATTCTCCTTCTCTGGCAAGCCACTGTCTTCATACTGAGTGGTATTTAAGAATTAAAGATTTGAAAATCTTTACTCTTCATTTCCTGCTAGTCTTCTAGAATTATTGGTGTAAACAATAGGATGTTTATTCCTAGACTGTTCTAGCTATTGTAATTCCCCTTAAGTCCTTTCAGGTGAAACTCATCCTTGCATTCATTCTAGCAAGGTGTGTTTCTTTTCTGTGTATTTTTTTTTCTTATTAGGGCCACACCTGCTGCATATGGACGTTCCCTGGCTAGAGGTCAAGTTGGAGCGGCAGCTGCGAGCCACAGACACAGCAATGCAGGATCAAAGCTGCGTCTTTGACCTAAGCTATAGGCTCATGGCACTGTGGATCAACACTGGATCCTTAACTCACTGAGCGAGGCCAGGGATCAAACCCACATACTCAGGGACACTGTCGGGTTCTTAACTCACTGAGCCACAATGGGAACTCATGTGCATTATTTTTTTATAATTGAAAAATGGATACAAACTTGTCATGCTTCTTCCTGAAGAAGGCTGTGCTAATCAAATGAAATGATACAGTTAAAAATTATTTAAATGTTCAAAAGTGAAAAAAAAAAGGGGGGGAAGTTCACGTTGTGGCACAGCGGAAACGAATCTGACTAGGAACCATGAGGTGGCAGGTTCGATCCCTAGCCTCGCACAGTGGGTTAAGGATCCAGCATTGCCATGAGCTGTGATGTAGGTCACAGACATGGCTTGGGTCCCGAGTTGCTGTGGCTGTGGCGTAGCGCAGCGGCTATAGTTCTGATTCGACCGTTAGTTCCCTAGCCTGGAAACTTCCATATACCACAGGTGCAGCCCTAACAGGCAAAATAAAAAAAATAAAAAAGTGGTAGGTGTTTTGTATGAGTCAGTGCTCCTTATTAATACTGAGAGCTTCCATTAAGCTGAGCCTCATTGTTGATACTAAGAGCTACCCTTAAGCTGAGTCCCTGATGTATCCTAGGCCTTGTGCCAACTGCTTTATTGGCATTATCTCATTTTAATTATCACAACTCCATTATTCATATTTCACAGATGAGGAGGTTAAATAATTTACCTAATGGCACACAGAGGCAGAATTCAGGTCCATCTTAATCCATTACCCATGCTCTTTGACATTGAATAAATAAGTAAATAAAACCTAGATCTGTGTCTGGCACACAACGGTAATTCAGTGGTATTGTTGTTACTGAAGGAAGACTACTGAGATGTATCTTCAAATATTCTTCCAGTTGAAGAAAACACTGTATCTATGGCAGAGAAAAATCTAAATTATTCATAATACTGAAGAAAGAGTATAGGAAGAAGGAAGTATACTTATATATTATCTTGTATATATTATGTTTAATATATTTCATAATATTCATATTATTTCATAATATGTTATATACATGAAAAGAATATATTCATAATATTTACATAAGATATACACATTATATTTCAACCTGAAAGTATTTTTTTCATATTATAAAGCTAATATACTCTTACTATTCAAAAGCATTTAAATGATAGAAAAATGTAAAAAGTAGACAGAGAAATTCCTCCATAATTTTACATCTTCTAAGACTTGGTGCTTATTCTTCCATATTTTTTGATAGATATAGAAACACATAATTTTTAGGCAAAAATGGATCATATTAGTCATATTATATCATGTTCATTCACCAATATATCTTGGTACACGACATTTCCATGTCATTATATATAGGGCAACCTCATTATTTTAAAATGTGGCTTGGTTTCCCATTGTTTGAACCTACCATAATTTGTTTAGCCAAACCCCTCTTGATGGACATTTGGGTTAGTTCTAAGCTGAAAATGTAAAAAACAAGGCTACCATAAATAAACCTTACATTTTAGAAAACAATTGCTGCTTTTTCCACTCCGTTAGGAGAAATCATAAAAGCATAAAAAAGAAAAAAAAAAGAAAGGCCTGCTTAGTTTTCCGTAATTAAATTGTAAAATAGGCTTACGTAGCCCAAAGCTGTGCGCCGAGGGACCTTGCAGCCAAGGGCAGGTTCAGGGTCAGAGGAGCTTAGACTACCAGCCAATAAGAATCTAATTTCCAAAAGAAAATTGAAATGAAAAATGTGTGTTCAAACAAAATTGAGTTTGTAAAAGGATACATAGTTATTGATGTCTCCTTAAAAATTTGGCTGTGGCATTCCCATCATGGCTCAATGGAAACGAACCTGACTAGGAACCATGAGGTTGCAGATTCGATCCCTGGTCTCGCTCAGTGGGTTAAAGATCTGCCATTGCTGTGAGCTGTGGTGTAGGTCGCAGACGTGGCTCGGATCTGGCGTTGCTGTGGCTCTGGAGTAGGCCAGCAGCTATAGCTCTGATTCAACCCCCAGCCTGGGAGCCTCCATATGCCGTGGGTGCAGTCCTAAAAACAAAACAAAAAAATTGGCTGTAATGTATGCACCAGGTTTGGATCCTGGTTTGACCAAAACGTATATAGTTGGGGGAATTTGACTCCTGACAACATACTGGATATTAAGGAATTTTAAACAAGTATGTTAGATTTGGTTATGATGTTATAATTATGTTTATTAGAATCCTTATATTTTAAAGATATATACTGAGATACTAGAAGATGAAATCATGATGTCTGGGGTTGCCTTTAGAATCATCCAGCTGGGGAGGAGAGAACTGCCTATAAGTGTGTGTGTGTGTGTGTGCGTGTGCGTGTGCGTGTGCGTGTGTGCGTGTGGGTAGAGATAATTCGTCTAAGCTGTGTCAAGGGAGTTGATTATATCATTCTTTCTACTTTTGTATGTTGTGAAATTTTCTATAATAAGTTGAAAAAAACAACTAAGCCTTGATGACTAATTATTTCTATGGGGGCAGACAGACATTGTGAAAGGACTTAAGGGTGGGGAGAGGGCATTTTGTCAGGGTTGACTGGCCTTAATAATGGAATTTTTTTCTCCTGACTTTAGCCCAGGGGTGAGAAGCTTTTCATTCTTTTTTTGTCGTGCGCGCGCACGCGTGTGTGTGTGTGTGTGTGTGTGTGTGTGTGTGTCTTTTTAGGGCTGCACTGGAGGTGTATGGAAGTTCCTGAGTGAGGGGTCAAATTGGAGCTGTAGCTACCAGTCTACACCGCAGTCACAGAGACTCCAGATCTGAGTTGGCTGCGACCTAGACCACAGCTCATGGCAATGCCGGATCCTTAACCCAATGAGTGAGGTCAGGGATCAAACCCTCATCCTCAGGCATACTAGTCTGGTTTGTTCCCACTGAACCATGATGGCAACTCCAGGAGATTTTAATTCTTAAGGTCATTGATTCATGAGAGGAAGAGAAACCAAACCAGGGCATAAGCTTTTACTTAATTTTTTTTTTTAATAAACAAAAAGCAGGATTTCCTGCTGCGGTGCAGTGGGTTAATGATCTGGCTTGTCTCCTAGGAAGCACTGGTTCCATCCCCAGTCTGGCACAGTGGGTTAAAGATCTGCTGTTGCTGCTGCTGTGGCGCAGGTCGCAGCTCCAGCCTGGCCCATGCCACAGCCACCGCAACACAAGATCCGAGCTGTGTCTTTGACCTACACCACAGCTCACGGCAACCCCAGACCCTTAACCCACCAAGTGAGGCCAGGGATGGAACCCACAACCTCATAGTTCCTAGCCGGATTCATTTCTACTGCACCACAATGGGAACTCCTTATAATATTTATTAACACTGTTTTTGTAGTCATTTATTCATTTTTCAAAGGAAGAAAAATAAGTCAACACTTGTGAGTGAAAAAAGAAAATCATCTTTTTTTTTTTTTTGAGCTGAGCAATCTTCATCCTCTCTTCCTAACGGACTATCCATTTCAAACACTTCTCCTCCACCAGGTGTAGTGTTGGTGGGGAAGTAAATCCAGTGAGCTACCTCTCACCGGCTCTCAGAACCTTGGCAGAGCAAGCTGTCTTTTGAGATTCTGACAATGATTTATTCCAGACACCCTGGACCAGACAGTTCCTGCCAGCGCGCAGATCGCAGATCCCGTAGCTCCTACTTCCTTGCTCCTCGAGCTCCCCTGGGTCCTGCCAACCTCCAAAGAGGTTTTCTTAGCGCGCATATTGATTTTCAGTGCTATCTGTTTCCACACAATAACTTGTCTGCTGGTGGGTAGCCAGGGTTGGGTTTTCCCATTACCAAGCAAAAATTCTCATTCCCCTGTTCCAGATGATGGCCAATTAAGGGCTCCTGGTGAAAGAGGCCCTTGGCCGGAAAGAGGACTAGAAGAGATAATGGGGGAGACAGAGCAAAGATGGGGCTTTGCAGGAGCAAAGTTCAGCAGAAAGAAGGGAAAGGAGAGGGAGACATAGGAAGAAGGGCCGTTTTTTTTTTCATACTCATCCATTTCCTGCCCCAAGAACAACCAGCTCTACCACCATCACCCTATCCAGCTTCCTACTGAGGCGTGTACTTCAGATCCTACCCCTCCCACGCAGAGGCTCTGCACTGTTCTGGGCTTGTCTGCAACTTCACAGGCACGTGGCAGGCATGTGCTTCCCCCACCCACCAACCAAAGGCCACCTGTCTCCCAACCAACCTGCCCTTCCATCCCCCACCCCGCCCCTGCCAAGCCCTCGGATCTGTCTCGCCCATCTTTGTCTCTATTTGACAATTACTTCAGGTTGAAGGGAAATAAGATTTGCATCTTTTCACAGAAGTGTTCATTTAAAAATAGAAGACAGGCCTTCAAGTAGTTGCTTTTTAAACAAACATACATGAACTTCGACACCCAAGCAAATGTTAAAAATCCTGACTTCAGAGGCTACTGAGTTATTCTAACTATGTACCTATTTCTCCTCATATTTCTGAAGCTCATTTTTGGTAGTTTATTTCAGTGTCTAAAGCCTGATTTTTCTCGTCCGTTGATTATGTTTTGAGCATCTAGCCTGCTCCAAACTTTGGGTCAGGAGCTGATGATGAAGTAATGGTTCTAACGCTTGACCTCAGTAAGGACACAGAAACATAAGCAATTATAGGAAGCAAGAGATCCAATTAATTCTTCTTAAACAGTCAAGGGTTTTTAGGGCTGTATAAGTTTGCAGAAAATTCTTTACAATATCCAAAAAAAAAATGTGACCAAATTCATGTCCTTCAAGAGTGGTCATACCTCTAGCACTGGATTGTGGTTTCCAGACACCATTACTAACAAAAAAAAGATGAAGCTTTTAGGAGAAATAGCTGATTTGAAATCTAGAGCAGGAAATCTATGCGATGGAATAGCTTATCATTTAAGAGACAAGAAGCTATCAAATACTGATGGGACATCTCAAAATGACTCACAGAGGTCAATTCGAAAAGATTCCCACTAGCCAAGATGGGGTGATTTGTGCACTAATATGATTAAAATAACTGGAATAGATTCAAGCTCATCAACTATGTTAAACTCAATGAGTTCAAAATGATACTAAAAAGAAATTGGAGGGTCAGAGGAAAGAAACACAAATGTATCCTGCCTTTCCATTACGAACTGTACAGTTGGGTAACTACGTATCTGATAAAGAGAAAGTTATCTTACAGAAGGTTATAGTTAATGTATGAAAAAGGAGTGATAGAATTTCTTCATCTTGCAAATTCTGAATGAAATTATGAATCAATACTGAACATCAATGTTTGCGGACAGGACAAAAAGACAGAGCCTAACCTCTCTGGAGGTGAAAAGCTTTAATCAGTTAATATATGGCAATGTTTCTTAAGGCTTGCTGGGCTAAATACTGTCTCCATTAGATGTTCTGCCAAAAATTATTTTAATCTTAAATAAGTTTGGGGAATGTGTAACACAGTATCCTTTCTTTCTTGATGATTCATAATGCACATTAATATATTAAATTCCTGCAATAAATAATGGAAAAAAAAAAGAGAACGAGCCTGACCTCATGGGCAACATGATAGAAGAAACAAAGACACTCATGCAACACTCATAACACAAACTGAACTTGAATCTGATCAAGCCTCTAGAGCTTAAAGGAAATAAGTATGAAGGCAGAGGGAGTGTTAAATTATACCACAGGGATGTAATCTGTAAGATCAAACTCTGAGGGTCAAAATACTTGGTGTCTTCTATGAATAAACTATAAGGGAAAGAGGTGGAAAAGAGTCTGCTAATGAAAAGAGATAAAAGATATGTCAACCAGTCATAATGTGGGAGGCTTGTATGGGTCCTGAATTTTTTAATGCTAAAAATTCTCCATTTATGACAGTTACGAGAATTGGTTATCTGAATACTGGAGATTTAAAATATCGAGGAATGTTTTAGATGTAATATTGGCATATGATTTTGTTTAAAAAAGGATCATTCCTTTTATTCATGTAAAGACATGGAAAACATAAAGGATTGATGGAGAGAAGTGGATAGGTGTGTGGATGGGGCCGTGAGTTGGCTGTAGGTTGGTGGTTGTTGGGCTGGGTAATGGTACAGGAGAAGGCATATTATTTTGTCTACTTCTGTGTATTTGAGATTCTCTGTAGTAAAAAATAATTTTTTTAAAGAGTGGTTATAATTTGTTTTAGGGCCACTCTCATGGCATACGGATGTTACCAGGCTAGGGGTTCAGTCAGAGCTGCAGCTGCCAGCCTACACCACTGCAGCCTATACCACAGCTCATGGCAACACTGGATCCTTAATCCACTGAGTGAGGCCAAGGATCGAACCCGCATTCCCAGGTATACTAGTCTGGTTCTTAACTCGCTGAGCCACAATGGGAACTCCAGGAGGGGTTCTAATTTTTAAGTGACTGTTCAGTGTCAGATCTGACAAGAGAGGAGAGTGGATCATGCTAAGTCTGTTTTTCTTCATAATGTTTAGAAAGATAAATACGGAACTGTTATCAGTGGCTGCTTCCAAGGGTAAGTTCCCAGGGTTGGAGGAAGGTGGGTTTGAGTTTATCTTAAAACCTCCTATCGCCTTTTCTTTTTGCAATAAATATGTATATACATTTATAATAGGTAAAGTTTTAAGAAAAAAATTTCACTTTGTGTCTTTATGAAACACAGCGTAGCTTGGGTCCACAAATACCCAATTCCTCAAAGAAACAAAAGCATTTTTACGATAAGGATCACTGAATTGAAAAAGTAATCCATTTTGACATGTAAAATTCCCTTTTTTTTTGCTTTTTAGGGCCGCACCCACAGCACATGGAGGTTCCCAGAGTAGGGGTCGAATCAGATCTGCAGGTGCCGGCCTACACCACAGCCACAGCAACGCGGGATCTGAGCTGTGTCTGCTACCTACTCCACAGCTCGTGGCAATGCTGGATCCTTAACCCACTGAACGAGGCCAGGGATTGAATCCGCATCCTCATGGATCCTAGTCGTGTTGGTTACTGCTGAGCCAGGACAGAAACTCCTGATATGTAAAATTCTGATGCATTTATAAAAAGTCTTCTGATTATGCAGTTTGTCTTGTGAGTCATACACATAATCAAATAGATCATATGGATGAGGCATAAACTGATTTGGGAAAATGAGTGTAGAGCCGAGGGAAATCAAGCCTAGGACTAGAGCTAGACTGGCCATTGACTCAGAGGCTATCTAATGTACTTCGCCAAACGGCCAGACCCAACAGGGACCAGGGGTCAGGGACACTGACAGCAAATTAAGAAATGTGCTTATGTTGCTTACTCTTTCTTGAGTGCCCGTGACATTTAATTTTTGTTCATAGAAGCAGGGGAGAAAGCATACAGCGAAACTTCTGACAAATTTATATAAGGGTCTCTCTTTGTTTCTGTGATCTGTGTCTTCAAATATGTTACTCTCAGTCAGGGGGGCATTTATTCATTCAGTTTACCCGTAGAGGAAGGCAATAGAGTATGACGGTAAAGGCTTTCGTTTCCATTTGCCACAAACCACATAATAAGCATTCAAAGGGCAACTACTATATGTGCAACGAGGTGTGAGAGAGATAATTATGGCCATAGCAGCCATCTTTCAGTAAATATTTGTGGTGCGCCAGGTGTTATTATAATACTGTAAATGGAGGTGAACGGAGCAAAATTCCTTCTCTGATGGAGCTTAGGATCTAGTGAGACAGATAGGTAATGATACATAAACATATAGTATAATGTCAAATACTGATACAAATTGTGAAGAGAAACAGAGCAGGGTGTGTAGATAATTACGGGACCAGTACTGAAGATCACATTTTGACAGCATACTGTGTGGCACACGCAGTGCTAGACGCTTTATATGCACAAGCTCGCTAACTCCACAGCCTATGCAGAGTAGGTGTTGTAGAGTATTTCACTGTTACAGATGTGGAAACTGAGGCCTAAAGAGGGGAAAGTCATTAGTAAGTGGGAAAGGCAGCTTTGAACTTTCTCCCCACCCCCCAGCCTCCTAATTCCAAACCTTGGGATCTTCACCACAATATGGAGGCAGAGCAGGTGGAAAGTCAAGTCAAGGTGTAAAAAAAGAGCCTCCCTCTTATACCCATGGCCACATAGTATGCTCTCTCTGTGTGGCACTTCCCTTATCTCTAAAGCGAACACAATCATACCTGCTACGTAGAGCTGTTTTTAGGGTTCCATGATAAGATGTAGTAAAACACACCTGGCTTATCAAAAGATCTTAGTACGGGTTATAATTGTCAAATACAATTGATGGGCAGGTGATAAGGGGGGATTGATGAACACCTGGAACTTGGACTGCTTTGTCAGGGGTGCAAGTGACACCTGATTACACAAGCCCCGGGGGAACAGAGAAGAGCAGGAGACCCCTGGGCGTTTGGGGGAAAATTGCGAGGACACCAAAGGCCAAGATCACCCACCCCACACTTGTCTCAGACAAGCCCTGGACACAGTATAAGGTGTGAACAAAGAGTAGCACCGAGATAGTTAACAAAGCTGTTTTCTGAAAGTCAGCAGCAGGGGGTAGTGCAGGCTGCTTTTCCATCGACAAGGACCATTTCAACTGGCTGCTTCAATAGGGGTTCCTCAAACTGGCTGATAAGCAAAATAACCTAGGAAACTTTTTTTTGAAAATACAAAGTGCCAAGTTAAAACTATTTCTACAGTGGGGACATTCTGAGGACCGCCAGTCTAAAGAGAACAAAACCGCGTGTCCACTGCTTAGATATTCACTTAGTATTTGCTGAATGAAATTTCTTGATTCTCACCTCTTTACGCTGCCTTCCCCAAACACACAGGGAGTTTTCCTCTCTGTGAAATACTCTCTGAGAGGTTCTGATCATTCAGCTTAGAGTCTTCTCAGGGGTGGGCCTGAGGAATTGAGGGAAAACATGATGGGACTGAAGAGGCATGGTCAAGACCAGCTTGTCCCAAACCCTGCCTCTGTGCCAGAGGATTAGCAGTTTATACCACTGCAGCCCTTTCTGGGTTAAGATTTTGCATCTGTGGAATCTTCAAGAACTAGACAAAATACATGATATCGGGAGAGGGAAGATGGAGAGTGCCAGGCGAGGAGGGGGGGGCGTTTTATTTCTAGTTTACCACGCAGTAGCACAGATCACAGAATGGATGGGAAGCAGCAGTCAGGCAAAGTCTTAGAGCTTGTGGATGGCGGGCCAGAAGGAGCACCCAGGAAGCTGGCAGGCAGGGCGTGGGGGAGCGTGGGCGGAAGAGGGGGGGCGGTGGTGCTAATGGCAGTGAGCCTTTGAAGAGTACAGGGAGGTGTTTGCACTTAAAAGAAACATTTCCTAAGTAACACTCCGGGGGGTGGGGGGGACATGAATGGCTCCAAGTGCTTGGCACAGAGTTGACTCTGCCCTATTGAAGTGTATCAAGAGTTAGAAGTTCAGTCGCACAGAAATTTTGGGAGACCTTCCAAGTGCTAAGGTTTGGGATACAGAGATTGTCCTGTATGTTGCCTTCATGAAGCATGACACTTAAAGGAGTCAGATTCACAGACTGACACCCTGCCCAGGGCTCTGTTATTGTTTCCTGAAATCATTGCAGTGGTTGCCTGGCCTTTGGGCATTTCAGACACACACACACACACACACACACACACACACACACACACACACACACATCCTGATGAGTACTCAGCTGAGTATCTGAGGGACCCTCTGCAGACCTCACTTCTCTTCTTGACGCAGTGCTCTTGTTTTTCTGCCCCACTCCGTCTGCCCCAAACTCACCCCCAGACCATCAGGTGTTTCCTCAACTCAGGGAGACTTCCAGAAAGGTGTCTCTTTCTTTCTTTTTGACTTGGGAATTCTCTGAACGGTAAACTGGGGCAAAATTTCGTCTTACCTTACCTGTTTACTCTTCCTTGGAGATCATTTTTGTTCTCTGATTTGTTTTGAGAATTGTTCTTTCATATATTTTATCCTGTGGTGGTGGTGGGGGAGGCGCTGTTTCAAACAAGAGTGTAAATCTGGTTCTTATTACTTCATCTTGGCCAGAAGTGGAAATATAGGAGTCATACTTGATATCTTTGTTTCCTACCCAGTTTTGTTTCAATTTACATTTCTCTGATTGACTAGTCATGCTGGGCACTGATTCGTGTGATTACTGGACCTCGTTATCTTTTTTGATGAAGTGCCAGTTGAAATCTTTGCCTGCCTTTCTTTTTTTTGATTGGTTCCTTATCATTTTGTTCTTAAGTTGTATATCATGGACATTAGTTTTTCCTCAGATAAGCGTTTTGCAAATATTTTCTCCAAGTCTGCAGCTTGCCTATTCATTTTTCTTAATTATGTCTTTTGTTAAACACAAGTTTAAAACTTTGATGAAGTCTAACTTGTCTAATTTCTTTTTAGGGTTACACTTCCTGTACCATTTCTAAAAAATCTTTGTGTACCTCCAACACCTGCAGTTTTTTTTTGTGATTTCTTCTAAAACTCCATAGTTTAGTGTCTGAGTTTAGGTCTATGTTTTATCTCAAATTAATTTTTGTATATGGTGTGAGGTAGGGATAAAGTTTAATTTTTTCCCATATAAAGCATTCAGCTATTCCAGTACTACTTGTTGAAAAATAACAAATGGCTTCTACTCTGTTCCATCAATCTAATTTTTCAATCCTTTTCTAGTACCACAGTCTTGATTCTAGAGCTTTATAATAAGTTTTGAAGTCAGATAGTATAAGTCCTCCAACTTTCTTCTTCTCTTTTCAAGATTGCTTTGGCTATTTAGTTTGTTTATATTTCCATATACATCTTAGAATAAACTTTTCAGTTTCTAAAAAAAAAAAAAAGCAGCAAAACTTGGTGAGATAATGACTGGAAATACACTGAATCTATTGCACCAACAGATCAAATTGAAGAATTGATATCCTAACAACAAAGTCTTCCTACCTTTGATATTTTAGTGTTACTATTTATGTGGGGTTTTAGTTTATACACTGCATAGTTACATTTCAATGGAATTCATATTTTTCTAAGATTTTATCCATTTCATCTCTATATTTATGTTTATTGGTACAAAGATTTTTTTTATAATATTCTGTTATCTTTTTAATGTCTGCAGCATCTCTAGTATATCTTCTTATTTCTTTCGGATAATGGTAACTTGTTTCTTTTTTTTCTGCTAATAATATTACTGGGTATTTTCCAACTCATCTTGACCTTTTCCTCTATAGCCATACCACCCTGAATTCACCCATTGGTTTTGAGCTTTTCAAAAAACTAATTTTGAATAGATTATTTTGAATGGGTTATCTCCATTGCATGTTAATTTTCTATTTTATTAAATTCTATTTATTATTTTCTTTTCTTTTTTCCCCTCTCCTTTTGCAGTTCTTTTTCAAACTTCTTGAAATTAAGATTTAATTCATTAAATTTCAGACTTTCTTCTTTTCTAATGTCAGCTTTTACCTCTAAATATTGCTTCAGTGAATCCCCCAGGTTTGTTATGTATATTTTCATTAGAACCTAGTTCTAAATAATTTTTCATCAATCATGATTTATTAATGACCAAAATATTATGTATCTCTCTTAATTTTCAACAGTTAACTTTATTAGTCATCATTTTGATTTTGATTCTGAGCTTAGTTGCATTATAATATATGCAGTATTGTATCTCTATATTATATTATGCCCTTGAAACTAGTTGAGATTCAGCTTGTGTATGATCGGCTATTGTAATTGTTACATATGTGCAGGAAAATAATGTATATTCTGTATTTGTTGAGTGGTATGTTATATACGATATGCTGGTAACATATAAAATCATATATTATGTATCATAAATAGTATATAACATATATAGTATATAGTCTATAGAGGTTTTGCATATGATATGTAATATACAATGTATCACATGTTATATATGATATAGAGACATTGTATATGATTATTATATGTAACATATCATGTAATGTTATATATGATATAGAGAAGCATTTTATATGACACAGAGGATGTATAGTTTTCTTTTTTCTTTTTCCTTTTTTTACAAGAAGGTAAATCTGGCCCCTATTATTTCATCTTGGCCAGAAGTCGAAATACATGTCATTCTTGATGGTTTTGTTTCCTTTTTTAATTTTTAAAAAAATTTTTTTGTCTTTTTAGGCCGCACCCACAACATATGGAAATTCTCAGGCTAGGGGTCAAATCGGAGCTACAGCTGCCGGCCTAAACCACAGTCACAGCAATGCTGTGATCCGAGCCATGTCTGCGACCGACGCCACGGCTCCCCGCAGGGCTGGATGCTCACCCCACTGAGCAAGGCCAGGGACTGAATCCTTGTCCTCACGGAAAGGGGTTGGGTTGTTTCCACTGAACCATTACTGGCAACTCCTATTTATTTTCGGTTTAAATTTGTATTTGTCTGACTTTTTCATGTGCTCATCGGCCACTGACTGTATCTCTCGATTAGTCGTGGTTTATTAACTGTTATTCAAACCCTGTTCATCCTTGCTGCGCAGATACCATCATTATGATAAAATCTTTCCTGAAGACCAGTGACGCCCCAAGCTAAGTTACTGCTTCCCTTGGGCGGGGGAGGGGGAAGAAACACCGCGCGGGCGCGGACACGGAGTCCTGGCGCAGGCAGGGGAGCAGTGGGAACGAGAGGCTCGGAGCCGGAGCCGAGCGCCGGCCCAGCGCGCAGGACGCGGGTGGCACTGGGGACGTTCCGCCTTGGCGGGAGGATGGTGGGGCGGGCTCCCAGTGGTCCGGGAGCCGGCAATAGTCTGTGACGCAGCAGGGAGGAGCCTTTCCCGAAGTAACGGGACGGGAGGAACGGGAAGGAACCGTTCCGAGTCCCCTGTCCTGACGCCTGGGCGGCGCCCAGGAGGTGCCTCCCGTCCCCACTCCCCGGCCAGGCAGCCCTGGCGGATCCTATTTTCTGTTCCCTTGATTCTGGTGCCTCTCCCTCCCGCTCTCCGTGTGCAGCCATCCTCCTGCAGTGCCTGCGTCTCCGGGGGCGCAGCCGATCGGGGATCAGGCCACCCGCGTCCTGAATACCCCTCCTTAGTTCCCACAGGTGAGAAGGCTTGGCCGCTCCTGGCGCGGGCGGCGCGCTCCACGCGCTCCGTACCGCGCGTGCGCCCTCCTGTCTCATTTCTCAAATACAATTTTTTATGCACTTACGCTGTTACTGAGGAAGTATTTACAAATCTACTATGATTTTGAACTTGCCTTACAGTTTGTGAATATCTCTTGAGGCTGTTATGGGTGCATGCAAATTTTGAATGACTGGGGTTTCTAAGATAGTGAAGCTTTTATCTTCATGAAACACCCAACTGTGGCAACGTTTATTGCTTAAAATACTTTCTGTATTGTCAGTGTGGCTATGCCAGTGTCCTCTTGGTTAGAATTTGCCTGATATCTCTTCTCTGCCTCTGTAATATATGTATAAGTAAGTAAGCAGACGTATTTTGGACCGCAGTTCAGAGAACTGAATTCATGGTAATATTATGAACATTTCGTTTTGATGTTACAGTTTTTGCTGATGGTGTTTTGGCTGTTCAGTTCCTCCGTACCACGAGCTGCTCCATGCTTTGTTATTTCACCTGCAGACATCATCTTGAGCTGGTTTAGGGGTAGCATCTTCTGGAATGGGGATTTTCTTTCCTTCTTCTAGGTTTACGGGAACTGCTAGTCTAGGGTCACTGAAAATTAAATCTTTCTCTAGTTCTCCCAGATTGCGTCAATTCAAGCTGAAAACATTCATGAAGGCCATGTTCTGTTTTCTCCCCCCCTCTTCAAAACTGGTGGTTTAACTCACTGGGATACCAGCTTTTATGGTGAAGATCTGTTAGAATCCTCAGGTTGGTCAAGCTTTGGGCTGTGTCTTTGGAGCCCTTTGAGGCCCTGACTTCAAAGCTCCATCTTTCATTTCCCCGTGCCCCACTTGTTTGGTAAGTGGCTGGCAACCACGTTCACTCAAGATCCCTACAGATTTCTCTGTCTTTGCTCAGTCCTTGACTGGAGAATTCCATTCTTCTTCCATGACAGTTCATTGACTCTTTTAACATTTTTGACCGTTTTTAGTTGAACAAGAGGATCCATTCAGGCATTTAGCTCTCCACCTTACTGGAAACAGAGTCCAAATTTAGCAGATGGCACATGAAACTCTGTTGGGCTGCTTAATTATACTTCTCCCCCCCTCAAGTAATTTTATGTCTCAGTACACTATAATTGATAAAATTTGTTTTCTTTAACTGAATTCCATAAAGAGAAGACGGGAGGGTGAAAGGCTTTAGTATGTGGTAACTGTTTTAGTAACATTTTTAGTTTGGGTCAGTTTTTTGTTTGTTTGTTTTTTGTCTTTTTAGGGCCGCACCCAAGGCATATGGAAGTTCCCAGGTTAGGGGTCGAATTGGAGCTGTAGTCACTGGTCTATACCACAACCACAGCAATGCCAGATCCGAGCCTCGTCCCTGACCTACACCACAGTTCATGGCTACTCCAGAGCCTTAACCCACTGAGCGAGGCCAGGGATCAAACTGAGTCCTCATGGATGCTAGTCAGATTTGTTTCCACTGAGCGACTAGGGGTACTCCTAGCTTGGGTCAGTTTTAAGAGATGACACCACAACATTCTGAAGAGGATACTACAAACCATTTACACCTGTCAACTAGAAACTGCCAAAGAAACTTCACATTTTTTATTTTTAGGTTTTACTTCTTTTATCTTGTATTTCTGTTTCAGTAGCCTTTTTCCAGAAGTGAAATCACATGAATAAGCTGTTGGTTGCTCCACCCTCCAAAGAAATGTCTACCCAGAACCTCTGAATGTGACTTTATTGGGGAAAAGGGGGTTTTGTAGACACAATTAAGGATTTTAAAATGAGATCATCCTGGGTAAGCCGGGTAGGCTCAACCCTAAATCCAATGGCAAGTGTCTTTGTAAGAACAGAGAGAGACCCAGATGAGAAGAGGAGAAACAGAAGAAGGCCATATAAAGACGGAGGTGGAGGAGTTCCCTTAGTGGCTCAGTGGTTAATGAACTGACTAGGATCCATGAGGATGTAAGTTCGATCCCTGGCCTCTCTTAGTGGGTTCAGGTTCCAGCGTTGCTGTGAGCTCTGATGTAGGTCACAGACTCGGCTCGAGTCCCGCATTGCTGTGTGCTACGGCTGGCACCCGTAGCTCTGATTCAACCCCTAGCCTGGGAATTTCCATATGCCTCAGGTGCGGCTCTAAAAAGTAAAAAAAAAAAAAAGAAAAGCTGGAGGTGATAGGGTGTTGAGGTGATGAATCTGTGAGCCAAGGAATGTCAAGTGTTGCCAGCACCAAGGCCGGGAGACAGGCATGAGCAGAATGCTCCTTTACAGCCCCCAGGAGGAACCAATCCTGCCGACACCTTGATTTAGGACTTCTGGCCTCTAGAAGGTACATTTCTGTTATTCTGAGCCACCCGGTTTGTCATGCTTGGTTATGGCAGCCCTAGGAACTGTCTCTGCTACAGTAGTTTTGAAAAGCCTACAATCTAGTTTCCCATTAAGTGTGATTAAGGTGTGACAGTCAGGTGAGGGAACTAGCACATAACATCTCTGGGGACCCTGCCAACTTTAAGAGTTTCCTGGTTGTGAGGATTAAATGCAGTGTGTGCTTAGAGTTTTAACAAAGACTTTATTGACTGTTACAATTAACTTTTTTTTTTTTTTTTTGCTTTTAAACACAGCTAGTATTCAGGCTTGGCACCTGCCATCAGCCTCCTCTTTATCCTCAACTATAGCATTGTTTGTGTGTGTGTGTGTGTGTATGCTTTTTAGGGCTACACCTCCAGCGTGTGGAAGTTCCCAGGCTAGGAGTCCAATCTGAGCTACAACTGCCAGCCTACATCACAGTCACAGCAATGTGGGATCCAAGCTGCATCTGTGACCTACACCACAGCTCACAGCAATGCTGGATCCTTAAACCACTGAGCGAGGCCAGGGATCGAACTTACATCCTCATGGATACTAGTCAGATTCATTTTCACTGCACCACAATGAGAACTCCTTATGGCACTGATTTCAAGATTTGATCCTTCTTCCTACTCCCTCATGTCTCTCCCCTCTTATTTCATCAACATTGAAGTAAGTCTCTCTGAAACTTCTCAGAGTGACACAGAACTTGACAGAGAAGTCATTTTTATCCATTGAAGACCAACCACAAAATAGCTCATGGAATCTGTACAACAAATTATAATTTAGAACTCAATTTTGTTTATCATCGGGACAGTTCTCTGAGTTAGATATTGTCATGGCCATTTTATCAAAAAGAACAATTATTCTACGGTAGAATCCAAGAACTGGATCTGGAAGGAAACTTGGCCCTGCTGGCCTCTTTCATTCATTGGTTAAACAGTTCTTGAATAACTATAATGTAGTAGATTCTAAGATTCTCTGGAAGTTCAAATGTAATCAACCTGGTCCAGGCTTCAAATATCTTATGAGCAAATGTGTATCGTTTCCAGGAATAGCGTAGCAATTTTGTAGCATTAATAATATGAATATCAGAGTTCCCATCATGTCTCAGCGGTTAATGAACCTGACTAGCATCCGTGAGGATGCGCATTCGATCCCTGGCTTCGCTCAGTGGGTTAAGGATCTGGCGTTGCCGTGAGCTGTGGTATAGGTCGCAGACACATCTCGGATCCCACACTGCTGTGGCTGTGGTGTAGGCCAGCGGCTACAACTCTGATTGGACCCCTAGCCTGGGAACTTCCATATGCTGTGGGTGAGGCCCTAAAAAGACAAAAAAAAATTAATAATATGGATATTAATTATAACCCAAAGCCACAGCAACTTGGGATCCAAGCCACATCTGTGACCTATACCACAACTCACAGCAACAATGGATCCTTAAGCACTGAGTGGGGCCAAGGATTGAACCCACATCCTCATGGATCCTAGTCAGGTTCGTTAACCACTGAACCACAAAGGGAACTCCCTAAGTAGGATTTTTTACGCACTCCAAATCTAAAAATTTTTATGAGCAATGTATGTTGTAGAGTCCTATTTATTTTGGTACATATAAATCTACTTCATTCGTAACTGCTACATCCACAGAAGGATGCGCCATAATTTATTTGCTCATTCCTCTATTGGTAGTTTCAATATTTCCCCTCATTTTTAAAAGTTTTATTGAAGTATAGTTGATTTACAATGTTGTGAAAATTTCTGCTGTACAACCAAGTAATTCAGTTATACATATACACACATCAATTCTCTTCAGATTCTTTTTTCGTATAGATTATCACAGAATATTGGGTAGAGTTCTCTGTGCTATACAGCAGGTCCCCACTGGCCAATCATTCCATATACCTCAGTGTGCGTATGCCAGTCCCAAACCCCCAGTCCATTCCTCCCCACGCTACCTTTCCCCTTTGGTAACCGTAAGTTGGTTTTCAAAGTCTGAGTCTGTTTCTGTTCTGCAAATAAGTTCATTTGTATCCTTTTTTAATATTCCACATATCATATGATGTTTGTCTTTCACTGACTAATTTCATTTAGTATGATAATTTCTAGGTCCATCCATGTTGTTGCAAATGGCGTTATTTTCATTCTTTTTTATGGCTGAGTAATATTCCATTTTGTCTATTTGGCAGATTTTCTTTTTCCAGTCCTCTGCCAATGGACATTTAGGTTGCTTCTATGTCTTGGCTATTGTCAACAGTGCTGCACTGAACATCAGGGTGCATGTATCTTTTTGAATTAGATCCCTAGGAGTGGGCTTGGTGGATCATATGATAATACCAGTTTAGCTTTTTTTTTTTTTCAAGGAACCTCCATACTGTTTTCCATGGTGGTTGTACCAACCCACCAACAGTGATGGAGGGTTCCCTTTTCTTCACACCCTCTCCAGAATTTATTATTTCTAGACTTTTTTTTTCTTTTTAGGGCTGCACTGTCAGCATATGGAGGTTCCCAGCCTAGGGGTCCAATCGGAGCTACAGCTGCTGGCCTACACCACAGCCATAGCCAAATCAGATCTGAGCTGTGTCTGCGACCTATACCACAGCTCACAGCAATGCCAGATCCTTAACTCACTGAGTGAGGACAGGGATCAACCCTACAACCTCATGGATCTTAGACTTGTTTCCACTGCACCATGACAGGAAATCCTATTTCTAGACTTTTTGATGCTGGCCATTATGGCTAGTGTAAGGGGGTACCTCATAGCAGTTTTGATTTGCATTTCTCTAATAATTAGCAATGTTGAGCATCTTTTCATATGTGGGTTGTTTTTTGGGGGCATCCTTATGTCTTCCTTGGAGAAATGTCTATTATTTTGTACAACGAACATATTTTTGTACAAGTACTAAAGTACTTCTTTATTAAAAAAAAAAAACCTATACTAGAAGAGAAGGAGAATTGCTAAGTCAGAGGAGAATCACATTTAAAATTTGTTGGATACTATCAAATTTCCTCCTAAAGCTACCACTTTATATTCCTAAAAGTACAACGAACATAAACCTTTCCCAGTGTGCTCACCAACACTGAATAATATTCATCATTAGAAGTCTGTCAAACTTTGGAGTTCCCATTGTGGCGCAGAGGAAATGAATCCGACTGGGAACCATGAGGTTGCAGGTCCAATCCCTGGCCTCGCTCAGTGGGTTAAGGATCCGGCGTTGCCGTGAGCTGTGGTGTAGGTTGCAGACTCGGCTCAGAACTGGCGTTGCTGTGGCTGTGGCGTAGGCCGTCGGCTACAGCTCCGGTTAGACCCCTAGCCTGGGAACCTCCATGTGCCACAGGCGCAGCCCTGAAATGACAAAAAAAAAAAAAGACCAAAAATAAAATTAAGTAAAATAAAATTTTGTCAAACTGAAGAATGAAAAATGACTCCATCTTCTTTTAGTTGATGGGAGGAGGGCAGAAGAAAGGGATTTTCACTTTGCTCTCTTTTTATCTGATGGAAGACAAATCTGGATGGCCTGGGTACCTGGCTCCTTCTGTCAGGCCGAGCTGGCCTGAGTTAGTCTGCAAAGGGGCAGCCTTGGCCGCTGTTAGCATGCTGGGTATACAGAGGCCCTTCAAGGTTGTTTCATGGCCTTCCAACTGCAGACTTTGACCTTCAGTGTAGATGTAGGCCTTCCATATGCATTCTCCCTACTCTTCTTCTTGGGCCCAGAGATCCTGTCATTCATTTCCTACAACCTAGAGGACTGAATATCCCACAGACCAGCATACGTTTGCAGCAACCTAAATGTGTCACGTGGTGACATCGTTCGTGTGAGGTCAGGTCCTCTCTCTTGTGAATCCAGGCTACTATCAGAGGCTGGCCCTTTTCTGCTAGGTGTCAGTTGTGTCACATACAGCCATCTCTGCTTGGCCCAGGCCTTGGGGAAAGGAAAATTGAGGGATTCCATGTGCTCTGTTTCTCCTTCATAAATTTTCTCTAACTGAAATGTGTGGTGCTAGTGCTGTGTGTCTGTGATCCTCTGGGCTGACAAGGTCTGTGATGTTTTCGTTTTAGACTAATAGGAACTTTTAAATATTATTTGAGTGTGGGTTTTTTTTTTTTTTCCAGTAATGAAAGCAGTCATTTGTTATGCTCACAGGGCCTGTGGGTCAGGTGTTCTCAGTCAGGACACAGTGGCGGGGACAGCTTGTTTCCACCACCTGCTGTCTGGAACCTTGGCTGGAAGAGCAGCTGGGGATGGAATCACTGGAAGGGTCACTCCCTCGTGTGTCCGGGATTGTTGGGCACTGAGCCCTCAGGTGGCATTGCTGACCCGACCTGCAGGTCAAATGGCCCGGGCTTCTTCCTGACGTGGTTACTGGCTTCCAAGGACAGGCTCCAAAGACAGAGGGCCAGGTGGAGGCTGTATTATTGTAGACCCACCTTCAGAAGCCACAGAGCATCACTTCTGTCATCTACTCCATTGTTTGGGGGCTGGGGGACAGTCACAAACTCCTGCCAAGATACAAGTAGAGGGAACATAGATGCCAGATCTCCGGGAGAGGGACGGCAGTCACATTGTAAGAACAGCCAGTGGGAAGGTGCGGCCATCTTTGGAAATAATATCTGCCACTTTCCCTAATTCCTAGGAACTCATGCTTTTAATTCCCAAACCGGAAGATACTTGGTCAAATATTTCCCACCAGAAGAACATAATATAAATTTGGAACTGCTGGAAAAAACAGGGGGCAGTGCACATTTGTCTTCCTAAACTGGAGTCTAGCTTCCAGTAACTCTTTAATCATGTATCCATTAGTTATTTTAGCCGCCCCAGAAGTAGCTATCCTAAGAAAATGATTTCTTTTATATTTATTTTGACCTTCAAATTGCTGACCCTAAATCTGACCACACGTAAAGTTAGCACGTTCGTTTTAATGCTTCCTCAGAACTTAAAATGGTCACCAGGCAGATGAGTGGCTAGAAATGCCTTTACTGCATTATAAGGGATGACGTCTAGACACCAGACCTGGACATTTGAAAAAGCCACATGTCTTGCAGATGGTGTTTTTAAGTATTAGTCAGTGTCATATATTCTTCATTGAGTTTAGTTCTGGAAGAATATATGTATAGGGGTGATTTTTTTTTCTCTCACAACTGTACTTTTAATCTTTGACCCTGGAAATTATATTTTTACTCACACAGTATTGACCCCTTTTGAACTAAAAATCCTGCCTCTCCATGTTTACATAAGAAATTCAGTTCTACATAGTTTGGAAACCAGAAATGGAAGAGGTCCCGGAAGGAGAGAAGATGATACAAAAAGGCACAGTCTTTACAGCATTAATGGGGAGGCGAGATGAGTTCTCAAGCCTGGGAAACACTGCCCTTATATTCTCTTGCTAGATGGTTCCCGGCCCTGTGCATCAGGTCAGGGTGTCAGTTCAAGAAACTCTGGTCTTGAACTTGAACAGGAAGAGAAGAGGAACCCAAAGGATGAGCTGCATGCAAACTTTGGCTTCTCTTGGCTATAATTCTGCAACTTAAAAAAACAAAATTGTTTCTTAGCCCTTAATTTCCCCCTTGCTCCCTCGACAGCAGGGCAGTTGTGTATTGTTACTTTCCTTTAAGTCACTGGCTACCTCCATCTGCCAACACACATGAGTTCTGTCTGCACAGGGTGTAGCTCGTGGAGCTCGGTATGGCAGCACTGGACTTCACAGGAGCCAGGTGTCACGACAGAGGAAGGGAGCCTCTGTCTGTCCTCATCCAAGCATGATTCAGTCTTGATGCATCACAGGAAGGGAACAATGATGCTTTATTAAAATGGAAAGTGAAATAGGTAATGTGTTTTGTTGATGTTTATTGATGTTGGCTTGCTTGGAAAGTAGGAACAGGAATCCATTTAGCCTTAAGGAGTAACTTAAACGTTTTTTAAGTAAAATTTTTTTTTATTGTGGAGTTCCCATAGTGGCTCAGCGGAAATGAATCTGATTAGCATCCATGAGGATGCAGGTTTGATCCCTGGCCTCAGTGGGTTAAGGATCCGGTGTTGCTGTGAACTGTGTTTTAGGTTGCAGATGCGGCTCGGATCTGATGTTGCTGTGGCTGTGGCGCAGGCTGGCAGCCACAGCTCCTATTCGACTGCTAGCCTGGGAACCTCCACATGTTGTGGGTATGGCCCTAAGAAGCAAAAAAAAAAAAAAAAAAAAAATATGAAGTATAGTTGATTTATAATGTTGTGTTAGTTTCACGTGTACAGCAGTGATTCTGTTATATATATGCATATATACATATATTATATATATATATATATGCATATATATATTCTTTCTTATATTCTGTTCCCTTAGTAGGTTATTACAAAATATTGAGTATCATTCTCTGTGCTATAGAGGAGGTCCTTGCTTGTTACCTATTTTGTATATAGTGGTGTAGTTGTTAAATTTTTATCCACAAGTTAAATTTTCAAAATGTAGCTCAAAATTAATGATTACTGATATTAATACAGACAAATCCTGCCTTTTTAATTTAACATTGAGTATATCTTTTCCTATCCTTTTACTTTCCATCTTCTTGTGTCGTATCTGAAATGTCTCATGTAGACAGCAAATTGTTGGATTATGGTTTTTCATTCCCTTTGCTAATTTCTGTCTTGTATTTGCTGTACTGAGACTACTTATACTTTTTTTAGTTGTATAGTTAATAGAAGTAGTAATAGGTAGTTATTGATAGCTTAGAGCTTATATCTTGCATTCTACTTTTAGTTTTGTTTCCTCTGCCTCTTTTCCTTGGTTTCTCTTTTTGTACCTTCCTTTGTGTTTCTTGAACACATTTTAAAAGTCCATCCTGTCTGGAACCAGAAGCCACTGAGCAAAATTTTTTATTGTGGTAAAATATATATAACATAACATTCACAATCTTCACCATTTTTAAGTGTACACTTAATGGGATGGGATTGAGTACATGTACAAGGTTATGTAAGAATCACCGCTATTCCAGAATATTTTCATCATCCCAGATGGAAACGATGCATTCATTAAGCAGTAACCCACTGCCTTCAGTCCTTGGTAACCCTACTCTACAGTATCTACTCTATGTGGAATTGTACAATATGTGTCCTTTTGTGTATGGCTTATTGCACTTGGCATATCACTTTCAAGTTGTATTCATGCTGTAGTATGTATCAGAATTTCTTTCCCCTTTAATGGCTGGATGATTTCCATTGTGTACATACCATATTCTGTTTATCAGCTCATCTGTTGATGGACACTTGGGTAGTTTCCACCTCTTGGCTGTTGTGAATCATGCTGCTAATAACACTGGTATAAAAGTATCTGTTTGAGTCCCTTCTTGAAATTCCTTTGGATATACCTGTGAATACTATGAGTGGAATTGCTGCGTCACCTTTTAATTTTTTTGAGGTTTCTTTTAATTATTTTTTATTAAAGTATAGTTTATTTACAATATCGTGCCAATTTCTGCTGTACAGCAAAGTGACCAGTCATACATATATATGTATATACATGTATACATATGTGTGTATGTGTATATATATATATATATATATATATATATATATTCCTTTTCTTATCTTCCATCATGGTCTATCCCAAGAAATCAGATATAGTCTCCTGTGCTATACACTAGGACTTCGTTGCTTATCCATTCTAAATGGAATAGTTTGCCTATGAATGGAGTTGCTGGATTATCTTGAATACATTTTTAAAACACAAGAAGTTTTCCAAAGATTCTGTGACATCAAAGAGAAGGATTTTCCCAGAACTCAGAAAGGACAGGTGAGGACAGTGTTATATAATGCCACAGAGGACTTATTCCTTGAGTTCTCCTTTATGGCGTGATGTCAAGGAGTGCCTTAAAGTTCTTCAGTTACTACTCTTGTCACTGCTTGAGCCTTTCAGCAGTGTGGGTGGTGAGGGGAAGGTATTATTGGGATTAGCAGCACTTATCGCTTCTCTTTATGCAGGGTGTGCTCTTTGGTGAATCAGGATCATATTAGAGGAAACAGAAGATTTCTAAAAATTCCCTTCAGGACATGACTTGGAGAAGGCATATAAATTCCATAAAGTTGGGGTTTATGGAATTAAGAGTCAGAAATAATTCAGTATCATTGACATAGAAACAGGGTTTCTGTTACCAAATTTGCCACTAACTGGACATGGAGCCTTAGGAAAGTGAATCGACCTCACCTTACGTGGGAGGGAGTGGAGCAGAAGAGCAGTGTGGTTGGGTTGAACTGGATAATAGAAGTTCTCTTTCAGCTCTAAGCATCTATGATTTTTAAAATATTGTGGATGTCTTTTTCTCTAGATCAATGTTTTATTTGTATAAAGCCTTGATTCTAGGTCCAGGTTTGTTTGATTTATGGAGTGAGTTAACGTCCAGTGCCTCTGCCACACATTTAATTGGCTAAAATATGCACCCTGAGTTTATCTAATGTAACCACTATACCCTCAGGATATGAACCCGACTACTGACCAGCATTATTGGATATTGCTGCACTGTAGATCCTGTTGTATTTTATATTATAAAACTTCCGAATAACAATGGTTCTTTAAAAACCCCTTCACTCTCCGTAGCAGTTTCCCACAAATATCCTCATCCTTTAAAAACATCCAAATCTTTCTCTGCTTTTCATTGAATTTCTGCTGGAAATTACAGTAGTATAGACCTAGAAGTTGCTTGGCCCTCATCTCCCTCTGATGACTGGTTCACGTGTCCCTCTTTGTTATTTTTCTAGCATTTGCTGTATCCATCCATTCGTTCAAAAATATGTACCATACCAGGTATTGGGGATACAGCAATGAGCAAGAAAGGCCTGACCCCTGCTTTCCTTTAGCTTAATGTCTAGGGGTGAAGACATTGAATGAATAATCATAGATGTATTTGATGTTAGGAAGGAGGTATGCAAAGTTCTACATGCTATAGGATCTTATCTTGGGATTTAATCCAATTTGTGGGTATCAGAAAATTCTAGATGAAGTGGCATTTAAGTTGAAATCTGAACAGTGAGTTGGACTTAGCCAAAGATGGGGAAGGAGAACATTCAAGCAGAGGGAAAAGCTGAAATGAGAAGGTCCATGGAACGTTAGAAAAACCATCAGAAGGTCACAGTGGCCAGAGCGGAGAGAGGGCTGAGGAGCGTAATAGACAATCAGGTGGGAGAGAAAGGCACAGGTCTGCATGTTATAGGTCATGCTAAGGATTTTGGACTTTATCCTCCAGGAAGTTATAAATCGATGATGGTCAAATCCTGAAAGAGATAAAATTAAACCTGTTATTTACAAAGCTTATTTGTCTGTAACGTTAACAGGTTGACAAAAGGAGAGGCAGGAAGCTTAGTTAGGATGTTCCTGCCATGGCTGGATGAGAATGAGGCGGGCTTGGGCCAGGGCGCTCTATTCAATTGGAGGCAATAGGGTTTGGTGTTCTGCAGAAGTTGGGGGAGGAGGGAGGACATAGTGTCTGGAATGGGTCTGTGAAGACCAGAAGGAAAGAGTGTTTCAAAAAGGAGAAGTGGGGCTAAGATGTTCAGTAAGAGCATGACCTAAAAATATTGCTTGGATTTCATGATGTGGAAGATATTGCTGCCTTAGGGAGAACCCTTCTGGTGGGATGAAGAGGGTAAAATCCATATGGGGTGGCTTGAGGGGTCAGTGGGAAGTAAAAAGAAGGGAGGAAGAGAGACAGTGAGTGACTGTTACTTTTCACTGGTTTAGCTGTGAAAGTGAAGAGCAAGAATCTTTGCTGGGAGCTACCAGTGAGGTGAGAGTTGTCATTTTCAAACTAGGAGAAGCTTGCCGATATTGAAATGCTAAAACGGTGTTGCAGTTAGAGAGGGGGAGTGGAGGAATTAGGAGAGAGAGGGACAAAGCCAAAGGTTCCTGAGACGACCACGGATTGGAGGATGAATTCTGGAACCAAGGTGGAGGAATTGGTCACTTGTCACATTTCGCCAACCGTTTCCTACCAGATGGCTGTCTCCTCCATGAGGCTGTGAGCTCCTAAAAATGAGGAACTGTACCATCTTTGATTCTGTATCTCCAGCACTCAGTTTGGGGCTTAACAGCAAAAGGTGCCCTGTGAGTATTTAGCTGAACTGCGGGTCAATTTGTGGTAGGAGGACCACAGACGTTTTCTTTTATGGATGGAGACTAAGTGCCTTGCCAGTTAGAGGGTTGGGGGGATCACCAGAAAGTGAGCTTCTGGAGTAGATTTAAGAAATGACCAAGAGCTATGGAATGGCAGAGTTGTCTGGCCAGTTGTTTGGCTGGTAATTTGGGTTTCTACCTGATGGAAGGCCTCAGCTGAAATGAATCAAGTGGAGATAAAGAGAAACCTGTAACATAACAAGTCAAGGGTAACTAAGAAATGAACTCCCACCCTCTTGGCATTCTCTTTGGTCTAGAAAGGAGGATAGACAGCCCAATACCTTTCCACAGGAAAAAAAAACAATGCTGGAGTTCCTGTCGTGGCTCAGTGGGAACCATGAAGTTGCGGGTTCGATCCCTGGCCTTGCTCAGTGGGTTAAGGATCCGGCGTTGCTGTGAGCTGTGGTGTAGGTTGCAGACGTGGCTCAGATCCCGCGTCACTGTGGCTGTGGCGAAGGCCAGCTCCTGTTAGACCCCTAGCCTGGGAACCTCCATATGCCACGGGTGCGGCCCTAGATAAGGCAAAAAGACAAGAAAGAAAGAAAGAAAGAAAGAAAGAAACAGTGCTCATGTCTTCTGAGCCTGTTTTCATCAGCTCAGATGCCACTATACGCTCAGGCCATGAATGGAACAACCAGACTAACATTTTCCATTCAGTTGCTCTTATGTCTTCTACAAATAAGGAAGTTAAACTAATTCAGTGAAACAAATAAATTAGAGTGTTCCTTCTGTACTGGCAGAGGGCACCATTAATAATGACTAGCAAATGTTATCCCATCTTTATTCATTCTCCTGAAATTTCAAAATCCTTCACAGAAGTTTGATATTGACATGAGTTTCTCCCAGGAGTGAGAAAAGGATATGCAAGTGGCCTTGTAGGAAGGGAAAGTGGAAGCAGGATTAAAAGGATTTATGGATTTGGTTACAGAAGGAAACTAGTTAATACTTCAGAGAAAGGACTATGCTAAGGATTTTTTTTTTTTGAACCAATATTTATTCAACATTTACTGCGTGCCTCTGGTCTAAGCTCTTCTCACCAGATATGGACAATAAGAAGATCACAGAGCTCATGATGTGAAATGCTCACAGTCTTAGAATGAGTTCAAGTTTCCCTAAGGCTAGCAAATGAGGCATAAAAGCCAGATTGCCGAACACGGTCAAGGATGAAGGCTTACCTGGGCCCTTAATCATCCATCCTGGATTTTTGTTGGGGAATGTCCATGTTCCAGTTGCCTGTGGAGATATTTTTGTTGGGAAACTTCCATGTTCCAGTTGCCAGTTTGCAGAGGGGCTTCTGAGACCAACTAGCCTTAAAAAGAACCCCAGGCCTCCCCACTTCACTGTGCCTACTCCTCAGTAGTCCTGCCCATTCATAAACTTGACCTTATAGATGCCAGCATCTGGTCATTCAGATGAACCTTTTCCCCTTCTCGTCACAGGGAGAAGGGGAGAAGGTTTTTCCCCATGCTAACACGAGAGGAAGATTTCTTTGAGCTGCCTCTGGATCCTCCCAGCAAATCCCTTTTCTCCCTTGAGGAGATTCTGCTCTCTGGAAACAAAAGTGTGAGACAGACATGTCTCTGTAATAAGATCAGTGGAGCAAGGGAGCCTGGGAAACAGGAGCATTTAAGGTCAGGCAGAAGAGAAGGAAGGAAACAAAACACAGAACTAGAACAAGACAAAAGCAGAAAGCTATGGAGACCCAGGAGGGAGCATATTTCATTCTCAGGTTTCTAGAGAGCAGGCAAGTTTCAAGAAGGAGGGAGGCAGCAGTGCTGGATGTAATAATGAGGTCAAGGTAATAATGAGGTCAAGACCGACAGAGGCTCATTACCCTTCACAGCGTGGAGGTTACTGATGGCCTTTGTCCCAGTGGCTTGGTGGGAGAAGCCGGATACCATAGGGGGAGGAATACAGTTAGGAAACTGAGAGGAGGAAGAAGCATAGCAAGAGACTTGGCAGATGGGAAAAAAAGAGAGAGGATAGTTGCTAAAAGATGCCGTCATCTCAGGGAGGGTTTTATTAGGACAGTGTCTAGAGGCCCAGAGACAAAGAGTATTGTGTGGGCGAGAGTGGAGAGAATACAAATCATCCAATGGAGAAATCCAGGGACTTCTTTGCGGGATGGAGTGTTCTGTTACAGGGGATTTTCACCAGAGAGTTGAGGCTGAGAGGGTTAGTATACCACGGAGCTGATTTTCTGAGGGCATAGTTGAAAATCACTATATTCTGAGTCTTTGTAAGTCTGAAAATGCCTTTATTTTATAGCTCTGCTTGAATTACAGGTAGGGCTGTAGAATTCTCCATCAAAACCGTGTAACGTCCTTCCACTGTAGTTCCCTGGCATTTAGTTTACAAAAGGAGAAGGCGGATGTCAGCAGGTTTCTTTTCTCTTCTTTTCCTTTCCTTTCCTTTCTCCTTTTTCTTTCTTTCTTTCCCTTTCTTTCTCTCTCTCTCTCTCTCTCTCTCTCTCTCTCTCTCTCTCTCTCTTTGGAAGTAGAAAAAGTAGCTTTAATGGTCAGGCAAAGAGGGAACGCAGAATGCTGGTGCCTCAGGGACTGTGCCCCCCTTGGAGGGGGTAGTGAGGAGTCTTATGGTATTCGAGGAACAGGGCATCGTCAGCTCATAGACAAGTTCCTGACTGGTCAGTGGTCAGGTAATTGGGAGCCAGCATCATCAGCCTTCTGGTTCCAACCAGTCTGGGGTCTACGTGCTTGTGGGATGCATGCAGTTGACTTTTTCCACGCAATGGGGGCTTCAGCACCTGCAAAACAGCTCCAAGAACATGGCTCAGGATATCATCTCCAGTCTTTGAAGAACTAACTAAAGGTCCTTGACTTTGCTATTCTCTTTTGCTTGACTGTTTTCCTTTTTCCTGTATTTTCTGCCTTCTCTGATTAAACTGATTCTTTGACTAAAGTTTTTCTATTAGATAAAAAGGCAGGTGGAGGGTGTGAGTGAGGGGTCCGCTGTGGGAGGGCCTCCCGGGGTCCTGCTCGGTTACACTATGGCAGTGACCTTTCAACTACCCAGAAAAAAATGAGAAATCCCATCTTGCTTGAAATGTTATTGATACATTTCTCATGCGCCCTGCTGAATATTTCAGTGATGAGGTGAACACAACATTCAGGGGAGTTGCTACACTGGGTCTAATTTTCATCAAGAGATAACTGATTTGCGATAGATGGAAGTACGTGACAAAATGTGACCTTGTGATTTCAGAGCCCATAACAGCCAAAGAAAATTGGTGGCCATATAAGCTGTGAGCCTTAAATCTCTGGTTCACATGAGACTGTACCTCAGTCACTTAGAAGATGTGTTGAAATATAGGTCTCCAGACTCTTCTTCAGATTGACTTAAATCAGAATCTGTGCATGCATGTTAAAAGAAGGGTTTCTTTTTTCTCCTTGTCTGGTGCTTGATTTGGGGAGGCTTTTGGTGGAGGGTGGAATAGGGGCGTGGTCTGGAAGTTTGTAAGATTTGTTATAGGATTTTTTGTGGGATCCCCTTCAAATTTCATCAGATTACCTATGCTATGCCTTTTTTCAGTATTCCTGCTTCACAGTCATTAGATTCTTTAAATATGAAATCAAATTTTTCTGCAGCTAAGAAAAACTTCCATTATTTTCTTGATCATTCTGTCTTCATTTATTTTCTTTTTCTTTTTTCTTTTTTTTTTTGCCTTTTTTGTCATTTTAAGGCCACGCCCACGGCATGTGGAGGTTCCCAGGCTAGGGGTCTAATTGGAGCTACAGCTGCCGACCTATGCCACAGCCACAGCAACGCGGGATCCGAGCCGCGTCTGCAACCTACACCACAGCTCATGGCAATGCCGGATCCTTAACCCACTGAGCGAGGCCAGGGATCGAACCCGCAACCTCATGGTTCCTAGTTGCATTCGTTTCTGCTGCACCACGACAGGAACTCCCTTTGTTTTTTGACTTCATTTATTTTCTTTTCCTCTTCTGGAATTCCTGTTCTATAGAAAGTAGTTATCATATGTTTTTCTTCTGGTTATTTTATTTTTCATAATTTTTCCCTCTTATTTCCTCATTCTCTTTCTTTTACCCTTTTCTCTGTTTTTGTTTTTTGAGATTTCTTAAATTGATTTTCTACATCACAGATTCTAGATTTGGTTTTTGACATATTATTCTGCTACTTAAGGCCTCTACTTATCCTGTTTTGTTTTGGTGCTCTTGGTTTTATTTATTCAACTTTTTGTTCTTGTGGCCCCTTCTTCATAGCTCTTCTTTCATTTATGCAACATCTTCCCGAAGGTCACCCTGTCCTTGGGGGTTTAAATAAAATGTCTAATTCCAATTCCATGCCCGATAAGAAATGTAATGTCTCCTCTGGGGGTTTCTTTGATTTTTAATTCAGAAGGGTTTTGTGTTTATGGTTCCCTCTAGGTCCAGTTTTCTTTGACCAATGATCTCCCGATCCCAGTCCTTCATACAGACCACCCTGGCCTGGCCACACTTCTTTTTTCTGGGTGTGTGTGTGTGTGTTTCCCCTTTTCTGGCCGGGGTGCAGCATATGGAAGTTCCTGGGCCAGGGATCAAATCCGAGCCACAGCTTCAACCTATGCCACAGCTGCCGGATCCTTAACCCACTGGTCTAGGCAGGGGATGGACCTGGCAATGCCACAGAGACAAGCCGGATCATGAACCCACGGCACCGCAGCAGGAATTTTCTGGATCACGCTTTTGTTCCTTGTGTTTCCCAAATGCCATTCGCCTTGTGCGGGCACCTTGTGCATGTGTACGGAAGAGGTGATAGTACAGCTATCCTTCGACCCGCCCCCCCCATGACCAGGGATTTCTCCCCCGCCATTTTTCGCAGCAGACCCCCTCTCCTGTCCTGTTGAGAGGCGATTGGCTCACAAACTGATCCCTTACCAGGAGGGCAAAGAGAGACCACAGAAAGAGGCAGACCACTCAGATCAGTAGGTGTTTGTGCCTGAAGCTGTATTTTTTTTTTCAATGTTGCTATTGTCTTTTACTTAAGCTACTGTTTTTCTCCCAGTATCTCTTCTGGGATTTTGGTTTTACTCCAAGGCTTCAGAAACGCCTCGCTTGTAACTGGGTTCCTGTATTTAATGATCAGTAAACCTCCCTCCTGTGTGAAAAAAAAAAAAAATAAGCAAAGCAATGCACCTATGAGGCTGGTCTCGGTGACTGCACGACAGGTAGGTCTCTGAACCTGCCCACCAGAATCCTGACATTCACGTAGAGGCCTGCACTGGGCTCAGTCTTGTATTCAGTCCAGAGGGTCTCAGCACCTTATTCTCTCAAGGCCGTGACCTTGGAGCAGCTCCTGCTGTGGGAACGTGGGCAAGCATACATTCCAAGACGGGGAGGGGCGACGAGCTTCCCATTACCTGGATCCAGCTTGAGGGTCAGCGGTAGCCACGGCCTCCCAGTGACCCCCGACACCTCCCTGCCTCTCTTCTTATCCTCCTCTTTCAGCTATTTGTCCTCCTTCCAGAACTTCCTTCTCTTGCGAATCTCCTTTGTTTCTCTGTCAAAAAGGTGTGGCCAAACCACACCCAACCACAATTCTCAATAGAATTCAGTGGATTAAATTTAGATTCCTGCTAAATCACAATTTTTTTGGCTGTACCTGTGGCATGTGAAAGTTCCCGGGCCAGGGACCGAACGTGTGCCACAGCAGCAAACAGCCACTGCAGTGACAATACTGGATCCTTAACCCCCTGCACCACAAGGGAACTCCTAAAATGACAGTTTTTATAGCTTGAGACACTAATGAAAAAAATGTCAGTGCTTTCTTGTTTCTTTTATGAAACCCAAACTGGAGAGAAATATCTTTGCTCTGATTGCTTAACTTAATATTATTTTTTCTGATAGCTAATTTTTCTTCATTCTCCTTGATTTCTCTTATTTATAAACAGAGGTCTAGTTTCCTCTTGGCAGTTGATGTGGGTTCTCACAGCGATTGTGCATGTCATGGTTCATGCACAATCTTTCCATAAATGAGGCTTATATAGAATTTATAAAATGTGTAATAAATATACAACCATACAACCTCCCGCAATAAAACATGGACTCTAGAGGGTGCTGTTCTAACATGAACCAATAATTACTCCTTTCTCAGATATTTGAATCACTCTTGACCAGGAGTACATAACAGATTAGTTACTGTCTGCTCTTCTTTGTTTTCCTGACTTGGACTTGTGTCTGTGATGCATTATACCTGTGGGTGACAGTTCACTTAGGTTGTCCATCTGCTTGCATCACGGCTGATAAACTAGTCACAAAGTCCTAACAATGTCCTGTTGACTAACTGTGCACTGAAAAACACTGCAAAAATGTCTGACATAAAGAGCTGTGATACTGCAACAGGAACTCTTTGGCATTTTCTCCTGGTACAGCCTCACTGGAAAATTGGTTGACAGTGTCTACCAGAGTTTAACGTTTATGTACCATCTGACCCAGAAATGCCACTCCAGAAATGAGCAATTATGTCCACCAAAAGTTATGCACAAGAATGTTCATAGCATGGGAGTTCCTGTCATGGCCCAGTGGAAATGATCCCAGCTAGTATCCATGGGAGTACGGGTTCGATCCCTGGCCTTGCTCAGTGGGTTAAGCATCCAGCATTGCCGTGAGCTGTGGCATAGGTCGCAGACATGTCTTGGATCCAGTGTTGCTGTGGCTGTGGTGTAGGCCGACAGCTACAACTCTGATTAGACCCCTAGCCTGGGAACTTCCATATGCCACAGGTGCGGCCCTAAAAAAAGAATGTTTATAGCATATTTAATGAAATAGCCAAAACAAGGAACAATCCAAATATCTAACAATGGCAGGATAAAGAAAATGTGGTGAAGTTACCCCATAGAATGCTATACAGCAATGAAAAAGAACACACCAGCTGGGGAGAGATGGATCGGGAGTTTGGGATTGACACGTGTACACTATTGTATGCGGTGTGGACGGTCAACCAGGGACCTGCACAGGGAATTCCAGTCAATATTCTGTAATACTCTATATGGGAAAAGAATCTGTAAAAAATGGATATGTGTATATATATATAACTCAATCACTTTATGGTACAACAGAAATTATCACAACATTTAAATCCACTATACGTCAATTAAACTTTAAAAAATGGAAAAGATAAAAAATAAACCCAACTTAAAAAAACAATAAAACACCACTGCTATGTGTAACAATATGGAGAAATCCCACAGTCATAATGGTGGGAGAAAAAGTCAGATATATGACTGTATGATTCCATTTATATAAAAGTCAAGAATAGACATAACTAGCTTATGGTGATAGAGGTTAGAAGATAGTGTTTGAGTAGGTATTGACTGGGAAGGACTTTGTAGGAGTGCTAGAAATGTTCTATACCTTAGTATGGAGGTAATTACATGGGTGTGTCCCTATGCAGTTACCTCCCAGGTACAATATCAATGCACCTTACTTTAACAAGTTATACATAAATTTTATTTATTTTTTTTGCCTTTTGTCATTTTATGGCTGCACCCGCGGCATGTGGAGGTTCCCAGGCTAGGAGTCTAATCGGAGCTGTAGCCACTGGCCTGCGCCGCAGCCACAGCAATGCAGGATCCGAGCCACGTCTGCAACCTACACCACAGCTCACGGCAATGCCGGATCATTAACCCACTGAGCAAGGGCAGGGATCGAACCCGCAACCTCATGGTTCCTAGTCGGATTCGTTAACCACTGCGCCACGACGGGAACTCCAAGTTATACATAAATTTAAAAAAATACTGTATGATGTCTTCTAGAACTAGAGAAGGAAGAATTTGAGAGACCATCTTGATTTGGAAAGGAAAAGAATACCTTCACAGCCAAGTGCTAACTAGAAGCACACTTGCTTTATGTAGAAGCCCTTTCTTCCTTTATCCAATTGGCAGACATTTTTCTACCCAGAACAAATGTGATTTAAACTGTCCTCTTGCTGACTTTACTGGGACTTTGCCATTGAATTTGCTTATACATCATTATAAGTACTGTGGTGAATATAAGTCCCAAGTCACATCCCTGGCACTCCAGAGACTTACAACCTAATAGACAAGACCAATACAAATAAAACATTTCAAGAATGTAGCATTTCTTTTTTTCCAAAGTGCAAATTGTGGAGTGCAAAATTCTCTAGGAATTCAGGAGAAAGAAAAAAGATCAATGAGAAAAGGAGTAAGTGATTTTCATGAAGACGGTAGGACTTGACAGGAGTTTTTAAAACCAGATGGGCAGACAAAACGTTCTTAAGAAAATATGAACCTATTCTAAAATGTGCAAATTCCAGGTATCTAAAAAAGATTTTATAGGCATCATTCTGGGCCATTAATTGCAATATTCATTTATTCTTTCAGCAAATGTTCACTGGAATCCTCATGTGTTGCTAGCCTGTAGAGCTGTGATGGCAGCCTTACACAGGTGTGCTTCCTTCCTTTGGGTGGCTGTTAGTTATTTCCAGGAGATACAGGTATTAATCTCATAACAAAACATGAAATCAAAAGCTTGCTAAGTCACGTGATGGAAAGGTATGTGGTCCTTTGAGTGTGTATAATAGGAGGGGTCGCCCTTCTCTGGGCAGCTGGAGAAGACTTCCCAGTGGAGTGATGACTCAACTGAGATCAAAAGGGTGAGGAGCGTTAAGTCTGTGAAGGAGGCATTGGGGAGTGTATCCTGGGCTTAGGGTTGTACTTTAAGGAGGCAGAAGAAGGCCTGGTGTGATTAGGAACCTCCGGGGCCCCCAAACCCTCTGCTTTAGCTCCTCTCTGAAGTAGAACATGTGTCTTGTTGGAGGTTTACAGGAATATCATGACCCGACCTCTGCGGGCAGCCACAAGAGCAAAGGATTTCTGCGCGAGAAGCTTGCAACAACAGGCCACGCCCCTCCCTCACACTGCCTTTAAAAATGCTTTGCACTTTTAGTTCGGGGAGTTCGGGATATTTCTGGGACATGAGCCATCTGTCTCTTTGCATGGTCCTGCAGTAAACCTTTCTCTGCTCCAAACTCTGATGTTTCAGTATGTTTGGCCTCACTGTGCATTGGGCACAGGGACTTGCACTAACAATAGTTCATAGTGAGCTGGAGGAAGTAACTAGGGGCCCCTACTGTCACCTCTTAGGCCATATGAGGAATTCTGTTCTTTCCCCTGAAGCAATGTGAGGATACGAAGCATTGTCAGGAGGTGGGAGAAGGATTGGGGGGATGAGGTTATTTTGAAATTTCCATTTAAAATACTTTATTCTGGCCTTAGTGGGAAGAACAGAGTGAACGCAGGGCGACCTGTTAGGGGGCCGTAACAGTGGCCCAGAGGGAGATGATGGTAGCTTGGACAGACTTGAATATGGCATAGTGGGGGAAAGAGAAGTGTCAAAGATAATAGGTGTGTTTTGAGGGAAATTTGAAGGTTTGGAGAGATGAGTGAGATGTGCTGAATTGCATTTTGGACACGCCCAGTTTCAGGGATCTTTAGGACATCCTAATGGATATATATGAAAGGCCAAACAAATAAAGCTTCCTAGCTCGGGTCTTCCTAGCTCGGTTCTGGAGCCGTGGGTACGGATGACCCTCTGGGGGAAGATGTTAAATGAAAAGGGTGTAGAACCGGGCCTCGAGGAACTATAGCATTTAATGACGAGGTAGAGGAAGGATGAGTCTACAGTGCAAACAGAAGGAATGGCCAGAAATGTAAGATGAAAACTAGTGAGCTGCTAGTTGTATAGAAACAAAAAGTATGTCTGACTGCGGAGGAGAGGAGAAAGAGAACCGGAGACAAAGTGGGGCTGAGCTGGAATTTCTTTCGTGGAAGAGATTGGGAACAGTTTCGATGTAATTCTGTTTGGTTCCATTTCTATATCATTTGTGAAATGACAACACTGTAAGGGTAGAGAACACTGATTTGTGTTTGTCAGAGGATGGGCGATAGTGGGGATAAGACAGTCAAGGGCAGTCCTTGAGAGTTCTACCCGGGAGATTCCTTGGTCTTAATGGAAGCTAGATGTCTTAATTGAAGTGGTAGCTATGTGAATCTATATACGGAATCGAATTTCATAGAACTATCTACGTGCGCATGCACACACATACACACAAATGGGTGCATGTACAAACTAGTGACATCAGAAGTTTGTACTCTGGTATACAGTATTGTACCACTCTCAATTGCTTCCTTTGATATAGGAATACAGTGATGGAATGATGTAAGATGTCACCGTTAGGGGAAGCTGGTTGAAGAGTACAGGGGACTCGACTCATTACAAATTCCTGTGAGTCTCTTGTGTTTTTATTCCAAACTTTATTTCAAAATAAAAAGTTCTAAAAAGTCAATGAGAAAGATATGGAATTTACAGTGAAAAGATGTCCTGGAGTCACGTTTTTATCTCTTTAGTTCTTTGTCCTTCCAGTGCAGCTTAATTATTACCATCACCATCGTTACTCACGCATGCTGTCCAGGAAGCACTTCTTGTTAATTGTATAACTGGAAACTCCCAATGTCCTGCTTTCAGAGGCAATTTGGTGGACTTAAAGAACAAAAGGTGTTTTTTTTTTGGTTTCGTTTTGTTTGTTTTTTCTTTTTAGGGCCAGACCTGTGGCATATGGAAATTCTCAGACTAGGAATAGAATCTGAGCTACAGCTGTTGCCCTATGTCACAGCCATGGCAACACCTACCGGATCCAGATCTGATGTGTACCTGTAGCCTACGCACAGCTTGCGACACTGCTGGATCCCGAAACCGCAAGGATCAAGGGATCAAACCCATATCCTCATAGACACCATGTTAGCTTCTTAACCTTCTAAGCCACAGTGGGAACTCCCCAAAGCGTTCTTGATAGGACCTTCTGTGTTGATTATAGCTGGTGGTAGGGGTGGGCTGCTCCCTCCCGAGGGGCCAAGCTTTATTCTTCCATCATTAAAGATTGCACATCCGTGGATTCAACCAACTGTAGATCAAACATATTGGGAAAAAAAGTTCCAGAAATTTGCTAGAAAAGCAAAACTTGAATTTGCCACCCCTACACCACCCTGGCAACTCTTTACATAGCATTTACATTTTATTAGGTATTGAAAGTCATCTAGAGATGACTGAAAGTACCTGGGAGGATGTGTGTAGGTTATATGCCAATATGATGCCGTTTTACATAAAAGATTTGAGCATTGGCAGATTTCAGTAACTGCCGGGGTCCTGAAACCAATCCCCCTCAAATACCAAGGGATAACCGTATGCATCAAAATAAGTGAGGGGTGCATATGCTTTGAGAAGTTGTATTTAAAAGACCGGTTTCTCCACTTTTTTTTTTATTGTGCAATATGAAGTACTTAGAGACAAGTCTATAAAATAAAGTTTAACACTTATAAAGCAAATACTAGTTTACTCCAAGTGAAAAATAGTAACATTGCCTACAAGCACCTCAGAATTCTCTCATGTGTCCCCTGACTTTTCAAAATAGCTTTATTGATGTTATGAATTGTACCATAAAAATTGACCTGTTTCAGGAGTTCCCGTCATAGTCCAGCAGAAATGAATTCAACTAGGAACCATGAGGTTGCAGGTTCAATCCCTGGTCTTGCTCAATGGGTTAAGGATCTGGCGTTGCCATGAGCTGTGGTGTAGGTCGTGTCTGGTGTGGCTGTGGCTGTGGCTGTGGCCGGCTGCTGTAGCTCCAATTAGATCCCTAGCCTGGGAACCTCCATATGCCAGGAGTGTGGCCCTAAAAAAAAAAAAGGTTGACCTTATTTAATTGTACTAGTCAATGATCTTTATTTAGTATATTTGCAGTTATTCGGCTAGCTCCACAATCTGATTTTAGATTCTTTCCATAACCCTCCCCCAAAAGAATACCCAGTCATCAGTCGCTCCCCATTTCCCAGTCATACCCCTACTCCCACCTTTGAAAACTTAATCTACTCTCTGTATTGATGTGCCTCTTCTGGTCATTCCACTAAATGGAATGATAGAGCATGTGGTCTTTTGTGTCTGGCTTCTTTCACTTAGCATGGTTTTTTGAGGTTCACTGTGTTGCGGCATGTATCACTACTTATTACTTTTTATTGCCAGATAGTACAGTTGATCCTTGAACAACATACATTAGACCTGTGCTGGTCCACTTATTGACTGATTTTTAAAAATAGTAAATACGGTACTACATGATCCACCTTTGGGTGAATCTGTGGATGTGGACCTGTGGCTATGGAGGGCAGGCTGTAAGATTACATGCAGATTTTTAACAGCTCAAAGGGTCAGTCCCCCTAATCACCACGCAGTGGTGATTAGTTCAAGGGTCAACTGTATTCCATTGTTTGGATATACACATTTTATTTCTCCACTCCTCTATTGATGGGCTTTTTTTTTTTTTTTTCTGATTTTTAGGGCCGCACTTGCGGCATATGGAGATTCCCAGGCTAGAAGTTCAGTCGGAGCTGCAGCTGCTGGCTTATGCCACAGCCATAGCCACGCGTGATCCGAGCCACATCTGCAACCTACACCACAGCTCACGGCAACGCCGGATCCTTAACCCACTGAGCGAGGCCAGGGATCAAACCCAGCTACCTTATGGTTCCCAGTTGGATTTGTTTCTGCTGCGCCATAAAGGGAACTCCTGATGGGCTATTTTGAATAATAGCCAAAAGAATGTTAATGTACAAGTTTTTGTGTGGACATATGTTTCTAGCTCTTTGAGGCAGAGACCTAGGAGTAGAATTGCTGGATCCTACAGAAACTATATGTTTAATATGTTGAGAATCTGCCAAAGTGTTTTCAAAATTCTCACCAGCAATGTACATTGGCTTCTGTTTCTCTCCATCCTCACCGACACAGTACTGTCTGTATTTTTTATCACAGCCATCCTAATGGATGTGACATGATATCTCATTGTTGTCCTTTCACTTTCTTGATGGTGCCATCATCCAAGAATCATCTTTGTCTTTGTCAATCCTGTGTAATATGTGTAGAATTTCTGTTTTATTAATATTTATCCTCGCATTCTTTGTTTTTTCTTTGGATTTTGTTTTTTAATGTTCTTGAGATGGATGCTTTTTTAACCTTTTTTTTTAATAGTAACCCTCAAGGCCATCTTTTTATCTCTAAGTACTCTATTTCCACATTGATCGTTCTAGCTTCCTGTCTTTGCTTATCGATAGATTCTCACTCGACATTGAGAAAGCTGGCTCTCACTGTGGCCATCTGTTTATGTAACTATTCAATTCCAGGATACATGTATAGAAGTATCAGAATTGCTAACTCATACTCCTATGCAAAATATCTTTGTCAGCTGGGGTATGGTAGTTCCTATGAGCAGTTCCTTTTTGACTTTAATCTAACAGACCCCATTCCCTTCCAAAGATACTTGGCCAGCACTTTTCCACTTCAGTTAGTTTGTTATACATTTGTAATAGTTACATTCTCTTATTAGTCTCCCTTCTTTCCTGGGATCCCTGAACCTCTTAAATGATTTTTTTCTTGTTCTTACTTTCTCAAAGCCTTAAAAAAAATTCTAGATTTGAATAAGTTTAGATGTTATACATTTATAGATTTTACCTGTAACAACTTCACTATATTTTCTAATGGAAAAATTTATTTGCCTACACCATTTCAAGTTCACAATGCTGCCTTTCCTCTCTACTATTTTTAAGTTCAATGAATAAACCTGTGGTATACTACAATTATGCCTCCTCTCTCCCCTAAATATTCATCTTTCCAGCATAAAAGAGTTCTAAATTTTAGGCTCTAACTAGAAAGTCCTTGCATCCATGTTAGGACTGCAATCTCATTTCTTAGGACCTCTTTCAGCTCTGGGATGTCTTTCTCATGGTGTGGGGAATCAAAACTGCACAGCCTATCTAGCTGAGGGACACTGAGTGCTTTTAAATGAAAGCAGGATCACAAATTTTTTGTTTCCAGTATCCTCTCTGGTAACACCCAGTGTTTTCTGTAATGAAACACGCAGTGTGGTGTCTGAAGGGAATAGTCTCAGTTGATGTCTCTTCATTGTTTAACTTAGAACCCATTATTCTAAAAGTGTAATTGGAATTACTTTTCCCCATTCCTTCTTTTCTACTTTCATTATTCTAAAGTCTTTTTTTTCATGGAGGATGCTTCTGGCGCCCGTTCCCTTGTAGGGAAAGTGGATCCAGGGGCTTGGTACGGGCTTCCTGATGGGAGGAGCTTGTGCTCACTGGTAGGTGGAGTCCCTCTGGTGGGTCGGGCTTTGTCTCCGTGGGGTGGGGGGCTGGGGAGGGTGGTGATTAGGGGCAGTGGTGTCCCTAGGAGGACTTTAGTCAGTTGGTTTGCTGATGGGTGGGGCCGTGTTCCCACCAGGTTTATTGTTTGGGCCTGGAGCTTCTGAGCCCTGATGGGTGGGGCCAGGTTAAAGGTTCCTTCTTAACTGTCTTCGCTGTTGCCATAATTTCACCTGTTCACACAGCCTCAGGAGAGTTTTTTGTCTCTCGATTTCTCCTTTTGATTCCTGGAACAGCTTGAAGGCCATTTGCAATCTTGAAGGTTTCACATTATTGGTTCAATGAATGGTAAGTACCTAGTGGAAAATGAGGTGATGAAAGAGATAAGTCTCTTCTCTTACGAAGCTTGTAGCGTAAGGTTCTTCTGCTAGATCTTTGGTTCCTAAGGCATTTTTGGTATGAGGCCTGCTTTTAAAATGAATTTTCATTGACCCTCATTCGGTAGTGGTATTTTTAATGGCTGGTCATTGGGAACAATATGTGAATATGAAGTTGGGTCACCTGTGGTTTGGGAGCTACCATTCTAGGTAATTTATGAAAGCATTAAGCTTCAGCTCAGAACTGCCCAATAGGTTAAAAATGCCGCTGTTCATGGTTCCCCATAAATGACAATCATACACACGCGCACACACACACACACACCATAACATTCACCCACATCCTGTAGAATTCTGTTTTTTTTTTCTTTCTTTTTTTTTTTGGTGGAAGTCGGGCATTTAAAGTCTATAGAAATTCTCTTTACTAATTTTGCCATAATCATATTGTTTTTACTCAAATATTCTAGTAGGCTAATGAGACCCTTTCAAGATTAAAATGTTCTTTCCTCTTTACCCTGTTGACATGTCTGCTTAAGTGTTGAGAAAATTTCCTAGTCAACTAGTAGATCATGTAATTAAAAAAATGGGAATTTATATTTACTTTCTAAAAAATTTTCAGATCTTGCTTGAATAGAAACTTATCCTGAGAGAAAATTATAGTGTCAGTCTGCCAGTCTTAGAGTTGTTCCTCACCCCCAAGGGGGTTGTACGTATTGTAAGATGAAGGGAGCCTGCCTTGCTTGTTGACTAGGTCACTCTAGTTCAGTGGGTGAGCTCACCATGCCTGGGTCTGGCTTTTTCAGATGCTTCAGAGTGAGCCCTGCTATGTGCTCTGCAGGGTGGGCCATGGTTGATGCTGGTATTTATGGACATGGGGCAGGGGCTTTCGCCAGGCTCTGAGCCCTGAGTACCACCCCCAGGCAAGGTAGGCAGCTGTCTGTGGTTTGCCTTTCCTAACTTTGGCATGGCACTTACAACAGGTTGCAGAGACTGGTCTATGCTGAGACTTTTAATCTTGACTACATCTTTTATTTTAATTAAGTTTTTGATTGATTTTCTAGCTGGCAGTCTCCTGCTGAGTCATGCTAGATGTGCTTTAAGAATTTTACATTAATGATTTTTAGAGTCCTCTGTAAGAAGCTCCTCAGATTTTTTTGTCTGTCTAATTTATTCTTTTTGTATGTTAAATATAGAATTAAAAAAATTGAAATAGCCATATAATTTGAAATAAATGCTTTGAAAAAATAATTTAAAGGTAAACAAAAGAAAGAAAACAATCTCATCATTTGTTGAGGTACTTCTAACATTTGAGAATATTCCTCTAGCCATTTTAATAAAAATTATAAATTAAATTTTTTTGTTTTAAATAGAGATTTACTGTATATACACTTTAGCATCCTTTTTTTTTCTCATTTTATATTAGGAGCATTTTTCATAGCCTTAAATATGATTTATATATGATGCCTAGTATTTAATTGTGTTAATATATAATAATTTATTGAATTAAATTGGAGCTGTAGCTGCTGGCCTACATGGCATGTGGAAGTTCCTTGGCCAGGGATTTTACACACGCCACAGCAGCAACCCAAGTTGCTGCAGTGGCAAAGCCAGATCCTTAAACTACTGTACCACAAGAGAACTCCCTGAACATAATGTTTATAAAAATCAAAACTAAAGCCTAAATTCCATGACAAGCAAAATATCAAATTTTAAAGGGCAGAGTGCTACACTGCCATGCCACATGAAAAAGTCTGAGGCAAACGGGAAAATTCCATGTCCCTATATAAATGTCTTTGTGTATTTTTTAATGGTTATTTTTAAAAACATTAAAGTATTTGAAAAAATATTGAAACGTTGAAAAGCAGGTGTACTCAAACTGACATCATTTTAGTTTCAATATTTTATTTATACCTAAACCAGAATTTACTATAATTTTATTTTCCTGATTTTAATGGAATCAAATTCATCAATAATAGCTTTAAAATCGACTTTTGGAGAAAACTAACCATTAAAAAATATACAAAAGCTTGTATATAGGAGTGCACATTTTAAAATTTTGCTTTAGGGTCCCATATGAGTTCTCCCAGAACTGATAAACGAAAATGTAATTAGTTCAACTTGCTTTACACGGAAGCCTTAGAATCTAACACAGAACTTTGGCTAACTGGTTCATTCAATCAAGTAAAACAAAATATTTAGAGAGTTTTTCTTTTCATACTTTCTACAGTTATTCCAGAAATTGCCTCACTGCTTGCTTTGTCTTGGTCTTAGATATTTGTACTCATAAGAACAAAGAGAAAAGAACTTCATGAGGCTGAACACGGATTCCTATCAAATATATTTAAAACATATATTGGGAAACATTTCAAGTCTACTGTGATCAGAATTACCAGAAATTTGGTACAGAAGTGACAAGGAGAATCTGCTTTGAAGAAATAGGTCATACTCAGTTATAGAGCTATGCCTTATCATTTGAAAATTGGAAGTAACTTCCCTGTTATTTTCTATGATGGTGTGCTTTTTACATTGTTTTTACGTCCTGTTTAAGACATTTGCAGTACTTCCAAAAATGAAAATGAAAGTGCCACCAATGTCCAGGAGCTGCAAATCAATTTTGTGTTAACGAAAAGAATTTTGACCACTTTTGGTTTGAGGTGGAATGTAGAATTAAACTTGCACCCAGGTTTTGTACTGTGAATATGCCAAAAGATATTTTGAAACCCTTCTTGGCAAAAATGATATTCCATTATGATTCAGAGTTTCAATCAGAGGGTTTGTTTTAAGATTGGGGTTTGAGAAATGTGACATCTGTAGTTTCCTCAAAAAAAATATGAAAGACCCAGTTCTTTATTTGCTGGTGGAGCTTTTTATAAGTTACTCAGATCGAGTGTAGTTGGTTCATTCTTTTTGTTTGTTTGTTTTTTTAGGGCCACACCCGTGGCAATGTGGAGGTTCCCAGGCTAGGGGTCAAACTGGAGCTATAGCTGCCAGCCACAGCCACGGCCACAGCAACGCGGGATCGGAACCACACCTGGGACCTACACTACAGCTCACAGTAATGGCAGATCCTTAACCCAGCGAGCAAGGCCAGGGATAGAAGCTGCGTCCTCATGGATGCCAGTCAGATTTGATTCCTTGAGCCATGACAGGAACTCCTCTTTTTTTCCTTTTTTTTTTTTAAACTATCACATGAATGGCCTTCATTGTTTGCAGTGGGAGGTGGAAGATGAAAAAGACAGCTCCGGCTCTTTGTGTGGCTCTACAGACTTGGTCGCAGCCCTTTGAAAAGCTGGTTTATTCTTTAAGTAGACAGCTGTTAATACGATAGGTAATCAGCAAAGTGGTGGGCAGAGAAGAGAGAGTGTTTTTAGAAGCATCTATGTGCAAGTAAACAGGACAGTTGCGGTACGAGATTATAATGTTCTACAGAAGAGTCATATGCATTAAGAAGTGTCCGACTTATGGTAACTAGACTTATCATGATGATCACTTAAAGATGTGCAGAAATGCCAAATCATTATGTTGTGTACTGGGAACTCATATAATGTTGTAGGTCAATTATTCTTTAAAAAACAAACTCAGTTGGAAAATCTGACAGAAATCTGTAAACCAGCTATAATGCAAAAAAAATAAAAAAATTAAAAAAGAAAACTCAGAAAAAGAGATCAGATTGGTGGTTACCACGGGTAGGGGTTGAAGAGAGAGGGAACTGGATGAAGGTGATCCAAAGGTACAAACCTCCAGCTATAAATAAGTATTAGGAATGTAATGTACAACAGGGTAAACATAACTGACACTGCTGTACTTTTTATGAAACTTGTTAGGAGTAAATCCAAAGAATTCTCATTACATCTTTAATTTTGTACCAGTATGAGGTGATGTATGTTTATTAAAGAAAAAGAAATAATAAATTTCTATGTCTTCTGGAAAGTTAAAAAAAAAAAAAAAGAAGTGTTGGCCTTGACCGGGGGTGGAGGGTGGGTAGCTTGGAAGGTTTAACCAGGGAGGGGATGGTTGAGGTGCCTTTGAACCTCAACGGTGATGACTCTCGGTGGGAAAGGAGAGAGGCTGTGTTTCAGGCAGAAGATGGTCCAGCTGCAAAAGCAGAGAGTTGGGGGACTGAAGAGTGGGTTACTGAAACTGAATATAGAGTAGGGCTTCTAAAAGCGAGGTAGTAGAGGAGGAAGCTGTGTCAACGAAAATACTGAGCTGAGTTCACATTCTCTATCTCCACACAGTGTAATGCCTTGTGGGAGCAAAAGAGCCACAGAAGCTGAAAGAACAACCACCATTCTTGCACAATACCCAGAGAGAGGCAACGACAGACTATGAGCAGGCAAGTGAGAGGGCACTTTAGCTGTCTGGGAAGGGGAGATAAAGCCTTGAAGGATAGGAGGGACATTGAAAGAAGGGGAGAAAGTGCCCCAGCAGGTAGTCACCAAGCTTGGGTGCTTGGAGGGAGGGCTTTCAAAAGTATTTTCATAAAAAAGAGCTTTGGAGCTGTCAGTGCTCGGTGATTCTCTCTTAAAATCTTAATTAATCTTAACAGTATTATTAATCTTCCCAAACATTTGCCTTTTCATAGCATTGAACAAACGACCGAGATCCTGTTGTGTCTCTCACCTGCTGAAGTTGCCAATCTCAAGAAAGGAATCAATTTTGTTCGAAATAAGACCACTGGCAAGGATTACATCTTATATAAGAATAAGAGCCACCTGAAGGCATGTAAGAATCTGTGCAAGCACCAAGGAGGCCTCTTCATTAAAGACATTGAGGATCTAGATGGAAGGTACTGAGAATCCTTTGCTTTCTCCCTGGTGACACTTTCTCACAATTAGATTTGGCAGGAAATGTGCTCATCAAGAAATTTTAAAGGAACCAATCAACCTATTGTTTCCCCTAGCACATGCCTAACTTTTTCTTAAGCTCCTTTAGGGCAGCTCTCTGATCTTGACTTATAACCTTGACTTAATTTCCCACCCTCTCTGAAGAACTGTCATTTAGAATTTATGCCTAGCTTGATAAACAGTGAAACTTTTAAGGCACGTGTGTGTGTGTGTGTGTGTGTGTTCACCAGCTTTTATATTCAAAGACTCAAGCCTCCTTCGGGTTTCCTTTCCCGCTCTCAGAAGTGTGTGCGTGTGAGGTGGGCACCTGCCCAAACACTGCCCAAGAACAGAGAGTCATTCCCTGACGGTCTCGTTTCGATTAAAACCCGAAAAATGGCAGAGCCCTAGCTGCACCTGCCCTCAACAGCAGCTCTTCTGATCGTTTCTCAGAAGAACTAGTACCGGCACCCCTTTTCCCGAGCCCCTTGATTAAACCTGCATATAATTTGCCTCCCCAGTTCAGGAGCAATTCTGGGACAGGATGGTTGGGTTTTCTCTTCAATGACTGACAAAGGGCCAGCACTGCTTGCAGAGCCAGGGGCAGTTCTGGGTGGAGGTGCTTTGTCAGCCCGTTGCTCAACACCAACAGCGAATGAGGGCTTGATCCCACCTTTTGAGCTTCGCTTCAGCCTCACTTGGCCTGTGTAGTTTTCAGCCATTCTCATATCAGGCTTCTCTTCCACCATGTCGTCAATCTTATTTCTCAGGTCACCTGTGGGCAGTTTAGTGTGAGTGGACTCAGAGGTAACTGGTAGCTGTCCAAGAGCTCCGTGCTCTAATTGCATAGAAGATCACCACCCAAGTCTGGAATGTTCTTACACTGGCCCGCACACTTGAGGCACTGCATACTTAGTTTCAGGGCCCAGCCCCCAGGTTAACCTGCGGCTTCCTTGGCTCCACAGACAAGGTTGCTAGATTAGGCAAATAGAAGGTGCCCAGTTAAATTTGCATTTCAGATAACAACAAATATATTTTTAGTTAGATATGCTTCAGGTACTGCATGAGACATACTTTTAGCTGGCATCCTAGTCTAGGAGAACCTCTTGGTTATTCGCTGGTAGACTGCTTTTGAGTCCCTCCCATCTTCTGGGTGGTGTCAAGTTTGGGAGCCCTCAGCCATAGGTTGTTCTGTCACCAATAAGATTCTTCAAGCACTCACAGACCTTGAAGTCTCCTGACTTGTGGCTCGGGGACTCTGCTTTTCTTCTCTCCTTTTCTCTGCTTAGTGGGCTGTTTCCCGCGGTGTTCTCTGAGCCAGTTGTTTAAGGAAGTGTCACAGCTTTATGACTAAGAGCCTGGCCTTTCCTTGCCATCTGCTTGGTTTAGAAGCCTGGCTCCACCACTTAGCAGCTCTTGGACACGTTTCTTAGCCTTTCTGGGCCTCGCTCCTCTCCTTCATAAAGTGAAAATGAAAGCAGACAAAGCCTACTCTGTCCGGCTGCTGAGAGGATGGAGGGATTTCATACACATAAAGCACTTAAAATAATGTCTGGCATATGAGACATGCTCAATAAATGTCAGTTACATTTGCTGTTATTATTACTCTGCTACTTGCGTAGTTTAGGAATAGAGGTTCTTTACAGGAATTCAGATTGCTCTTGAATCCGGCTCGTTCATCTTAATATGGTAATGGCTTTGCCACAGACTGGCCTTTCTCTCCTTCACCCAAAGGCTTAGGGGCGATTGATCCCAGTTTCAACCTGTTCCATTGGCAGGCTAACCTGGGGTGGCACCGTCTTAGCTCCACTGCACACGGGGAGCCAGATCCTCCCAGCTTTATTCCCAGATGCAGCTCACCAAGCATTGATTGCTCAAACTCTACCCCCAAAGCAATTTACATGCTGCACGCCCCGATCCCATCTCTCCAAATCTGGCTGCTTCTACTTGGACTCTCTGTGTAGCAATTCACCTGAAAAAAGATCTCTCCTCGCCCGTTTTTCTTCTTCACACATAACTAAGACCAGAAACTCTCAAAAGCTGTGGTCCTCGTTTTTTCAATCTAATTTCACAGCATCTTGACACATGAAGCTGTCGCCTCCCTGCTTTCTGCCTGCTGCCAATAAGCATGTGTGACACTACCACATTTGTCCTTTAACGACCCAGCCTGCTGATTAGCTGTATTTGGAATGTTCTCAGTTTTTGTTAATTTATTTATTCTGCATTTTTGCTTAGGGCTACACCCGTGGCATATGGAGGTTCCCAGGCCAGGGGTCTAATCCAAGCTACAGCTGCCGGCCTATGCCACAGCCACAGCAACGCACAATCCGAGCCACATCTGCAATCTACACCACAGCTCACGGCAACACCAGATCCTTAACCCACTGAGCGAGGTCAGGGATCGAACTGTCATCCTCATGGATACTAGTCAGGTTTGTTAATCTCTGAGCCACGACAGGCTCTCCGAATGCTTACAGTTTCTGAATGGTTGTTAGCTACTCATTGATGAGAGAGGCGGTGTCACAAAATATCTTCCATAAGCTGGAACGCGTTTTCTGCCTTGTTACTAGAAAAGAGCCTTAAAAATCCTTGATTACAATGAAGCTTGGAAAAAATCAGCATAGTTTACTGATACATAAGTTAAAATAGACATCGTTAGTTTAAACAATCTTATATTTCTGGTTGAAGACATATTTGTCTGTAAAAAAAATCTTGGACTGTTTAAAAAAAAAAAAACAGACTTCACCAGAAACACTATGAAAATATGGGAGCTCTCTGTTGTGATGCAGCAGAAATGAATCTGACTAGTATCCATGAGGAGGCGGGTTCGATGCCTGGCTTTGCTAAGTGGGTTAAGGATCTGGTGTTGCCGTGAGCTGAAGGTCGCAGACGCAGCTTGGATCTGGCATTGCTGTGTCCTTGGTGTAGGACGGCAGCTGCAGTTCTGATTCAACCCCTAGCCTGGGAACCTCCATGTGCCATAGGTGCGACCCCGAAAAGCAAAAAAAAAAAAAAAAAAATCGAAGAGAAAGAAAGAAAAAGTACCAAAAATAGAGAGGAAATGGAACTTTTAAGCCCTGTCTCCAACTATCAAATCCCTATCATGGTTGGTAAGAAATGGAAAAAATATTACTAAGCCTCCTGTGTTGCTACAATCTGATTCTCACTCTGAAATAGTGTTGCCAGTGTTAATAAAAGTGCAAAACACTCAGTTAAATTTGAATTATAGATAAATTTCCAGTATATATTCAATATTGTGAGACATTTTAAAGTTATTTTTTGTTTATCTGAAATTTATATTTTTCCTGTATTTTATCTGACAACCATGCTCTGAAATCTTTATAAGAAAGTCTTTTTCCTTAGAAAAATGAAAGTTTGGGAGTTCTCGTCGTGGCGCAGTAGAAATGAATCGATTAGGAACCATGAAGTTGTGGGTTCGATCCCTGGTCTTGCTCAGTGGGTTAAGGATCTGGCATTGCCGTGAGCTGTGGTGTAGGTCACAGACGCGGCTCGGATCCCGCGTTGCTGTGACTCTGGCGTAGGCCGGCAGCTGTAGCTCAGATTGGACCCCTAGCCTGGGAACCTCCATATGCCATGGGTGTGGCCCTAAAATGACAAAAGACAAAAAAAAAAAAAAAAAGGAAAATGAAAGTTTGGAAAATGACCTTAGGTTTAGTACACTGTACTATGGGATCAAGTGTTACAGTGTAACCATTAAATCATAGATAATCTTTATTACTACATTCTTTCTTCATATTGGCCCCACTTGGATCTTTCCAGCTTATCTTTTGTATGAGAGTCATCCTTAAAGATGACTTTATTTTTTTATAATGTTTTTTCAGAGCTGTACCCATGGCATATGGAAGTTCCTGGACTAGGGGTCAGAGCTGCAGCTGCCAGCCTATGCCACGGCCCCAGCAATGCTAGACCGGAGCTGCATCTGCGACCTACACTGCAGCTCCTGGCAATGCTTGATCCTTAACCCACTGAGCAATGCCAGGGACTGAACCCACATCCTCATGGATACTAGTCAGGTTCCTAACTTGCTGAGCCACAATTGGAACTCCGAAGGAGACTTCATTCTGATGGCTCTGTTGATCTCTAGCACATATTATTTTGTGCCATGGTGTTTATCTTCACTTTACACAAGTCAGGGAAGCACCATACAGGATAAACCCAAGGAGGAACATGCCAGGTCACATACAAATCAGCACTGACAAAAATCAAATACAGTGAAAAAATATCTTCACTTTCAAAATTACCTACTGATGATGAGTCTGTGTTTCCTTGGATATTTGAATATTCTCTATTTTTTCCTTTCATGCCTTTTGTGTTCAACCAACTACAGTCATTTACTTTGATCACAGAATAATGCATTTAAGCCTAAATAGATTAGTATTTATTTTCACCATTTCATAAATCTAGAACAATTTTCCATCCAGGTCTGTTAGATGCACAAAACACAACTGGAAGTTAGATGTGAGCACCATGAAGTATATCAATCCTCCTGGAAGCTTCTGTCAAGACGAACTAGGTAAATACCATCAATACTGATTGATGTTTTCTGCTGTTACTGCTATTGGGGTCCCTCTTGTCAACTTGTTTCCAATCTCATTAGAAGCTTTGGCTACATTCTGATTTTAAACCGAGGTATTTTAAAAGTAACCATCACTGAAAATTCGAGGCAAGATTTCTCCAAAAGATCCGTTCATTCATTCATTTGTGCAGTAAGTATTTGACGAGACCTTACCATGCTTAAACATTGCACTGGGTATTAAGAAATACAAAGATGGATAAGATAGAGTTAGTGTAAATGAGATGATATAATAAGAAGTTATAATGAAATGTCACGTTTTCATTTGGGAAATAAAGTCCTTCAAATTCTATGGCTCTTTCTGGCACAGGTCAGAGGCTACAGCTTATGTGTGATTCTCATGCTGGCTCCACTCCTACTTTTTCCTTCTTCCTATTCAAGAAAGCCTGTAGAAATATGAGTAAGAAGGACTTCATCATAGGAATAAATTTACATCTGGTCTAAGTGATTGAAATTATGTTTATCGGTATAAAAAGTTGGTGAGATTCGAACTGCTCTTACACACTGTTTTAGAATGATTGCTACTTGAATAAAAAAAGAAGATTTGATCTAACACACAATTAAATGACTTTTGGTGATATTGACTAACCCTCCCTCTGCCCCTCGAAGTGATGCCTGAACCATTCCCTTCTTTTGCCAGTAAGCCCCACCCCATGTCTGTTGACCTAGCCTAGGGAACCTTCAGACCACCTTGTTAGCAAGAACTGGTTACATGTGCTGTACAAATACTATTTGAGTCATCTGATAGACAAACAGTTAAGAAACAAAAGTTTGAACATATTAAACTGTTTGTGTAGGTGAGAGGACAATTGACCATCCACTTTGTGTGTATGTAATCCAGAAATTTATAGCTCCTCAGGGGAGCTAAGTCTTTCGGATAAGACCTCTAGCAAGACATTCTAACAAAATGGTTAAGAATGAATGGGGCCTGCTAGCGTGGGTTCAGATCCTGATGCTCAAACACACAATTAAATGGCTTTAGGTGAGTTAGTCCATCTCTCTGTTCTTTAGTTTCTTCAATGGGAGATAATATTGATAGTAGCTATCTTATGGGGTTGTTGAAAGAACACCTGCTAAATGCTCAGAACTTGATACACAGCGTAATGATTTGTTTGTATATGTATGTCTCAAATAATCTGCTGTATCCTTTGTGACTGGGCCCTCCAGAGCAGGAAGGAGTGATTTCCCACCCAGGAGAAAGTTGGATCAACTGCAAAACAGATTGAGGCTGGGAAATCATGCAACGTTTGATGTTCACTGCCATGGCAGGTGAAGGGCAGGGCCAGAGTTGTCACTAGGGCCAGTGGGAGAATGGAAATAATAAGACCTACTGAGATAAGCAGTTACCTAGAAAAAAATAAACCCACTGAAGTTTTCAGCCTCTGCTCCAGTGAGGAAATGCTGCAAGAGTAGAAAATTTTTTTAACAGAGCCCACTTTTCAGTCCGGTGCTACCAACACTGTTGTGATTTCATACCACATCCCAAGAAAGAAAAGGATGGCTCAATCCCATGCAAGCGGAGATTATTTGGTTTTATTGTTAAATAAATAATATTATATGGTCATCATTAAAAAGGTAGAAATTAGGAGAGTAGCAGGAAGAAGACTCTCACCTGCCTGTTTTGGTATCTTTTCTTCCAGTCACCACCTCGGTGCTCTCCCCCCCTTCCCTGCCCTCTCCCCTTCTTCCTTCTCCTTTTAATTGAAATACAATTCATGTACCATAAAATTCACCTGTTTAGAGTGTTCTACTCAATGGTTTTTAGTATTTTCCTGTGTTGTGCTATTACCACCACTATATAACTCCAGAACATTCACATCACCCCAAAAAGAAACCTAACTATTAGCCGTCCTCCCATTCCCTCCTTCCCTCAGCCCCTGGCAACCACTAATCTACTTTCTGTCTTCATGGATTTTCCTATATCGAATCAAGCTAGCATAAACCCCACTTGCTCATGGTCATCATTCTTTTTTATATTGCTAAATTGTATTTGCTAATATTTGGTTAAGGATTTCTGTGTCCATATTCATAAGGAATATTGGTCTCTTGTTTTCTTGTGCGATATCTTTGTCTAGTTTGGGGATCAGGGTAATAATTCTTGCCCTCATAGAATGAATTGGGAAGTGTTCCCTCCTTTTCTATTATTGGAAGAGTTTGTGAAGTATATCGGTATTGATTCTTCTTTAAATATTTGGTCAGATTACCAGTGAAGCCATCTGGGCCTGAGCTAATCTTTGTGAAAAGTGTTTTGATTACTAACTAATTCTCTTTATTTGTTATGGGTCTGCTCCTCAAACATTCTATTTCTTCTTGAGTCCATTTTGTTCATTTATTTCTTCCTAGGAATTTCTCCATTTCATTTGGGTTATTTAATTTGTTGATATTCAGTGTTCATAATAATTCCTTATATTCTTTTATTTAAGATTGATAGTAATAGCTCCCTTTTCATTCCTGAATGTAGTAATTTGGGTCTTTTCTCTTTTTTCTTGGTCAGTTTAGCTAAAGGTTTGTAATTTTGTTAATCTTTTCAAAGAACAAACATTTATTTTCATTGATTTTCTCTTGTTCTCCTAGTATCCAGTTCCATTTAGCTCTAATTTTTTTCCTTATTTACTTCCTTCTGTTTCCTTTGTGATTAGTTCTTTTTCAAATTTCTTAAGGTGGAAGTTTAGATTTTTTATATGGGATATTTATTCTTTTTTATTATAGGTGTGTACAGGTATAAATTTCCTTCTATGCACTGCATTGTTTTAGCTGCATTCCATATGTTTCAGCATGTTATGGTTTTATTTGTATTTGTATCAAAGCATTTTCTAATTTCTGTTGTGATTTCTTTCCTAAACTGTTTGCATTTAATTTACACATATTTGTGAATTTTCCAACTTTTTTCTCTTATTAGTATCCAATTTCATTTCGTTGTAGTCAGAGAACATACTTTGTATGACTTTGATCTTTTTAAATTTATTGAAACTTTTTTATATAGTATAGTTTATACTGGAGAATACTCCAAACGTACTTAAGGAGAATGTGTATTCTGCTATTGGTGGAATGTCCTCTATATGTCTGTTAGGTCTAGTTAGTTTGTAGTACTTTTGGAGTCTTCTGTTTCCTTGTTGATATTCAATCTAATTGTTCCACCTTCCACTTTCCGGTCAATTGTAATTATTTTATATATTACATTTTTAGCCTGTTTTTTTTCATCTTGTTAATATTATTATATTAGCCATGTTATGTCAGATTTCATATATATGGAATTATAAAGTATGTTTACATTAAATATTAACATACATGATTTAGCCATTTCTCTGTTGTTGGAATTTAGGCTGTTCATCATTTTATTTTTTCCATCAAAACAAAACTGTGATCATTGTGCTTAAGAGCTTTGTGTTTGGAGTTGTTTAAGTTAATCGACTTACTGGCAAAAGGATATGACTAACTCATGCTTTTGCCCCATTTTTTTAACACCTCATACTTTGGCATAAAGATGGGCTTCATGTGGACTAATAGCCCAAATGAGAAAGGTAAGACTATGAAAGTAGTGGAAGAAATGTAGACTGTCTTTGTAACCTAGAGATTACTGGTACTTCTTGACTTTTCAAACAACACTTCAAAAGTACAGCTCAGAGGGGAAAAAAGAAAGAAAGAAAAAAGAAACACACATATATACAAACCTAGTGAATATGATATCAGTACACTACAGATTTCTGTGAACTGGAGGACCCCATGGGCAAAGTTAATGGACATATGATAGTTTGAGAGATTATTTCACAATGTTTACAACCAGTGAAGGAATATTATTTAGGTTATAGGAGGAAGTAATGCAAATTGACAAGAAAAAGATAGGAAATCCAATATAAAAATTAAGAAAAGATATTAACTAGCATTTTACAAAAAAAAATCTCCAAAAGCCAATAATGTGTGAAAATATGCTCAAACTTATTAATTATTAGAAAACTATAAACTGAAGCAATGAGGTGTTACTTTACATCTTTTTGACTGATAAAAAGTTAGAAACAAGGGTGATATCAAATGTTGTCAGGGATATAAGAATATAGAAATCCTCATGCATGTGGTGGGAGTATGGTGCAGTCGTGCCGGAAAGCAATCTGACAGTGATTAGTCAGAGCAGGCTTATGAATACACCACGGCCCATCAATCCTGCGCCTATTTATGTACCAAAGAAATCTTGTTGTGGCAGAATCTATGGGCCCCCACCCCGCTCCCCTGCCCCGGGAACATGAATCAGTAAAATGTGGTACCAGAGTATGTGAAACTCCAGTTGGAGGATGTGGATGAGATGGCCACGTGGCAACATGATTGAATCTTACAAACATAGAACTGAGTGAAAAAGAGTAAGAAACAGCCTGGAAACCCAATACCATTTATAAAAATTAAAGATCCACACATGCAATGTAGTACGTATTCTGCATGAACATTCAAATGGTAGCCTATGGGGAGGAGAGGGAAATAAGAGGAGAAAACAAAGATAAAGGGAGTAAGTAAGTAGGTAGCTTTATCTGGACTGAATGTAATGTGCCATGAACTAAAAAATATGATTAACACAATCCTCTTTACTTGAGGTTCTAAATGAATGAATGAGTCTACTACTCATTCACCCATTCTTTAGTATATGTTGCATTTTTTTTAGAACGAATCAATTTTTGTTCCCACTAACTAGTTAATCAGCCTGTCTTTTCTCCTTATTCCTTACCAGCTCAGGACATTCTAGTTTTTCAGACTTTTCTCACTTGAGTCAAAAATAGCATCATTGTTTTATTTTATTTTTTTTTCTCTGTGTCCTGAGGTACTTTTATTTTATTTTATTTTATTTTACACTTTAATGGATTTTGCCCTTTTTTGGTATCACCCTGATACCAAAACCAGACAAAGATACCACAAAAAAAGAAAATTACAGGCCAATCTCACTGATGAACATAGATGCAAAAATTCTCAACAAAATACTAGCCAACCGAATCTAACAATACATTAAAAGGATTGTACACCACGATCAAGTGGGATTTATCCCAGGGATGCAAGGATTCTTCAATATCCGCAAATCAATCAGTGTGATACACCACGTTAACAAACTGAAGAATAAAAACCATATGATCCTCTCCATAGATGCAGAAAAAGCCTTTGACAAAATCCAGCATCATTGTTTTAAATTATACTTTTTTTTCAAATATGATACTAATATTTTCCAAATGTGTTTGCCCATTTTCTTAGGTGGTAGAAATTTTTCATTTTACTTTTGTACCTACTCAGATTTTCCACTGGAATTGTTTCCATTGCTATTAAACTTAGCAGTCCTCCCTGTGATATGCTGTTTTTTTCACACTCTTTAAGCACGTGGTTGCTTTTCTTTGTGTCTTTAAGCAACTGGAATACCTAGCTAACCAATTGCACAGCACTATGTATCAGGTGCTTCCTTTTCTACTAATTTATGATCCTTCTCTTAGACTATATTATACTGTTATTAGGATCCTCTCTTTGACTGTCCTTATGTCAATTATCAGTGATTTAATTATTATAGTTTTCTAATATGTTTTTATTCTAATTCCTCTTCATTATTCTTTCTTATTAAAACGTTTTAATTCCATTTGTTCTTCTGGATAAATTTTAGGTCACAATCCAAATAACCTAGATTTCATTAGTTTGTGTGGTCAAAGTAAGGATACCATATTCTCCTGCTTTATAGATGCAGGGAGCTGGCAGATGTCATGATTTTATTCAGTGCATAAATGCAATTTATCTTTGTGCAAGGGGCATAAAAACTTTTATGGTATCTGCTTTGAAGTAATTGTTAAGAATTGCAGACTCACTTTTTTCCTGCTTTTCTTGAGAGACAGCAATTCTAAAGAAGGAAAATCCTTAGGCATGGATATCAATGTAGTTTCCTGAAAGTCTCCCATAACTCCTTGTTTTTTTTTTTTGTTTTTGTTTTTTTTGCTTTTTAGGGCCAGACCTGCGGTATATGCAAGTTCCCAGGCTAGGGGTCCAGTCGGAGCTACAGCTGCTGTCCTACACCACAGCCACAGCAACATCAGATCTGAACTGCGTCTGCAACCTACACCATAGCTCACTACAGCACCAGATCCTTAACCCACTGATCGAGGCCAGGGATCAAAAGAACCCACAATCTCATGGTTCCTAGTCAGATTTGTTTCCGTTGCACCATGACAGGAACTCCTTGAACTTTCTTTTCAGTTCTTCATTCCTCGATGGTGAAATAATTGCCATAATAATACTACCATTTATTAAATGCCTTTTCTGTGCCAGGCATTAGTGACACTTTAGGATTTATTATGTCACTTAATCCCTACAACAACAGTGCAAAGTATGTATCTTAATCCTATTTGACAGTTCAGGAAACTGCAGCCCAGGATGCAGATAATAAGCATCCATCACAAGTGGCTAGATATAGTTCCCTGTGTTATACAGCAGGGTCTCATTGCTTATCCATTCCAAATGCAATAGTTTGCATCTACTGACCCAAAGCTCTGAATCCATCCCGCTCCCTACCCCTCCCTCTTGTCGACCACAAGTCTATTCTCCATGTCTCTGATTTCCTTTTCTGAATGAAAAGGTTCGTTTGTGCCATTTTTCATTTTATGGGTAATTTTAACTTCAGTGTCTTCCACTAGCAGTTGTCTTAAAGTGAATATAACTAATATTCATTTGGAAAATATAAGCAAGACCTTTTTTAAATGGCCACACCCACAGCATATGGAAGTTTCTGGACCAGGGATTGAATCTGAGCTTCAGATGTGCCCTACACTGCAGCTGTGGCAATGCTGGATCCTTTAACCCACTGTGCTCGGCTGGGGATCAAACCTGTACTTCCACAGCTACCCGAGCCACTGCAATTGGGTTCTTAACCCACTGCACTACAGTGGGAACTCCCACAAAACATTTTTTAATGTGCTTTGAATAAAGTAGGAAAATGCGAGGCTGAGAGCAGGGCACCGATGCCATTTCTGCTGGGTTTGCTTTGGCTTAGGACCTCATCTGCTTTCATTTAGCAATTAATAAAATTGCTGGCATTAATAGGATTAACTGTTTTTGGAGGTAGCCAGGGTTAAAGCTATAAACACTGGAGAAGTCAAGTAAGTTGCCCAAGGTCATCCAGCCAATAAGCTATTAAGTGGGAGAGTGAGGGCTCTAAACAGGCCATCCGTCTCCCAAGCACATGTCCATTAGTGGTTTGCTGATGGCCTTCCAAAACAACCGGGAGGACTCTCAAATATGGTCCTGCCTCCCTCCAGTTGATCCTCTCCATGTGTCTCACAGTGGGTCTTTCCAAAATTAAGTTCTGGGGAGTTCCCATCGTGGTGCAGCGAAAACAAATCCGACTAGGAACCACGAGGACTCGGGTTCGATCCCTGGCCTTGCTCGGTGGGTTAAGGATCCGGCATTGCCGTAAGCTGTGGTGTATGTCACATATGTGGCTTGGATCCTGCATTGCTGTGGCTGTGGTGTAGGCCGGCAGCTGTAGCTCCGATTCGACCCCTAACCTGAGAACTCTCATATGCCTCGAGTGTGGCCCTATAAAGCAAAAATAAATAAATAATATAAATAAATAAATAAATAAATAATAAAATTAAGTTATGATTTTAATTCTCCCTTGCAATAGCACTTAGGTATTGCTTTCAGCCATTGTAATAGGAAAAGCAAGTAAAAGTGGCCTAGTCACATAGGAGGTTGTTTTTCTTACCTCCCAAGAAGGTGGAAAGCAGACAGTCCTGGGCATTATGGCTGTTCTGCATTTATCAAGGAGCCAAATTCCCAATCACCTCCTGTTCTGACATCCTCAGTATCTGGCTCTTTTCTTCAGGGTGTCAAGATGGCTCGTACTCTTCTAAGCATGGCAATCAACTTCCACAGGTGAAGGGCAGACAGTGCTGATCTCTTGAGTTGTCCCTCTTTGTCAGGAAGATAAATGTGTTCCTGGAAGTCCCGTGAGACTGCTGAAGTATACGTCTGCTTAGGTCTCACCTGCCAGAACTTTGCCAACTGTACATAGTGCTATGTCTATAGCCACTCATAACTGCAAGGGGGCTGGGAAATCATGATCTTTAAATAGGTGTATCACCACAAAATTAGGATGCTAATAATAGTAAGGGAAAAGGAGAGAATAGGTTTTGTGCAAGCCACCATCATGCCTGCCACCATTGCTTAAAATTCTTCATTGACCCGTTGTTGCCACGAGATGAAATCCAAATGCCTCTTTAGTCGGGAATCTAGGGTTCTTCATGACCTACTCTGACCTACCTGTCCTTCCACCTGGTTCGAACACCATTCTCCTTGGTCATAAAATTCCAGTCATTTGTGACTATCCAGCTCTCCCACGCCTCCATGCCTTTGCATATGCTCTTCTTTTATCTTTTATCCAAAAGAGATATCCCATCATCACATCTCTTTTGTCAGCCCTCAAATACCTCATCTTTCAAGTTCAGCTGGAGGATTACCTCCTATCTGAAATCTGCTTTGACTCTTACAGCCAAACAAGGTATTCCTTCCTGGACACTCCCATAGCACCTTGAACTCCCCTTTATCAATCATTCACTTGATTGTAATGAAGTTGTTGGTGTGTGCCTGTGTCTCTGACACATCTGCCATCTTGAGTTCCTTAAGTGGAATGTGAATAAAAAGATGAATGGTATGGATCTTCAGCCCTCATCTTTTCAGATGTTGCTTGACCCAAGTGAGCATTGCCTTTTATTTTGATTTTCCTTTGACTTTTCTACTCCATGTACTTGAGCCATGCATTTCTGTCTTAGCGATGCTTTTTAAAAGTCATTTTTTGGTTGATGATCCATATTTGTCTGCCTTTGCTTCTAGTTGTAGAAAAGGATGAAGAAAATGGACTTTTGCTTCTAGAACTGAATCCTCCTAACCCGTGGGATTCAGAACCCAGATCTCCTGAAGATTTGGCTTTTGGGGAAGTGCAGGTAAGCAAACGTTAAATTATAATATTCTTAAAAACAAAAATAAAACTCACATATCAATTTATATGTCTATATATATATATTTACATCCTTTATTACCTTGAGTATTCTTGGAAGTGGCTAGTTAGGACATATAATAAAGTTATTTTGCAGTCTCTCTCTCTCTCTCTTTTTTTTTTTTTTTTGCCATGATGAGCAGTGGTTTGATGTGGATCTCAGCTCCCAGACCAGGAATTGAACCTGAGCCACAGTGGTGAAAGCACCAAGTCCTAACCACTAGACCTCCAGGGAACTCCTTATTCTAAATTCTTGAGCAGATTCTTTAGGAATCTCCCAAACTTGGCAAGGATTACAAGGAAATATATCCAGATTAAAAAAAAATATATATATATATATTACCAGAAGTCCCAAAGGAGAGTCATGCAAAACTATGGGAGGAAGTTCAGAAATTGCCCTTGCTACAAGAACACTGACAGATAAAATATCCAGCTGTGTATTTCTGCACATTGCCCTAAGATCTTTACAAACTTTTCTGGGCATTTTCTACCTTTAAAAGAAAAATTCGCAGTTTTCTTTGTTGCTCAGTGGTTAATGAACCTGACTAGTATCCATGAGGATGTGGGTTCAATCCCTGGCCTCACTCAGTGGGTTAAGGATCTGGTGTTGCCGTGAACTGGGGTGTAGGTCACAGATGCGGCCTAGATTTGGCATTGTTGTGGCCGTGGTGTAGGCTGGAGGCTACAGCTCAGATTCAACCCCTAGCCTGGAAACCTCCATGTGCTGCAGGTGCCACCCCCTCCCCCCCAAAAAAGGAGAGAATTTCCTCCAGAGAGAACACTTTGGTAGTTTGGGAGAGGTAAACAACCAAAAATTAATCTTTCTGGAGTATTTGGAAAGCTTGTAAAAATGGGCTCCTACTTTTTTGAGAAAACAAATGGGAACCTACCCAGGATAAGCATGATCACCTGCGTTTGATTTCATGACCTCTCCCTGCCTTTGTTGGTTTTTCACACTTGGGTTTCTATGACCTCATCTCTGCTCCTTGGTGTTTTCCTTTTTCCTATGGATGAGCCAGTTCAGGAAGGGAATGAGCCGTTGATTTAGAATCCTCTAGTCTCTGACTGTCTCTAAGTCACTGTTTATCACGCTTCTCAGAGGAACTTGACACCCTGAGTGAGTCAGCAGATGATTTGGAAGACAAAGCCTTACAAGCCAGTGCAGCCAGGCTGCATGGCTGTGTCCACCAGGAACCATTCATTCTTATCCCTATCCACAGCCATCCTGGCATTTAAATCCCCAGGTATCTGCCATAACATCTCTAACTCCCTTTCCTTGTACATTGTGTTTTGAAAGACTGCTAACAAAAGATATTCTGTGGTGCAGAGCATAAATAAATACTTTGGAGCCGATTTGGAGTTGGGTGAATTGATTGGTTTAACACCTAAAACCCACCATGAGCATTTCTAGTCTAATAAAGTAGTGGCTGTGCTGGGAACTGTGTTCTACGTAAACGCCCCTGCTGTGTCTCTCTTGAGTCCTATGTCATCGAACATGTTTAGGAACAAAGGTCTCCAATGTGACTTGTCGGCTAACCAGCCCAGTTCCTTGTTGCTGGCTGGTAATGACCCGATCATCTGAATCGCACCGTCTTCCAACAGATCACCTACCTTACCCACGCCTGCATGGACCTCAAGCTGGGAGACAAGAGGATGGTGTTTGACCCTTGGTTAATCGGTCCTGCTTTTGCCCGAGGATGGTGGTTACTACACGAGCCTCCATCTGATTGGCTGGAGAGGCTGAGCCAAGCAGACCTAATTTACATCAGTCACATGCACTCAGACCACCTGAGGTAAGGAAGGGTGAGCCTTCAACTTAGAAGAAAATACTGCAGAAAAGGCATTGCTGGGTTTTAGGTTCTTTTGTAACCATTGCTCGTTTTGAGGTAGATTCACTTGGGCTGTTAAAAAGAGAACTAATTTAGATAAATGCTTGCATTGGTATCGCCTCCTTCTTTCTTTCTTTTTTTTTTTGTCTTTTTGCCTTATCTAGGGCCGCACCTGCGGCATATGGAGGATCCCAGGCTGGGGGTCTAACAGGAGCTGTAGCTGCCGGCCTTCGCCACAGCTACAGCATCGCGGGATCCGAGCTGCGTCTGCGACCTACACCACAGCTCACGGCAACGCCGGATCCTTAACCCACTGAGCAAGGCCAGGGATCGAACCCGCAACCTCGTGGTTCCTAGTCGAATTCGTTAACCACTGAGCCATGACGGGAACTCCGGTATCGCCTCCTTCTTTAAATTAAAAAAAAATTTTTTTGTCTTTTTGGGGCCGCACCTGCGGCATATGGAGGTTCCCTGGCTAGGGGTCGAATCCGAGCTGTAGCCGTGGGCCACGGCCACAACCACAGCCATGTACATAGCCTCCTTTTTAAAGTGCTTTCATGTTTTACACCATTGGGACTGTGGAAGCAGCTATTATGGATGGGAGAACTGGGTTAGTAACCCCGTACCCTCTCGTATCCTACCCTCAGGCTAGTTGGTAAAAGTCTAAGTTTAAAGATCATCGAAGTTGAGTTCCTTTTTTAGTTTAATATTTGTGGTGGGAATTAGCACACATTTTCTACAAAGGGCCAGAGTGTAACTGTTCGCAGCTTTACAAACAGTTTATGGTTGGTGTTGCAACCACCCAACTCTGCTGTTGTGACACAAAAGCAGCCGTGGTCAGCAGTCCCGAAGGAGCCTGATTGCCTTCAGCTTTAAGGACAATGACATGAGAATATCGTAAACAGTTTCATGTGTCACCAAACAGGATTGCCTTTTTGATTTCCCTTTCGACCATTTAAAAAAGGTAAAAGCCCTTCCTAGCTTTCAGCAGCAGGTCGCTGTGGTTTGCCAGCTCCTGTCTGTAGCATTTCGGCAACACTGAACTTTCAGCTTTTGAACCCTGAGTCCACCGCATCCTTCATTGAAACCAGAGCCATATGATACTAAGGGTAGAAACTGAAGCTTCCTGAATCCAGGCAATCAAAAAGGAGGGAAAAAGAGAAACTTTCATTGACGAAAACCACAAGTATTTGTGAATGGACTGTTACCAGAAGAGGGAGGCTCCTATTCCCGACCCCCGGCTTCATTACAACTACTGCCAGGTTGCAAATACACAGAGGCGCCCATGGTGTTCTAAAATGAAGCAATTTCAGCTTTATTTTTTTTCCTGTGACTTTAGGTGACAAAGTTCCCATGAAGGATATACGTTGATAGTAATGTCCATGGTTAGGGAAAATACATTGTTTGCTGGTTGACTGGCCCCTGGATTTTTCTGTTGAAAGTACATGAGATCTCGAAGGCACAGGTTATGTTCTCTCTCTTTTAAGAAAAGGGTTTAAAAACTTAAGTAATTAACAGCTTTAGTAACAAATTGCCTGCAACACACTTAAAAATTGAACACCATCCACTGGAGTATTGTGCTACGATTAAAAATCTACTTGTCTACTGCATGATATCTTTGTCCCATAGAAGCTTCTGGAACCAAACTTGTACAGTTTCAGGATTATGAGAGCCCTGAGTTCACGCACTATGTAATAACTGTGTTGTGTCAAGTAAACAAGGTAATTGCTTTATAGTGCCTGTTACAAGATGCCATTGCCAT
>PVHT021183524.1:16098092-16109946 GCA_004024745.2 Catagonus wagneri
GTTAGTCTAAGGATATTACTGTCTCTTATACTAGATAATTCTATTTTTTCACCTTTCAACCTTTCCATCCTCTGATCCTAGTTACCCCACACTGAAGAAGCTTGCTGAGAGAAGACCAGATATTCCCATTTATGTTGGAAACACAGAAAGGCCTGTATTTTGGAATCTGAATCAGAGTGGTGTCCAGTTGACTAATATCAATGTAGTGCCATTTGGAATATGGCGGCAGGTCTGTGTTCTTTCCACATTTTTTGGTTATACTTTCTGGGGTAAATTTTAGGTGAGATAGTCCTCATAAGACTAAAGAAACAATGGCCTACTTTTTCTGTACATAGTACTGTGTAAATCTCTATTTGAGCTAAAATAAAATGTGGTCTTTCTCTCCAATTATCAATGGTATGACTCTCCCGGATAATAAATCCAGTTCTGAAAAATCAGAATTTCTTTCCAGAAGAGAGGACAATTTCTTCAAATATTGAGTTAAAAGATAAACAGACATAAACAGTTGTTGGTTTTATTGTTAAATTCCAGGTAGACAAAAATCTTCGATTCATGATCTTGATGGATGGTGTTCATCCTGAGATGGACACTTGCATTATTGTGGAATACAAAGGTATTTTCCTACCCTCATCAGCAATGAAAATTTCTCTTGCTAGGAAGGATAATAATAGTTATCCAAAATGTCATCCTATGTTCATCTTCCCTCTTCATTTTCTATAGAATACAGTATATTCAATCCCTATGTTAGGAAAATGTACTGTCATTCAGATAATTTTACAGAGAATCAGTTAGCAGTAATCTACTCCATGGCGTGACAGGTGCAGTGTTTTTTTGTAAGACAACAGATATCCTATATTTCATCTATTGTAATTTCTTTAAAACCGCCATTATTGAATAAATGTGTTATTTCATCTTGAGTATTTTCATGTTATAGAATCGTACTCTTCTGCCTTTCGTGTGAGAAGATAGCTATACCCCAACAATCATCGACTAGAATTTCCAAAAGGTTGATAGAGTTGTGCTGATCTGATTATTCTTTCCTCTACATCCTTTGGGCTCAACCTTAGAAGATAGTTTGCTAAGGAAAGTAGTCTGTTTATGATCCTGGAGTGGAATCAAGCTAATTGTCCTCATCCAGAACCCACTGAATCAGACAGGATGAATTTATTTCCTTGAAAGATCAAAATGTGTTCTTGAAGAGTTTAAATTTTCAAATATTACTCTCTCTTTTCCTTGGACATGAGAAATTCTTCTATAATTGAATGAGTCAGATTATATAGACTTACATGGAAGGCTTTGTTGGCCTGAGAATTCAAACTGTAGTGTTCAAGATTTCACCTTGAGTACTGATGCCATTTTGTTTTCCCACAGGTCATAAAATACTCAATACAGTGGATTGCACCAGACCCAATGGGGGAAGGCTGCCTATGAAGGTTGCTGTAATGATGAGTGATTTTGCTGGAGGAGCTTCAGGCTTTCCAATGACTTTCAGTGGTGGAAAATTTACTGGTAATTCTTTATTTCAAAATGATGCCAAGGAGCCAGCATAGCACTTTGCTAAATGCTGTGTGAATCAATGAAAAGATACTTTGGACATGGTTCTTCCCAACAATGAGCTTACAGTCTCATTGGGAAATCATACTTGCAAATCACAGATATACAGACTAAAGTGTCCAGCTGAGAATATGCTGATGGAATATGAAACACTAAGGAGACTAGGGAGCATCTCAGGAAAAGTCAAGAAAAAGAATAATTTGGATCAAATGGATTATGGATTCCTGACATAGAATGTAGAGCAGAACAGAAAGAGTCTGACATTGGTAATGCAGGCTTAAGTGCTCTTGGTATGTGGTTCAGAACAGGGTGTGGGCACATCCCCTTGGCCTTGTGTAATGCTCATACAGGGGAGGGATGAGGGGAGCCTCTCTGAAGTATAGGGTTATGAGAGGTTGGGGGTGTGGGGAAAATAGTGGTCAAAGAGTACAAACTTCTAGTTACAAGATGAATAAATTCTAGGGGTGTGATGTACAGCATGGCAACTATGGATAACGTATTGTATGATAAACTTGAAAGTTGCTGAGAGTAGATCTTACATGTTCTAGCCATACACACACACATGCACAAACGCACATACACACACACACACGCACACACACATGCAAATGGTAATTACGTGAGGTGTTAGAGGTGTTAACTAACCTTACTGTGGCCATCATTTAGCCGTACATGCATGTCATGAAATCATCACATTGTATACCTTAAACTTATGTAATACTAGATGTCAGTTATATCTCAAAGCTAGAAAAAATGGGAGACCAAGACAGAAACTCTTCTGCTATGGGTCTAAGGGTGGTTCTAGGGCTGGGATGGGGGAGGATGGGTAAGTGGTACATTTTTTTCGTACCTTTGCTCAGTACTATCATTGTAAGTGTTCGATATGTCTACATAATAAATTAATATTTTTAGTAAGCAATCTCTGTTTAGCAATGTGTCAGAAATGCCCTGCTTGCAATATGAAGAAAACCTGTCCAGTTCCTTTCTTTCTTCTATAAGTCTGTATTCATTGCCTCCCAGAATGCATCACCATGTGAGAGACAGAGGGAAGGTGCTGTCCTTATGGGGTTAACAGTGTGACTGGGGAGGAAAAATATACCTACTAAAGGGTAGTAGCATAATTCTGTTCTTCTGTGTGTATGTGTATGTGTGTGTGAGTGTGTGCACATGCACATACATTTTAAAAGTTCTGTAATACACCAACCTGTTAATAGTGGTTACGTCTAGCTTATAGGTAACTTTTTTTTCTGTATCCTTGTTTGCGTTTATCAAGTTTTCATAACAATAATGGTAGGAGGAGTACCTGACATGGTACCCCACATGCTCTGGGCCCTGCCTAATTTCTCAATTTCCTTTACTGCCCGTACCCCCGTTGCTTGACAAGCATTAGCCCATACTGGCCTGCTTTTCATTCCTCAGACCCAGTACACCAAGTACCTCCACGCCCTGGGTCTTCGAATGTGCTGTTTCTACTGCTTAGAGTGCTATTGCCCCTGACCGCCAGGTGGTCAGCAACTTCTCTTCTGTGTCTGTGTCTGTGGTCTGTGATTCCAATGTCATCTTCACTAACTCCCCTTCAAATATGCTTTTCCATCCCACCCGTCCTCATCCTCACCTGAGCCACTCTCTATTCCATGGCCCTGTTTTACGTTCTTCCTAGCTCATCGCTCTTTGAAATGAACTTATTTACTTATTCATTATTTGCTTCTTTCACTAGAATGAATGCTCCACGAGAGCAGGGACCTGCTTTATCTTGCTCACCACTGTATTCTCAGTGCCTAGAACTACGTCTGGCACATAGTAGGTGCTCAATAAATATCGAACAAATGAATGAATGAGCAAACGAACAAATGAACAACCTGTGAGGTAGGCATCATGATTCCATTCGACAGAAGAGAAAAACAGACTTAATGAATTTAAGTGGTGGAGCTGCATTTTGATCTTAAGTCTTAACTGACTGCAACATCCATGCTCTTGACCACTGTGCATCTCCAGAGTGTAATGAACATGCTTTACTTTTATAATCCACCAAAATAACAAAGCCATGTCCATGTTAGTAGAGAGTTAATCATTACAAAAATTACAGTGCCCTTAAAATATGCATGCACTCAGGGTACAACTATGCATGTGCCCTGTGTTTTCAGCTGGATCCAAATGAATTGCCATAAACAAAGAGAAGGTTCAATGTCTTTGACTAGTTTGGCACATTTTCCTAGTAACCAACTTTGTAAAATAAAGCCACTAATGACAAGGAGGTCTGCTCTACTTCTGCATCACTCAGCTATCAATTTTATCTCTTGTAAGACTTCTAATCTACTAGAACTTTTGTTTTTCTGCGATTTCTGAACAGAGAAGACTAATCCAAACCTTGTCATTGCAGAGGAATGGAAAGCCCAATTCATTAAAATGGAAAGGAAGAAACTCCTGAACTATAAGGCTCAGCTGGTGAAGGACCTACAACCCAGAATTTACTGCCCCTTTGCTGGTTATTTTGTGGAATCCCACCCATCAGACAAGTATGGCTAGATATTTTATATAACATATTTAAACATAAGCTAATATATGCTGAATAAGTGATTTAGCTGCGAAACAACATGAAATGAGAAGAATGATTAGTAGGGGTCTGGAGCTTATTTTAACAAGCAGCCTGAAAACAGCGTGAATAAAAGCCATGCTTGGCAGCTAGAGTTAATTCAGATAGATTTTGGCTAAAAGGATGAAGGTAACTATTATATGTTCAGTATATGCTAGGAATTGAACTAGGTCTTTTAACCAAGTCATTTAAATTAGTTTTCCTAATGACACTGTAAGGTATGTATTATTATGCCTATTTAAGTTAAGGAATCTGAAACTCAGAGAGGCTACGGGACTTGCCCAAAGTCACCCTAATGGAAACATTGGAGTTCAGAAATGAATCCTGGTATACCTAGTTTTAAAGCGTTTTTTTTTTTTTTTACATCACATTACATCACATTACATCTCAGGGTATTATTGTGAAATTCAAATTATTTTCTCACTTCAGGGGTACCTGAAAGGATTGATCTTACAGCTATATAACTTCTCGGTCTTGTTTTTCATGTGTATTTTTGGAGGTTCTTGAATTTTCTTTGAAAATATTGCTTAAATGTCAGGTTTCATTTTAATGTTCAAATGTATGGGTATTGCACAAATTTCATAAATGCAGAGACTCACATTTATGTTTTTTTCCTATGGTCACTTTGATAACAAAATATTATTAAAGATTCAGCAGTTAGGAGTTCCCGTTGTAGTTCAGCTGTAACAAACCTGACTAGTATCCATGAGGATGTGCGTTCGATCCCTGGCCTCGCTCAGTGGGTTAAGGATCTGGCACTGCCATGAGCTGTGGTGTAGGTAGCAGACACGGCTCGGATCCCACGTTGCTGTGGCTGTGGTGTAGGCCAGCAGCTACAGCTCCAATTTGACCCTTAGCCTGGGAAATTCCATATGCCACAGATGTGGCCCTGAAAATACAAAAAAAAAAAAAAAAAAGGAAAGAAAGAAAGAAAAGAAAAAGATTCAGCATTTTCATAAAATGTTTCTCAAACAAGAATATCTATTCCAGAGGTACCTCAAGTTTAAGAAACATTGTTTTAGTTCCTCTTAACTACTGGTTTTAAACTGGATTGTCCATCTTGGAATTTTACTATTGCCAGGTGTCTGAGCCAGGAATCTGCTTTTCCTTTTCTCTCAAAACTCTCAAAACTTAGAGCCTGTGATAAAAAAGAAAATATCCAAACTTTCCTATGAATTATTAAAGGAGAACTAAACATTTGCAAGATTGTTAGTGTCCTTTTGAGATTTTAAGTAGACCTGCTAGGTCCAAATTGTAAAGAGACTTGTTTACATCCAAACTGCATTAACTGTATAAGTTGATTTATTATAAATGATATCATTTTGTTATTTAGTCCAAAAGAAAGCATGTCTTTCCATTTGTATAGGTTTTCTTTGGTGTCACTCAGTGGCATGTTAATTTAAAGTTTTGTTTTGTATAAGACTTGGTGCACTTCTAGTTAAGTTTATTCCCAGACATTTTCTTTTCTTTGGTTACTTTTGCAAATGCAGTCTTTTCCATAATCGTACCTCCATTGTTTGGAGTGTTTTCCAGTTGATTCTCTTTAAATCATCTGCAATATGATAGTTATAGCTCTTTTTATTGTTTTGTATGTCTAATTCATTGATGTGTTATTGGATTATTTTAGGTAAAGTATTCCTGACTTACAATGTTTATGCATGATTGATAATGAGGGACTTAGTGGACCAGAAAGGATTATCTGTGTTGAGTAACAGTGGTACAGAACCAGGTTGTTACTTAATTGAGGGGTGTACATTTTTTAATATGGTGTGAGGTAAGGGCCTAAATTCACTCTTTTGCATCTGGGAATCCAATTGTTCCAGCTTTACTTCCTGGAGACATTTCTTTCTCTGTTAAAAGATTTGAGCACCCTTATCACACATCAGTTGGCCACTGATACATGAGTTCATTTCTGGACTCTGAATTCTATTCCCATTTGTTTACGTGTCTGTCTTTATGCCAATACCGCACTGTTTGGGTTGTTCTTATTTTGTAATAAGTTTTGAAACAGAAGTGTTAGTCCTCAAACTTTATTATTTTTCAAGATTTCTTTGGCTATTTGGGACTCCTTGTATTTCCATATGAATTTGAGGAACAATTTTTCCATTTCTGAAAAGAAAAGAATGAAAAAGAAAAACTGAAAAAGGCTATTAGAATTTTGATAAGGTTTGGTTTGAATCTCTGGTTTCCAGTAGTATAGAAGTCTAGTCCATGAATGTGGGAGATCTTTTCATCTATTTGAGTCTTCTTTAATTTCTTTCACCAATGTTTTGTAGTTTGCAGAGTACACGTCTTTTACCCCTTTGGTTAAATTTGTTCTCAGGTATTTTTTCTTTCAGATTCTACTGTAAATAGAATTGTTTCCTTAATTTTCTTTTTGGATTGTTCATTGCTGGTGTATAGAAACTCGATTGTTGTTTGTTGACCTCATACCTTGCAACTGTGCTGAACTTGCTTATTAACTTTAGTAGCTTTCTTATGGGTTTCTGTTTTTTGTTTTGGGCTTTTAAAAAATTTTTTTTGTCTTTGATCTTTTTAGCGCCACACCCACGGCATATGGAGGTTCCCAGGCTAGGGGTCTAATCGGAATTGTTGCTGCCAACATATGCCAGAGCCGCAACAATGCCAGATCTAAGCCGCATCTGCGACCTACACCACAGCTCATGGCAATGCCAGATCCTTAACCCACTGAGTGAGGCCAGGGATTGAACCCACAATCTCATGGTTCCTAGTTGGATTTGTTTCCTCTGCGCCATGATGGGAACTCCTGTTTTTGCTTATTTTTATATATAGGATCATGTCATTTGCAAACAGAGATGGTTTTACTTCATTCCAGTTAGATGTCTTTTTTTTTTTTCCTGGCCTCACCCACAGCATGTGAAAGTTCCCAGACCAGGGATCAAACCTGCTCCATAGCAGTGACCCAATGCCAGATCCTTAACCTGCTGTACCATGGGAGAACTCTAGTTAAATGTCTTTCATTTCTTTTTCTTGCTTAATTTCTCTTAATTTCCAGTAGTGTTGACTAGCAATGGTGAAAGCGGGGATCTTCACATTGTTCCCAATCTTGGGAGGAAATGTTTCTGTCTTTGACCATTGAGTATGATGTTAGCTATGGGCTTTTCATAAATACCCTTTATCATGATGAGGAAGTCCACCTCTATTCTTAGTTTCCCAAGTGTTTTTTATCATGAAAGAGTGTTGTATTTTATAAAATGCATTTTCCGCATCAATTGAGATGATTGTGTGCTTCTCCCCCCAACATTCTATTAACAAAATACATTATTGATGAAATACATTTATTGATTTTCTTATGGTGAACCATCCTTGGATTTCTGAGATAAGTCCCACTTGGTCATGATGTATACTCATTTTAATATGCTGTTGGGTATTGTTTGCTAACATTTGTATTCTACCATAGCATTGGCAACCACAAGTCTGTTCTCTCTATCTGTGAGTTTGTTTTTGATTTGCAGATATGTCGATTTGTGTCATATTTTAAATTCCACATATAAGTGATACCATATGGTATTTGTCTTTCTCTTTCTGACTTGGTATGATAATCTCTAGGTCCATCCACGTTGCTGCAAATGGCAAAAAATAATTTCTTTTGCTCAGTGCTGTTCATCATTCATTTGTAGAGCAGCATGTGTTAGGTGCTGGAGAACTAGAGATGAAGTAATTATCTGTCTTCAGAGTTGGAAGAGAAAAACAATTATAATACAAGATGATAAATGTTACATGTATGTTCTGGAGGCAATAGGATACAGATGGGGGTCAGCAGATGACCACTGGATTAGACTAGGAAGCAAGGTTTCAAACCTTGCTAGACACTGACCAGCAAAGATGGAAAGATGCTGAGATAAGAGATTAAAGTTCAATGTAGAGGGCAGAGGAGTGTGTGTGAGGATTGCAGGGGCAGGGTGTGGGAGGGAGGGAGTCAGAGAGGGAACACCACTTTATGCCATTCCATGTGGCTTGGAGTTTATCCTTAATGAAGAACCTATAAAGGAGACTAATGAGGAACAGAGAATGATCAGATGTGCACTGGGGAGGTTAGGTTGTATGTCTCTGGGGTTGGAAGAGAGACAGGGATGTTGATCCTGGAGACCAGTTTGAACATCATTACAATAAACCTTGGAAGGAATGATGAATGACAGTGGGGACTGAGAAGAGAATTCAGATGCAGGAGTGATGAAAGAGGTTGAGTTAGAAGAACTTGAAGAACCAGATAGAGTTCATTCTTATTTACAGGACACCTAACCACCTAATGTGACGCTGCCATTTAAAGTAATTACAAGCCACACTTCTGTGTTTTAGCAGTTATCAGATGTTACCCTCAGTACCTACAATACCCCTCAGAGGGCAGTATCTGAGCATTAATTTTATTATTATTTTAGAGAGGGAGACAAAGAAGCATCAAGAAGTTGAAAAAATTTATAAATTCCACATGTTATGTCTTAGGGAGAGTAGTCTGATCATATAATGATTTGGAGGCATGGAGACCAATTAGTGAACCATTTTGAGACTAGAGGTAGTAAGAAGATGAGGCAAAGAGGTGACACTGCTTCAAACTGAGGACTATGCCAATGGGAGGATGTTAACGTGTAGGAAGGGAAAAGTTAGACATGTTTGGCTGGAGAGACATCTTTCCTCATGTCTGCAAAATAGATTCCAAGATCAAAAATAATGTAAGTGAGCTTGGTGCTACAGAAATACAAACAGTTACATACATTTCATGTTTGTCTATCTGACTGAAAAATATCTATCCAGTCTAGGTAACCAAGCTGTAGCTCAAGAATGTACAATTCCCTTTAACAGAAATGTCTGCCTATGTACCCATATCTGATAAAACATGGAGACAAATCTGGTTTCTCTAGATCTCCCTTTTTTTGTTCCAGAACCATCGCAATTAGCTTCCCATTTGACCTTGAAATCGACAATTTACAGCTTTTCCAGAAAGACTGTGGTTTGGAATTAAATTTGGGAGATACCCAGCTTTGATCAATAGCACAATTAGAAACTAGATCTCAGGATGGACTATGACTAAGGATGGTTGTGCTCTTTTGTAACAGGTGGATTTTAATGGTTTTGGATGAAAAGACTTTGAGAGGGTGGTATAGAAAACAGAATTTCATTTTTCACACTGCTGGAGACCAGGAAGTCCAACATCAGAATGCTGGGAGATTCAGTGTCTGGGGAGGGCTTGCTTCCTGGTTCACAGATGCTGAGCAGACACTGTGAACTAGTGGTTTACTGGCTTCTCTGAGCCTAAGTCTCTCTCTCTATAAAACGAGAGTAGTAATGGCAGGTATCTTGTGTAGTGCATTGTGAAGATGAAATCAATTAGTTCATGTTAAGCACTTATTATATGCCTGCCAAATAATAGTTAATGATTTATATATTTAGTTAATATTGAATACAAGAAAATGAATCTCTATGCTATAGACCTGACACTAACACAATATTGTAAGTAACTATACTTCAATTTTTTTAAATTGGAAAAAAAATTAAATACAAGAGAGTGCTATTCCCAACTATTTATAGTAGTCTTGGTACATCTAACTTCAGTTCCAATCACAACATGATGTACTAAAAAACAAAGTATAGATTCAACCTTCTTTGACTAATAGCTCTCCCCTAATTAGGGGCATTAGCTCAAGTATAGTCTTTATTTTTCCCAGGGTAAGAGAAGAGGGATTGGTAAGTAGGAATGCAGAAGAAATAAAAAATAATTCTATCATTGTTCAAATCAGAATGTCATTTGAGAATAGATTGTCTTACATGGGAATGCTCTTATTTGTCAGGTATATTAAGGAAACAAACATCAAAAATGACCCAAATGAACTCAACAATCTTATCAAGAAGAATTCTGATGTGGTAACATGGACACCGAGACCCGGAGCCACTCTTGATCTGGGTAGGATGCTAAAGGACCCAACAGACAGGTTTGACTTGAATATTTACAGGGAACAAAAATGATTCCTGAGTTTTTTCATGTTTATGAGAAAATAAAGTGCATATCTATGGCTTCTTGGCGGGTCCCTGTTTGTGGGAATATTAAGTTTTTGTTGACTAGCATCCTGAGCTTGTCATGTGTCAAGACCTACACATCACTCTTTAAAGTGGGAGTCCTACCATATAAATAAAATAAACTATTAAATAAGTATCTTTCAAATCTAGGGGGAAAAGACTGAATTTTTTCTCAGTCCTATATAATAATTTTCTCATCCTATAATAATAATAGGATATTAATAATAATAATATAATAATAATAATAATTAGGTGTTCCCATCATGGGTCAGCACTAACAAACCCGACTAGTATTGATGAGGACGTGGGTTTGATCCCTGGCCCCTCTCAGTGGGTTAAGGATCTGGCATTGCCATGAGCTGTGGTGTAGGTTGGAGACACAGCTTGGATCCTGCGTTGCTGTGGCTGTGGCATAGGCCAGCAGCTACAGCTCCAATTCGACCCTTAGCCTGGGAACTTCCACGTGTGTGGGTGCAGCCTTGAAGGTAAAGAGTGAGGAAGTTTTTTCTATGAAGGGCCATTAATACAGCTCAAAAATAAGTTGTCTTAAGCAAGTAGAAAGCAATAAGCATGAGAGTTAGTGTTCATATCAGTGCGAATATTACCCTCTTGTCAATCCACATTCAGTACATTTGCACAATTAACAGTGTCCTGGGAGTGCAGTTCAGAAATGGTGATGTTGTCAGAGACCTGGATTTTTATAAGTACTTGTCTTGAGCCAGATGGAGCCATCATTCTGCACCTTTATTTAAAAATGGACTGTGTTGGAGAGCAGGGCACATGGTTACCGCAAGTACACCCTTCTCCTGGCCTTACCTTTACAAAGTTGGGGTCTGTGACACAGTCAACTGATTATACCCTTTTGCTAACTTCCTATAGTTCAAATCTGGTCAATTCTCCTTCATAAATCTCTCTCAAATCCATCACTCACCTCCAGCCTTTTCTGTTGTAGCCTTAATTCAGCCTCTGACAATTTTCTTTTTTTTTTCACCAGAATTCCTGCAGTGGCCCCCGACTTGTCTCTCAGCCCCCAACCCCACTGTCCTCTGATCCATCCTCCATGCCAGCCTTTTTCAGTCTGCTGGTCATGATCCATTGATGGGTTAGAAAATCAATGGCATCACAACCAGCATTTGAAAAAAGGAAATAGAGCAAAATTGAATAGAACAGACCTGAGGATGATGCCTAAGTACATATTAGTAAGTATTATTTCAGGAAACTTTGGTTTCATAGGTACTCTTGGTATGTGGACCCCCAGGGTCCTGATGTAAAATATAATTCTTCCTGGGAACTTAGGCAAGAGGTTTGAAAACCCCCACTCTGCATTGCTGCCAAAGAAACATTTTTTAAATGCAAAAAAAATACGTTTAAAATTCCCATTCCTTTCCCTATTTAAAATTCCTGGGGATCTCTCCAGTGCCTCTAGGATAAAAGCAGTTTTCATTCTCCAGTTCAAGGGTGAGAGAAGATTTTAATTATTTCAGGTTTTAGTGGGGCATTCAAAAGTCTGGCGCCTGGCATTTGCTGAACTCTCCACCATCCCTCTCCAGTTCCCCAGACACATCCTGTGGGAGAACTTCTCAAACCTGAGTGAGCCATCAGAGTAACCGGAGGAAGTAAATGCAGCTCCCTGGGCTCCGCCCCCTGAGTTTCTGATTCAGTAGATTTGAGGCA
>PVHT021183524.1:16110946-16306439 GCA_004024745.2 Catagonus wagneri
TTATTTCAGGTTTTAGTGGGGCATTCAAAAGTCTGGCGCCTGGCATTTGCTGAACTCTCCACCATCCCTCTCCAGTTCCCCAGACACATCCTGTGGGAGAACTTCTCAAACCTGAGTGAGCCATCAGAGTAACCGGAGGAAGTAAATGCAGCTCCCTGGGCTCCGCCCCCTGAGTTTCTGATTCAGTAGATTTGAGGCAGAGCCCTGGACTCTGCATATGTATCATTGTGTCATACCAAAGCATTCTGGGTAACGAGAGTTGATGTTCAATTCTCAGTAGTAAGACAAGGTGTAAAGGATGCAGGGAGATTAAGTGCTCAGTTCTGCCTTGTGAGGTGGGGAGACGGCTGGAGAGAACAGGAAACATGGTCCAGGAATGCTCAACCTGAAATCTCAGGCATTTGAGCTATGTCTTAGAGGTCAGGAGGAGGTTGCTAACAGAGTAATTAAGAGAGATTGAGGTTCTGGTCAGAGGGACGTTCTGCAGAGGGAGGTGGAAATAATTTCATGGGTTGGTGAGTGCAGATACTCTGGGCTTTTTAAGTTTTGGTTTCTTAAATTTTTATTCAAATGTAATTGATTTACAGTGCTGTTAGTGAGTGCAGTTACTTTGAATAAGTGCATAGACCTACGCCATTTTTCCAGAAATAATTTATTGAGCTCCTTCGGGAATCATGCTAAGTCCAGGGAAACAGCTGTGAAGAGCTCCTTCCCTTACGAAGCCATTCATCCCCCTAAATACAGGATCATAAGTAAAGGTGAAGGAAAAGGGTGAGACAGGGATGCTGTGTTGGACTAGGGTCAGAAAGGCCTAGTAAGACGGTCCAAGGAACTTGCCTGTGAGTAAGAAGAGCTTAAGAAAGTGATGAAACAAAGAAGGAACATTCCTGCGTTGTGTTTTAGAAAAACCGCGTCCTGGGGAAGACCTAGAATCAGGGAGGCCAGCTGGGAGACTGTGCTTTTATCCAGGACGAGATTAGTGAGGCTCTTCCCTGAGATGGCGCAAGGATTTAGAGAAGCAGATTTGAGATTCATTTAGAAGTTAGAAACTTTAGGATCTGACAAATAATTTGTCACCAAAACCAGTGCATCTCCTGCTTTGGGCAAACAGTGGACTCAAAGTGTTGTTTGGAGAAGTGGAACATAGGGACCTACCATTACCTGCCAGATTTTTACTGCACAGATGCCTGTTTCTCTCCTCATCCTTCCTTCCTCCAGATCACGTCCTATTCTATTGCCAGGACTCAAGATTCCACCTTGCATGTGTTGATCCGTCTTCACACTGGATGGACAGCTCTAGGAATGTCAGAGAATGCTCTTGTCCATATTGTTGACTGGGTTTCCCATCAGCCCATCTCTCAGCTGTGGTTTTATTAGTATAATAAGAGGGCTGTATATTAGAGACACAAAATTATAGGTGTAACTCAAAGATAGGCTAAACTCATTCCTATGAGCAACAAATATTTATGAGGCCCCTTCTATGTACTGTCATGGTTGCTGCTTTCATCAAACTTACATTCTAATGGAGATGGGGACAGGGCAGGAATAAGCAGATGTCTACAAAATCAGTATGACCATTTATATTCATCATTTTCATACTTTAGTTATTTGAGCCCAGAGGATCCACATCAGTGGTTTTCCAGCTTTTTTTCCCCCCAGACGTGGATCTTTTTCTTTTCTTTTCTTTTTCTTTTTTACATGGCCAGACCTGCGGCACATGGAAGTTCCCAGGCTAGGGGTCGAATGGGAGCAGCAGCTGTCTGGCCTACACCACAGCCACAGCAGGTGGGATCTGAGCTGCGTTTGTGACTTACGAGTTTGCAGTAATACCGGATTCTAAACCCACTGAGTGAGGCCAGGGATGGAATCCGCCTCTTTATGGACACTGTGTGCTGTTCTTAACCCTCTGAGCTACAACGGGAGCTCTAGACTTCTGTCTTTAAATGTATCCTGACTCGGAGAGCCATCACACTGAACAATCAACAAGAGCTGACCTGGTTTAGGCTGGGGTGGGGCCCTACCCCTCAATGTTCCCTGAAGCACCTCCGGGGGACCCTGGGCATCATCTGAGTTGCCTTAGAGCTGCTCTCATCCAGTTGACTGTTGATGTAGAAGTGTGAACTTCTGCCTTCCTTATTTGTTGCTTTCTTTTTTCCTTGTTATCTCCACTTTGTGTCTTTAAGCAAGGGCATCATAGAGCCTCCAGAAGGGACTAAGATTTACAAGGATTCCTGGGACTTTGGGCCATATTTGAAGATCTTGAATGCCGCTATAGAAGATGAAATATTTTGTCACTCATCCTGGATAAAAGAGTACTTCACCTGGGCTGGATTTAAGAATTATAACCTGGTGATCAGGGTACGCTATGAAGTATTATTTGTCTTTGTTTTCTTGTATTACGGAACTACATGAAAACCTCTTAGTATTCCAACTGGTTTCTCAACAAGCATTCTTTAAGCCTTACCGACTGCCTGATAGAGGGCAGATTGGACTATGAGCTAAAATAATCCTTTGTTGGAAATGTAAGGGATGTTCTGAGGTCCAGCTCTGTTTCTTTTTTGGAGGATTCTTTTTCTTCCATCACCGTGTCTTAGTTCTTGTTGTTTGTTTTTGGTTTTGTGGGGGTTTTGTTGTGTTGTGTTGGTTATGGCAGTGGCAGCTATTTAAACTGTGAAACAGGGAGTTCCCTTCGTGGCTCAGCAGTTAACGAACCTGACTACAATCCATGAGGTTGCAGGTTCAGTCCCTGGCCTTGCTCAGTGAGTTAAGAATCCGGCGTTGCCGTGAGCTGTGGTGCAGGTAGCAGATGCAGCTCGGATCCCCCGTTACTGTGGCTGTGGCCTTGGCTGGCGGCTACAGCTCCAATTCGATTCCTAGCATGGGAACTTCCATATGCTGCAGGTGTGGCCTTAAAAAGCAAAAAATTAAAAAAAAAAATAACTGTGGAACAGGCAGGTGGCTCTACCGGAGAGGTGGTATCCTGTAGCAGCCTGGAAGCAGGTAGTTCTTATCTGCAGCTGTGGTAAGGACTGAATTACACAAACCGAGAAGTCAGCCTAGATCTAGAACTTAAGTTAGCCCTGACATAAACACACAGAGCTCACCAGCTAAGTGGTTCTGCTTATAAGCTGGTCACCGAAACCAAGGATGTCCACAAAAGCAAAATGAGTAGCAGCAGGCAGGGGGTACAAGAGAAATACCTACGCCTGAAATGGACTGGGAATCCCTGCCATACTTACATTTTATCCCATTTATATTTAGTGCCTGAATGTGTACCTGGAGAGCAAAGTTTAGGGAAAGTATCAGGAAATGCACAATATTCATACCCTTAGATACAAAGATCAGTTACCTTCAGGGTAAAGACTATTCCCAAGTTTAAATTTCAACCCCTGAACTTTAATACCGGGTACCAGGCAACACTTACCATCCTCAAAATCAATGAATCCTAAAATTTTACCTGGGGGTCAGTGCCGGTCTGTGACAAAATTTTTGCTGGTCAATAATGAAATAAGTATGAGAATACATCTGAGTACCATCGCCAAGATGTCAAATGTCAACTCTCTTTTCTTGGGATGAATTGTCATTATCCCAAGATTAGGTCCTTTCTATTTTTGAGGTGTGAAAACATCCTGCCTTTGATGAAATAAAAGGATAGTAGATGGAAGAATTTTTTTTAAGTCCTCTCTTAGCAAAATAAAATATTGATGCTTATATTAGCTCCTGAATGTTTTTTAAGAGATTGTCTTTGAAATCCAAAGACTTGAGAAACATTGGTCTAAATGATATTTTCAGTTGTGCAATTAGTATGAAAGAGAGAAAACCTTTGGAATTTTCAGTGATACTCTTTTATGTTTAGCTACTATGTGATGATGAGAAACATTCCACATTTTATTATTTTTTTAGCCAATTTGATATCTCATTACTAATAGTACTTAAGATAATGATAATTTTTTTCTACAAATTTGATTGAAGTTAGTGTTATAAATCAGTTTTGCTAGTGTAGAAGACTAGGATTTGAATTCAGTTCAATAAAGAGGAGACGGAGGGAGGGAGGGAGAGGAATGGGACAGTGGGAGAGAACAAAGAGGAAAAACTTTTTATATTAAATCTGCTTCATTGCTTTCATTTAAGGGCACTTGGGTCTTCCCCACTCTAGAATTTTCTAAGGATCTTGACCACCAGATTGATTTGCTTCTTCCCTTTACCATGTTGTCATTTGCACAGATGATTGAGACAGATGAGGACTTCAGCCCTTTTCCTGGAGGATATGATTATTTGGTTGACTTTTTGGATTTATCCTTTCCAAAAGAAAGACCAAGCCGAGAGCATGCATATGAGGAAGTAAGTAGGAATACCAGTGCAAGTGCCCCTTCCTTCCTTCCTAAATAAACTTTTTTGTTTTTGAATAACTTTTTATTTACAGAAAAGTTGCAAGGATCACGCAGAGGGTATTGTTAATCTCTCTCTCTCTCTCTCTCTCTCTCTCTCTCTCTCTCTCTCTCTCTCTCTTTTTTTTTTTTTTTTTTTGCTTTTTTGGGCCGCACCATGGCATATGGAGATTCCCAGGCTAGGGGTCGAATCAGAGCTACAGTTGCTGGCCTACAGCACAGCCACAGCAATGCAGGATCTGAGCTGCATCTGCGACCTACACCACAGCTCACGGCAATGCCAGATCCTTAACCCACTGAGCAAGGCCAGAGATGGAATCCACAACCTCATGGTTCCTAGTCGAATTCGTTTCCGCAGCGCCACGACGGGAACTCAAGAGTATTGTTCATATCTTACTTTACTGGGGTACATTTGTTACAACCAATACGCTGATACTGAAACATTAGTGTTAACTCAACTCCATACTTGCTTCTTTTTGAGTCATTTGCAAAGACTGGCTTCTTGACCTGCTTCCTTCCAAACAGCTGACCTGCCTATGCTGTTTTCAGACCTGCAAGCACTGATCTCTGCCCTCCTTGCCTTCTCTCCAGTGGTGTCTCCTTCCCCAAACAAACCCAGAGTGGCTCTGGAAAGGGAATTAAGTCAGCATAAACCAATACATATTTTGTCGAGCTCCAATTTTTGAGCAAATCCCTCACCTGTGGCAGACAGGCATGATGTTAAGAGCTGGGGCTTCGGACAGGAGGTCAAGACTGGGATGGGTGCCTTACTCCTACCAATTCAGATTACCAGTAATGAGGCTTTGAGTCCCTGTCCAAGTCTTGGTTATTTTTTTCTCTTCCATTGGGCTTCTTGCCACCTGATCAGTTTTTTTTTTTTTATGATAGTGAAATGGCATGATATATGTAAGCATACATCATAATTTTTAACTTTATATAAATGAATCACTAAATAAATTAGGAGGATGTGTAGTCTGCCTTTAAGCATATTACATGTGCCACATAGATGTGCGATGACTTAATTGTAGAGGTTTAAATGTAGCTTCCTATAATGTGTTTTTTTTTCTGTTTTCCTTTTTTTTTTGCTTTTTAGAGCTGCACCCACGGCATATGGAGGTTCCCAGGCTAGGGGTCGAATATCAGAGCTACAGCTGCCAGTCTACGCCATAGCCACAGCAATGCGGGATTTGAGCTGCATTTGCAACCTACACCACAACTCACGACAACACTGGATGTGTCCCTGCTGTCATCCAGGATGCCTACCTCTCCTCCTCCTGCATCTGAATGTCGCCCCACAGACTCTCTGGGATTCTGCAGCCTCTGCCCTCTTCCTCAAAGGCCTCTTACCTACCAGCTTTCCAGATTCACATTAGTTAGTTGAAATCTACTGTCAGTGACTTGCTTCATTTCTTCTTCTCCATGGCAGTTCAAACCTTACAGTTGCTTTGTCAACACTTCAGTTGAGTCTGGAAATGTACATAAGAGGGGTTATGCATGAGAGCGGTCCATCATTTTGAACTAGAAGTCCTTTCTCAGCTCAGAGACACAAGTCCTCATCTCCTTTACTTCCTGACTCTTCTTCCTCTGCATTCTTTCAAGATCTCTTTTTCTCCAGCTACCACTTAAATCTCCTTTTCCTCCAGGGTTCCATGCTTCTTCTTAAGTCTGTGGCTTGGTGAACTCGTCTACTGGCACCACTTTTCTGCTAATGACTCCAAAAACCCATAGGTCCTGCCCAGCCTTTGCCCAGCTCCCTCCAACACTGTCCAACTTTGGATGTAGAGTTCACCCTCCCATAGATATCATCACTTGGATGTCTAAGTCCTTGGTACCTCATTTTCAACCCGTTCAAAATCCTCTTACCACTGCTCTTTCTCCTTTCCTATCTTGATTATTAGCAACATCCATCCATGCCTCTCCCCTACTCCCACCAGTGAGCCCAGCTAGAAACAGGTGCTTAATCTTCAACTCTTTCCTTCTCCATCCCTAAATCTAATGAGTCGCCAAGCCCTTCTCAGTTTACACCCTAAATATTTCTCAAAACATCCCCTAATTCTTCCACATGCTCCTCTCTAGATTGAAAGGTCAAGAAAGGCCATCTTCCCTCCACTACAAGGAAATAGATTTTGACACTGCACCTGAGCTGGGCAGTCCTCAACTTGACAAACTGTAAGATCATGTTTCTAAATCTCTGCTGGCAAAACAAGAGATCTTTTGACCTGATTGCGATCTCAGTTCACAGCAGATGTAATTGTTTTATAGCAATGGTGCACGAAAAGGAAGTAAATCCCTAATTCCAATCTCCTGATCATTCTGTGTCACTTAATAGCCAGTCATTTATGATAAAGTTTCCTCTACTGGCATTAGCATGATACTTCTCAGGAAAAAAATATGATGCCAGATACTGAAAAGCTCCTGGTAAATTTGAACATGGGTACCAATGAAGTGTTAAAACCAAGTCCAATCTTAGAGTGACTTCCTTTCATGCTACTTCATGCTCTTTTTTTTTTTTTTTTGAATTATCTTTTTTTTTTTTTTTCTCACAACAGTCACAGAGGAGACTGAGGCTTAGCAAGGTTAAGGTCACATGATTAGTAAGTGCTGGGCTGAGACTCAAAACCATCTCTGCTTGTCTTCTAACCCTGTGCACCTCTGACTATTCAACAGATCCTGTGTCAGGAGTTGGGATTCTTTAAAGGTTAGGGCCTTGACCACCGAATTAAGGTAACCTTGCTCTGTGGCAGGCCTTGTTTTCAGCTATTGTAAATATACTGGCTCAGTTAGTCCTTAAAACAGCCCCCAGGAGGAATGTTCTGTTACCTCCATTGTATAGATGAGGAAATTGAGGCACAGAATGGTTGCCGAGGTCACTCAGCTAGACTGGGGATTCGAACCCAGCAATCCGACTCCGTACTCTCAGCCACTCTGCGCCCCCAGCTCCTGATCCACTTCCTGTTTCCATCCCTCGATTTCTGCTGCACTCAGAGGCCCCTCTCCCCCTCCGCCTGTGAGATGTGCTTCAGTAGGCTTTTCTCCTTAACTCCTCTGCCCCTGCCCTGCTTCTCCTGGGGACACGAGGGGTCGATACAGACACTCTCTGCTGGCCGGGTTCCCCCTACTAGTGATTTCTCATCTGTTTCAGATTCGGAGCCGGGTTGATGTCATCAGATACGTGGTGAAGAATGGTCTGCTCTGGGATGACTTGTATATAGGATTCCAAACCCGGCTTCAGCGGGACCCTGACATTTACCATCACCTGTAAGTCTGAAAACGCCCATCGTGTGTGCCCTAGGACGTGCAGAGGTTGCCAGGGCTACTTTAACAGAGTGATGACTGACTGTGCCCCCCAGTTTTGATGGCCATGGGAGATTCCACCATTAGAGCTTTTTTTCTTTGTTTACCTTGAAAGGCAGATCTAGTTAGGAAGATAACTCTTAAAGAGTCACCATTTGGTGACCATCCATGCCCCTGTGCTTCCATCTCATGTAAAAGTAGTTGAGTACAGGGAAGGGAAGGGCATTATGAGAGGGAGAGGGTGTGTTTGGATTCCGCAGCTCACATCTCAGAATTTATCCAAAGAAATCACTGCGAAAGTACTAAGAATCACTATGACAAGAATGAGGACGGGGTGATATGGCAAAGTTGTGATCATGGAAGACACTCATCTCCCATGTCGCCCAACTCTGAGCATGAATTTGGTGAACTAGTTGGTTAAGGGGATGCCCGTCCCAGTGGCTACCTGGCTAGGCTTTAAAAACCATGTAAGTTTCTCATAGCAAAACCATATATGTCCTTAGGATTATGGTTGGAATATTTGCGCTGAAATGCCAGAAAGGCCCATTTGCCATTTTTGAATTTGCCAAATAATCAGCCAGGGGGAGGATGCTTTCTTATCGTGACCACCGACCCCCTGAAAAGGTCAGGAGTTTAGTTTGAAATCCTCCGACCTCACTTCTGCCTTGAGCTTGCAAGCACAGGCATGTCTTGACATTTCTTCTTTACTGATTTCTTTTTGAATGCCTTGAAATTGTTTTTAGAATATTTAAAGCATGTAGAAGTACATAAAATAAAAAGGAAATAGCCCCACACCTCCCGCAAAACCCTGTTTCCTGCCTTTCCGCTACCCACCCTCTGGGGTAACACTTGATAACAGCATAGTTGTATCACCCCACGCCTATTTCTGAGCATATCACCGTTTCAAGAAATACATTTTTTGTCAATAAAACATCTCTTATGGTTGAAGAGGGGAGGTTATCGTTGCTTTTTTTAATGTAATCCTAGTACACCTGTAATTTGCATTTTTTACTTATTAATATCTTTGGTATTCCTAGTGTTGGGACACACAGATCAACCTCAATTTTTTTTGTTTGGTCTTTTTGTCTTTTTTAGGGCCGCACCCGCGGCATGTGGAGGTTCCCAGGCTAGAGTTCCAATCGGAGCTGTAGCCGCTGGCCTACGCCACAGCCGCAGCAACACCAGATCCAAGCCATGTCTGTGACCTAACGTACACCACAGGTCACAGAAATGCTGGATCCTTAACCCACTGAGCGAGGCCAGGGATCAAACCCGCATCCTCATGGATCCTAACTGGGTTCGTTAACCACTGAGCCACAGTGAGAACTCCAACCTCAAATATTTTAACGTCTGTAAAACATTCCATTTGGAAAACACTTTGTTTGTAAAACAAAATGAAAGCATTTTGTTCATTTTCAACAGAATTGGTACCTGATTTCTTGCTATGGAAAAAAAGGAAATGGAGTAAATCTGAGGAAGATTCAAAGATTGCTTTTCTTTTAAAAAAATTCCGTCTTGGAAAGTTCTGGGCTATCAATTCTGAAGACTGTTTTGCTATGTACTGTTTTGATAACAAAGCTCATAAATGTAAAAGAATCCCATGATGAATCTTGGGAAGCATCACAGCCCAATTTATCTTTGCTGCTTTTAAAATGAGATTTAGTTTACTAAGTATTTTTCTGATCATGAAAATAATGCAGATCTACTGCAGAAAATTTGAAAAAAAATTTTTTTTTAATTCAAAAAACAGTTAAAACAAACAAACAAACAAAAAAAAACAGTTAAAGCCACAAATGATCCCACCATCCAGAGAGCAATTTGTATTTCAGTGTCTAGTTCATCTTTCTTTTTCTGTTTACAAGCACATACGCATGCCCTTTTTTAAAAAATAAAAATGGGATAATACTATATGTACCTCTGTAAACCTGCATGGTTACTGAACAATCTTTGATCTACCCTGTAAGTTTCTAATTTGTCATTATTTGAAATGATGTTTTAGAAAAGAAATATGTAGGCGTGTCTTGCACACTTTCATTACGATTTCTTAGGATAAATTCCTAGGAGTGGGGCTGCTGGGTCCAGTGCACACAGTGTGTAGGATAATCTACACTCTGCCAGATCGGTGTTCAGGAAGCTGACTCACCTTCTCAGAAATAACATATAACCCATTTACCTGCCCTCTCACCAATACCAGGTCCTAAGGCTTTTGTGTATGGAATACAGACTCTTTATTTTTACTATAAGAATTCCTTAAGGCATATCACAGAAAAACAGAAGGAAGACACAATTGTCATGTTTAAGGACTGCATTCTGTATCAAAAATGCTAAGTTAAACGAACACCTGAAACAGTGCAGAAATGCTATCTTTCAGGGAAAACTGAGTACCAGGTACTGAGCAGATTTTGGCAAATACACCAGGCATGGAAGTTTCCAAAACATGTTTTTCTGCTTTATCTCTTTTACAGGTTTTGGAACCATTTTCAGATAAAACTCCCCCTCACACCACCCGACTGGAAGTCCTTCCTGATGTGCTGTGAGGAGGGAGGACCTGAACTGTCCCAGGTAAGTCATTCCGTAGGTCTGGGAGACACCTGTATTCTCCAGTCCATCACACTGTGTTCGGCATCAGAATTAAGCAGGCACTATGCCTATCACGAAATCTGACTTTCGGGGTAATGAAAGGAGCTAACATTAGGAGAATATCCAAGTTTAAAAATAAGTCAATAACGAAGTTCCCGTCTTGGCTCAGTGGTAACGAACCCTACTAGCATCCATGAGGACACAAGTTCAATCCCCAGCCTCACTCAGTGGGTTAAGGATCTGGTGTTCCCATGAGCTGCAGTGTAGGCTGCAGACGTAGCTCGGATCTGGTGTTGCTGTGGCTATGGTGTAGGCCAGCAGCTGTAGCTCCAATTAGCCCCCTAGGCTGAGCACCTCCATATGCCCTAAAAAGATTAAAAAAAAAAAAAGTCAGTAAAATGAGTAGTGAATGCATCCAGCCCAAAGTCCACAGAATCTTTGGTCTGGTTGTGGTGAACATACAGCTAAAAACAAGACAAAAATTATCCTAGGTGGTCAGTGAGGGTTCAGAGCCGCATCGTGAACACTTGAAGCGAAACAGCAACCAAAGCCAAATACTGTATGATTTTGCTTAGACGTAGAATCTAAAAAGCAAAGCAAATGAGCAAACGAATAGAAACAGTTATGCAGAACAAACAGGGGTTTGTCAGCGGGAAGATGACGGGAGGCAGGAAAGACGTGGGTGAGGGAGATTAAGATGTACAAACTTCCAGTTGCAAAATAAATGAGTCACCAGTCTGAAATGTGCAATGTGAGGAATACAGGCCATGACTTTGTAATATCTTGGTATGGCGATATTTCATAAACAGATTTATCAAGGTGATCATTTTCAAATGTATAGAAATATTGAATCACTAGGGCGTGTAACCGGAACATAGTGTTGTTCAAAAACAAGCAAACAAAGAAACACACGCTTAGAGAAAGAAATCAGATGTGTGGTTACCAGAGATGGGGGTGGGAGAAGGAGGAACTAGATGAAAGTAGTCAAACAGCACAAACTTCCAATTATAAGATATTTCAGGGCTAAGGGTATAATGTGCAACATGGTAAATAGAATTAACAAGGCTCTATGTTATATATCAAAGTGGTTGAGAAAGTAAGTCCTAAGAGTTCGCGTCACAAGCAGAACATTTTTTTCTACTTCTCTGATCTGGTGTCTGTATGAGGTGATGCATGTTCACTCAACTTAATGTGATCATCATTTCATGATGTAGGTAAGTCAAAGCGTTATGCTGTACGCCTCAAACATATGCAGTGCTGGATATCAATGATATCTCAGTAAAACTGGGAGAAAAGAAAACATGCCAAAAAAAAAAAGCATCGATAAAAGCTGAAAAGAGAAAAACTAAAAATAGAGTCATCTCTTCATTTCAGTAGCCCCTCCACCCCTTTTTCAGGCTGGTGGGGATCAGCTTGCAAGGCACAAAATAGATTTGATATTCCTTCCTACCGCTTGGGATATGATTTTATTCCCTGAACTACAAAACCTATTTCCACACATTTCTTATTGGAAAGATCACATAGTATTACTACAAAGACAGTAAATTCCTTCACTCATGCATTGATTTATATATTTATTTATTCCACAAACAGCTATCCCATCACCCTGGGTTGTAACTATCTGTTATCTCTTTTTGGTCAGCTCACTCTGAATTTCTTGAAAGTAAACACCCTTGCCTGAACAGCCGCGTACTCAGCCCAGTGCCCAGTGCACACACGAGTGTATTTGTAATATATATGCAAGGAAGGAAGGAACAAAGTAATTTCTCTCCCACTGTCAGTGTGACTTGTTTCTTAGACAAGGTTTCCGTGTCCTTAGCATTAAAAGTAAGGATCTAAATAGGGAGTTCCCATGGCGGCTCAGTGGTAATGAACCCAGCTAGTGTCCATGAGGACATGGGTTCGATCCCTGGCCTTGCTCAGTGGGTTAAGAATCTGATGTTGCCATGAGCTGTGGTGTAGGTTGCAGACATGGCTCAGATCTGGCGTTGCTGTGGCTGTGGTGAAGGCCAGCGGCTACAGCTCTGATTTGACCCCTAGCCTGGGAACCTCCATATGCCCCGGGTGCAACCCTAAAAAGATAAAAAAAAATAAAAAAGGATCTAAAGAGAATATTCTTTTCAGTTGCAAAGTTCTTTGTTCCACACTCTAGTCTAGTGTAAGGCCTTGAGCTAGACCTTTTAAGTGATGATTTTAGGCTGAAAGAAATACTGAAGGAATTCACATACAACTAGATACTAAGGAGGACTTAATAGGCACTCTGTTTGTTGTACAAACCTAGTGTTGGGAATACTGAGGAGAGAAAAATTCCTTCTGACTTTTTGAGATGCCAGGGAAGAACATTATGTAAGAATATCTCCTTCACAAGGTTATGTTGTATTCTTATTCTTTTTTTTTTTGTCTTTTTTTAGGGCCGCACCCAAGGCATGTGGAGGTTCCCAAGCTAAGGGCTGAATCGGAGCTGTAACCGCCAGCCTACACCACAGCCACAGCAACGCAGGATCCGAGCCGTGTCTGCAACCTACACCGCAGCTCACGGAAATGCCAGATCCTTAATCCACTGAGGGAGGCCAGGGATCGAACCCGTGCCCTCACAGATGCTAGTCAGGTTCGTTAACCACTGAGCCACGACGGGAACTCCAGGTTATGCTGTATTCTTAAAACACTTCCAGGAGAGTGAGTGGTGCATCATAATAAACAATAAATGTTAACTACAACAACCTCATGAAATAAACGGGAGAACCACGTGACCTACAGTCAGTCACTGGGTGAATCTGCAAAAGGTTGGGTAGAGGATCAACTCCGGCTCAGTTTTAGATTCTCGCTTATCTTAAAGCATTGTAGACCACATAACCTGAGCAGAAGAATTAAAATAAAAGCTCACTCCAGTGCAATACAAAAATGAAAAAGTTGTTCATTAGTAATATCTTTAATTCACAGGGGTGCCCAGCAACATGAAAAATTCAAGAATTTATTGCTGCTACATCTTGAACACAGAAGAGACTACACCTTATAGACGTCAGCAATGGATAATTACATGTTGCACTTGTGAAATGTGCACCTATCCTGTGTTTATGGATCAGTGCATAGCCAGATTATTAATATTTTGCTTATTTGTAAAATCCACAATTTTCTATAAAGGAACCAAAGCACGCAATAGGAACAAAATCTCTATGGAAAACAAGGGTAACAGGAGGAGATGTTAGTCCAAGCATAGAAGAGAGAGATAAATGAGGGGCCGTAAGGGCAAAATAGGGAGGGGAAAAAACTTGAGATGGAATTTTAAAAGCAGAATGTAAAAAATAGACATTTTGTTCCTTAATAGATTGATTCCTCAAATAGAGTCCATGAATATAACCAAATAAGAAGGGCTCGTGAGTGTTTTAAATTTTTCAGAAAGCTTTGTTGAAATCGTAGACTTTCCAAAACAAGGCTGTAGAGGCTACCGTAAAATGGAAAATTTCACTGGGACTGAAATTATTTTGATTCAATGATAAAATTTGTTATTTAAGGCAGATTATAAATCCTAACAAATGGCGATCTCTTTGCTTCATAAAAAGGTAAACACTAGATAGTAATACAATGAGTGCTGCAGACAAAAATCTTTCAAAATCAATAGAATAATCAACAAAGATGCATATCTTGAAAAAATTAGGAAATCATCTTCTGAACATTGAAAAACACTATTGCAATGGTTAAAAATGGGCAACTAATTTTTCTGCTGCTGCTGAAATTCTGCTGCTGATAAAATTCCCTTGATTGGTACACACACACTGATTTATCCCTAGGAAAATGTGATTGTTAACTGCATTTCTATTTTATATATTGATGTTTCCCATGCATGCGTACACACACACACACACACACACACACACACACACACTCCTCATTGATCTGAACATCAAAATTGATTTTCTGATTATGTATGCTACTACTTTTAATTCTAAAGATCCAAGAATCCAGTTGTGGAATTTATCTCCTTAAATCCATAACTTCACACTTGGTAATAGAAACGTCGATTATCTACTTCTCAATAAAATGACCACCAAGGATGTTAATTGTTTTGATTCCCTTCACACATTAAGCATAAGAGAAATGCTTGGAATTCAGGAATTATGTTTTGTGATTTGTATATACTCTATATTAAATTATTTGATTATCACTAAACATAAATGTGGTGTCTATTGACTAGAATATATGTTAAAATATATGTGATGAGCCAAAAAAGAGTATTTTAAAATATGGATTTGTTTTCTCACCGCCAAGCCTGTCTTAATTCTCGTGCTGTCTTCCTCGTTACCGCCTCCTGATGTCCTGACTCCAGCATTTCTTTGCTGTTACCGAGGTCTTCAATCCATTGGCCCTGCGTGACCTCACTTCTCTTCTTAACCATCTCTGATGGTTCTTTCCTACCTGTGTCCACATCACCCCCTCTTCCTTTCTCTACCCCACATCACCTTCCCTCTGTCCGTCTCTCATATCTCAGATCTCATTTCCATGACTTAAACCCCAAACTATGAAATTGTCCTTTATACATTGCCTTTTTTTTTTTTTTTTTTCAGCTGCATCCATGGCCTATGGAGGTTCCCAGGCCAGGGATGGAATCCATGCCACAGCTGCAACCTGCACCATAGCTGTGGCAATACCGATCCTTCACCCACTGTGTTGGCTGGAGATCAAACCTATGCTGACACAGAGACAACGCTGGATCCTTAACCCACTGTGCCACAGCAGGAACTCCTTTTATACCTTGCTTTAACATCTACTGCATCAGCAAATCTTGTCACCTCCACCTTCAAATATGCCCAGAGCATAACCACTTTCCACCACCTCCACTGCTATCAAGATCAGAAAAAAAAGGAAATCCACAGAGGTGATCTGGATGTTAGGGTCTGATTTTCCTTTTGCTATTGATAGGCATTCCCAAAAGGTCTTGAAACCGGCTCAGAGCCACTCAAGGAAATGCTGGGAAAGCCATTCAGGGGGAAGTGACTTGCAGGTTGCACAATCCTATTGGAGAACCACTTTGGAGGGTACCAGGGAAACTGCTAACTGCTGGGTGTGGCTGCTCATTTCATACTTCAGAAGACCAGCTCTGGAAAAACTGAGTCAGTACGGAAACCATGTCCTTCTCCAGCATCCCTCTAGCGCCCTCTACAGGCAAATTTTAATTTCACACTAGCTAACAAAGGAGAACTATTTCTCTTTTTGCTTACCTGGCCTGAAGAGTGGATTTGAAGCTGAGAGCCAATAAATTGATAACTGACACACACTTGATAAGACTATGTTTTGTAATATCTAGGATAACCACTTAAGGATCATAAAAGAATGTGTAACCACAAAGGTCATAAAGGGAAAATGAAATAATTTAAAAATATTCATCTGTGAAAGAAGCCATTTAAAAAATAATAATATAAATAGGACGAGAGAAAGCAAAAATCAGGATGGTAGATTATATCAATAATTGCCTTAAATGCAAATTGACTAAATACTCTCATTAAAAGACAGATTGAGAGACTGGATTTTAAAAATGGTCTTTGCCTACAAGACACATACTGAAAGCTTGAAAGAAAAAAACAGAGGGAAAATATACTATAAAAATACTAATAAAAAGATGGTATAGAATCAATATCAGAGGAGGAAGAAGATCACATAATGTTAAAAGTTTTAGTAACCAGGAAGCCATAAAAATCGAAATTTGTATGCACACAAAAAGAACCTCAAAAGGTATAAAACAAAGAATAAGAAACACACAAATTCAAAACAAAGATAATTGAAAACACCCTTCTCAGTAAATGAGAAACCAAAAAAAAAATTTTTTTTTCTAAACCATATTTGTGCATCTTCTCTTCAGAAGTTTTTAAGATTTAGTTTATCATGCTCCAACTTACTCTCGAAAAACCTCATTATTTGCAACTTTATTTCCATATCCATTAAGGATCTGAGAGAGTCTAGGGAGGGAAGTGCTGAGACCTGGCTTAATGGAAGTGGAGGTGCAGAAGGCAGTGCACAGACACAGTGGACATCTCCTGCCTTGAAGACAACACAGTTTAAACTCCCAAGGATTCTGAAGGATAGTTATCCTTCAGAATATCCAAGCTTGGGCAGCTGGGTCATCAAAGAAAATAATCCCAGTTACTTAGTCAAGTTACTTAGTCAAGTAACTGGGATTATTTTCTTTGATGACCCAGCTGCCCAAGCTTGGATATTCTACCTGGCATCCTTGCTTACTGCCAGGTGATAAAATAGCTTGTCAAAGAAAGGAAAACAAATGGTACTGTTCCCAAACTGTGATTTTTCTTCTCTATTTTTTGTTATCTAAATCCTGTTCCCAGTGTGTTAAGAATTGTATACAAGCAATTTTGTTGTTGTTGTTGTTGTTGTCACAGCTTGCAGTGGCCTGAGGTGGGATCTCAGTACCCAGAGCAGCGATTAAACCCAGGCTGCAACGAAAGCACCATGTCCTAACTACTAGACCACCAGGAAACTCCCATGTATAAGCAAATCAGTAGGCTAATGATTGTACTTCTTTGAGTTACTTGAAAAATCATTATTGCTTTAGGAAACTGCTATGATTTCAACTGGAGCTGGTAACTGTTTCAAGTAAAAATTATTTAACTGTTTCAAGTAAAAATTATGTAAACAACCGTGGAAAATATCTTCTTCATGTAATATAAATTCCAGCAAGAAGTGTTCAACACCTAAATAAAACGATAGCATTTTCTCAGGAGACGGAAAAAAACTAGAATGGGGACGTATATTCTGCTCTGGAAGGAAATATATTATGTTGTACCAATCTCTAAATTCAGTGAAATCTCAATCAAAATCCAAATTTCATAAAGAACTCCTTTAAATAAATGATAAAAATGTGGACAATGAAATAGAAAAATTTTGCAAGAACTACAAATGGGTAATTCTCTTAGGAAATACAAGAAGTCTAAATTCATTAATAGGAGGTACCGGCATAAATATATAAGGGGACTCTGGAAAATTATTTGACATTTTAATGAGAAGAAGCAAGTGTCTATCAATTGAGAAATGATTAAAATATATTAGAGTAGATGACATTTAATTGTGGTTAAAATAATGAGGTAAGTATATATTTATTCATCCAGAAAGACCTATTTTAAGAAATTTTAAAAAGAATTAAGTTGCAAGAAATACAATATTATGACATTTATGTTCAACTAACAGTACATGTAGGGGGGTGTGTGTGTGAGTGTGTGTGTAACTCCAAGGAAGAAGATCTGGAGAGCTTGCATCAATCTATTAACGGGGTTTAAAGTCTTCTGCCAGCATTCAGTAGATGTTCTGTGCGAATTGTTTTACATGCAGATGGTTTTTGTTGATGTATTTGTGGGAGAAGGTGAGCGCTACTTCTTACTCCCCTGCCATCTTGATCCCCTCTCTCAATCTATTTACAGGGAACAGACAAGCTAGGAGCAGGCAGATAACAGGATGCTCCACTTCTCAATTGATATCCTTCTGAATAACTTAAATGTATTAACGACAAGGAGGCATTACTGTATTTATCATGTCATTAGGAAAACAGAAATATTAGTATACATAGCATTGTAGACTCTAAATCCACCTTCTGTTTTAACATTTCAAATATTCTTTTCCACTGTTATTCAATATTTCTATTCTTACCTACTATTTTATATCTTCTTGGGTATACGTTTTTTCATATTGCTACGTGTTAAAATACTTTTTATGTCTCTGCAATATTCCATATTCTGAATGAACAATAACTAACTCTCGTTCTGTAGCTGAGCATTACATAATCTTATGAAGATTGCCATCCAGATTTTTTCATGTTTTTGGATTTTCTCAGGATGGATTTCTTGGACTACTGAATCGAAGGGGATGAACAATTGGATTTCTGGTAGCACTTTCTCCATTTTCCAGCTAATACACAGGCCCCTAACTATCCTTGCCTTTTGCTGATGCTCGTGGAGCTCCATAATGTTAATTAATTCTGCAGACCACACACCCTCGCAGAGCAAATATTACTCATATATTATTTCTCTTATAAAAATTCCTTCATTAGCTTTACGATTTTTTTCTGAAAAGCAGAAACAAAAAACCCCGCAATATCTTTATGCACTCGAAAGCATTAACCTAATGTAAAAAAAGATATCAAAACCCTTCCTCCCTGTTATGCCCATATATTATTTTAGCAGCTGAAAATCACAGCTAATTGACCCGGTAAAATAAGACATATAGATTTTTAAGAATATGTACGTCCCTCGAGGACTCAATAAATCTATATTAAATTGAAAGCTAAAAAACATACGCCTCGATGGTTTTTATTTTCAGGGCTTGGTCCGCATCCTGAATTGGTCCACAATTCAGGAAGTCTAGGTGCATTTGGAAGCTGCAATGAGCCGGTGTCGCCAGCGGGTGGCAGAGGAGGACCGCGTCCAAACCCCGCGGCTCGCGAGACCGCTCGCTTCGGCTGGTTACTGGACGTGTCGCGTGCTCTGCATTTTGCTCCCTCAGTGAGTGATGTCTTCAGAGTCACTCAGGCCTCAGCTCTCACTCTTTCAAGAACGCTCTTCCTCTGGTGGATCCGGGAAGAGGGGGCTTCCGTGGCCCTTCGCCCTCGGTCCTCCCGGCTCCGCCGCAGGGCGCGGTGGCACAGCCCGGCCTCCCCTCTGCAGCCTGTCGCTCAGTCTCCGTGCACCTCACCGCCTCGCAGACTGAAGGTAGGGCCACCTCACCCAAGTGCTGGGATAGCTAAGGGAACTTGGGAGCAGGAGGTTCGGACTTAAAGTTGTGTCCTCAATCTGGCTTTCCCTATGTTGGTGGAAAAACACGTGCAGCAGTAGAGCTTTTACGGGAGGGTCCCTGGAGGGGCACACAGTCCTTAATCAGACCTTGCTCCCTGCTTTCACGTCCAGGCTTCTCTGCAGGGAAGAGGACAGATTAAAAACCTTGCTTCCTGTCTCACCCAAGCATCCTTCACTCACCATGAAGGGGACCCTTTTCCACCCATAGAAACGGGCCCAGGACCATGCCTGTTCCCAGATGGTGGTGCGTTTCCTCTCGTCTGAAGTATTTACTCTCAGTAATTCCTCCAGGGCATCAGAGGTGCAGTCAGCCTTGGCCTTTACCACTGCAAGACCTGTTGGCTGAGTGGGAGGGAACCCCCATGTGGGGGAGGGGCACCCCCAGCCGTACCCTCTTAGAAATAGTCCTCCTCCGGGTAAACGTGCAAGTAACAGGTGAGTCAAACCCACTGTTCGTCTAGGGGCAAATGTGTATTTACCGAGGAAGCAGTGTCAGATTTTAAGCAGGAAGGGATATTTTCCTAACTTGCCAAACAGCAGCGTTCAAACTTTGTCTTATTGGTCAAAGCAATGTTACTTCTTGTCCCTGGGCATCATCCGCCACCCCCGCCCACCCAACCCTCCTTTTCAAACTGTGCATCTTTGGGCCAAGCGGGAATTAAGCCAGAGCTTTGTGTCTGAGTTATTTTCCTCTTAACAGACACTCCCTCTGGCACCTAAACCCCAGACTCCCTTAATTTTGAAATGGCATCTTGCAAGGATTAGATTCTTAAGAGTCCTCCTCAGCCTCAGTCTTTAGGAAGATGGGAAGTTGGGTAGTTTTATTCTTCCATCTTTACGGGATTCAAACACCAAGATGGGAGGATCGTACTGCTTTGTGCACCCACAACTATTATGTAATTGAAAGTCGTGGTCTGGGAGAAAAGCCCTCATATGTTAATAATAACCTGATAAAGAATGGTGGGACTGCCCAATAAGGGTCTTTTGAAGGCATGGACTTACCCAAGCTGCACCTGTGAAGTCCTTGTGTCCATTAAAACGGCATTTACAGAGCTGGTCGTTTCAGTAGCTGTAATTGACTCAGGCAAATGGGACCTATTTAGCAATAAAAACTTTCATGTATCCTTTTCGTGTGAAAAAAATTCTAGAACCAGAAGTAGGTCAAGCAGATTCTCCTAAGGCCGGGCCATAACGCCATAATTCCAGAACCTCTGGCTAATATTTCCCTGGGGAAAAAAATTAAAATATCCTTGGCCTCAGAGGCCAGGAACACACATTCTATTGCCCTCTGGGTAGACAAACATCATTAAGTGTGAAGTTCAGCTAGACCTTTGGGACACAGTGACCAGAGAATTTATGACTATTGCAACAGTCGGTCTCATCTGCCCTTACCCCAGCTGCTGAAGCGACCACGAACTCAGATGCAACTCTGTGGAACTTACAGCAAATTCTGAAAGTGGCCCATTTCCAATAATAATTATCCTTGTGATTATGTTATTACTGTATACTTTTTACAAAGTATTTATGTAGCCAGATATGTTTAGTATTCAGCAACATCTGTGTTGAACACCTGTGTCCCTACCCCCAAAGATTCTCCAAAGAGTCCCATCTGGAATTTACTTTTCCCATCAAGAGGTCAAAACTACCAAAATTTATTCTCATCTTCCATCAGTGACTCAAGGCAGAAAAGAGGTAAATAGGAGGGGGAAAGTGCTCTGTTTAAGAAGAGCGGTGATACAAAACTGGGCAAATAAGAGGAAGAAATCCCTCCCAGGATAAAAATTCAGCCTGTGCTGTTAGTTTGCAAAGTTTTTGGAGAAAGCAAGAACTCCATGGGAGTATAATTGCAAAATACTCTGAACTTTCGGTGCTCTAGCAAAATGAAGAATTTTCTTTGATAAGTAATTAGATAGTTGGAGCATTTACCTGAATTTAGCACCCAGTAGAATAACTTCAGACATAGAGAAGGTAGAAACTGGAAAGCCAGAAAGCAGTAAAAATCCAGAGTATATTCTTTTTTAAAAGCACCTTCATATCTTTCATATGTTTATTTGTCATCTGTATATCTTCCTTGGTGAGGTATGTTTTCAGATCTCTCTTTAAAAGTTTTCTTTTATTATAGTTGATTTACAATGTTCTGTCAGTTTCTTCTGTACAGCAAAGTGGCCCACTTATAAATTTATATACATTCTTTTTTTCACATTATCCTCCATCATGTTCCATTACAAGTGATTAGATATAGTTCCCTGTGCAATACAGCAGGATTTCACTGCTTAATCACTCCAAATGCTATAAGTTTACATCTATTAACCCCAAATTCCCAGTCCATCCTGCCCCCCCCCCACTGCCGCAACCACAAGTCTGTTCTCCATGTCCATGAGTTTCTTTTCTATAGACAGGTTCATTTGTGCCACGTATTATATTCCAGATATAGGTGATATCATATGGTATTTGTCTTTCTCTTTTTGCCTTACTTCACTTAGTATGAGAGTCTCTAGTTCCATCCATGTTGCTGCAAATGGCATTATTTTGTCCTTTTTAATGAGTTCCAATACATGTTGAATAAAAGTGGTGAGAGTGGGCATCCTTGTCTTGTTCCAGATTTTAGCAGGAGGACTTTTAGCTTTTGCCCATTGAGTATGATATTGGCTGTGGGTTTGGCTGTGGGTTTGTTGTATATGGCTTTGATTATGTTAAGGCATGTTCTCTCTATACCCACTTTGGAAAGAGTTTTTATCATGAATGGATGTTTGATTTTGTCAAATGCTTTTTCTACCTCCACTGAGATTACCGTGTGGTTTTTTACTTTTCTTTTTTTAATGTGGTGTATGACATTGATTGATTTAGTATGTTGAACCATCCTTGTGAACTTGGGATGTATCCCACTTGTTGTGGTATATGCTCTTTTTGATGTTGTTGGCTAAAATTTTGTTGAAAGTTTTTGCATCTATATTCATCAAAGGTATTGGCCTATACTTTTCTTTTTTTTGGTGGTATCTTTGTTTTTGGTATTTGGGTGATGGTGGCTTCATAGAATGTTTTTGGGAGTGTTCCTTCTTCTGCTACCTTTCAGAAAGTTTAAAAAGGATGGGTATAAGTTCTTCTTTGTATGTTTGGTAGAATTGGCATGTGAAGCCATCTAGTTCTGGACTTTTGTTTAAAAGGAGTGTTTTTATTGCATATTCAATTTCATTTCTAGTGATTGGTCTGTTCAGTTGATCTATTTCTTCTTGATTCAGTTTTGGTGGGCTGTATATCTCTAGAAAGTTGTCCATTTCTTCAGAGTTCATTCTCATCATTGTACTCATCTAAGGGTTTTTGTCAATTTGTATTGGAAATGAACAAGTAATTCATGGGGTTCCCTGGTGGCCTAGCGGTTAAGGATTTAGTGTTGTCAATGCTGTGGCGTGAGTTTGATCCCTGGCCTGGGAACTTCCACTTGCCTCAGGTGCAGCCAAAAAAAAAAGAAAGAAAGAAAGAAAAAAGAATACGAGTGACCGATTCATGTCAGAAATTTGCAATATCATTTGCAGTTTGTTGTATATAATATTTCAAAGTCTCTAGGGAAACCTGTTCACTACTGTCATTGCTGTGTGGTTTCAATCATTCCCAGCTCCTGGACTGATTTTGAGAAGCTTGTGATTTGATGCCCCCCGCCCCGGGTGATGATAGATGAGTGACTCCTGTAGGGGGATCCGCCTCATCATTGAGACTGGGTTCTGGATCCCAGCGGGGGTAGATCAGGTGAGGTGACAGCAGCTCACCTTCCCTGCTTCCTTGGCACTCCTCCCCTCCAGTTCCGTTCTAGCTTCCAGTGAGCCTTTTCTTTCTTTGCATCTGTCAAAACCCCACCATCCTCATTGCTTACCTCCTAGGCATGTCCAGCCCGTACCTGTCTGCATCCATCTCTTTCTTCTCTAAACCTCCATCACAACACACAACTGGCACTCGTTGGATGGCCAATAACTTTTTGTGATTGGTCTTGTCTCCCCTTTATGTCCATAAGCTGCAGAGGTCAGGGAGTATGTATTTCTGTGTTCATACTTCCTAACAGTGATATTTTCCATGAATACTTATTATTTATAAGAGTTAACATTTATGAAACCATACTAGGTGTCAGGCACTCTGCTACAATATATATGGTTCTTTTATTACTGAGGTACAGATTATTTATAATACTATATTAGTTTCAAGTGTACAGCATAGCAATTTAAGCACATTGTTTCAAGATATGAGGAAGGTTATATTATCCCTATTTTACCAATGAGGCAGACAAAGATCAGAGCTAGTTAACTAACTTGCCCAAGGCCACACTATTCATTTGCATCCAGGATCTTTTTTTTTTTTTTTTGGTCTTTTTGCCTTTTCTAGGGCTGCACTTGTAGCATATGGAGGTTCCCAGGCTAGGGGTCTAATGGGAGCTGTAGCCGCCGGCCTACGCCACAGCCACAGCAATGTGGGATCCGAGCCGCGTCTGCAACCTACGCTCGTGGCAACGCTGGATCCTTAACCCACTGAGCAAGGCCAGGGATCGAACCCGCAGCCTCATGGTTCCTAGTCAGATTTGTTAACCACTGAGCCACGACTGAAACTCCCTGCATCCAGAATCTTGAATGGGTGTCTCCCTCCATATGAAGCTGGTCCGAACCCATCCGTTGCTACTCCTCTGGCAGGTGGACTGGAGGCGGGTGGCATCTCTCAGTAGTGGCCGAGTGTTTCTTCTGTGCCCTCTGCCTGGGCATGACTCAGAGGTTGAGCGAAGTGGTTCAAATGATCTCATCTGGCCCCAGGACCTTTGCAAGGATTGGAGGCAAATGTGTAGCGTTCTCGCTGGGTTCCAGTAAAACACGCCCTTTGTAATGCTGATGGCTTTTCTGGAGACCGGTGAGCGTCTCTTGGGGTGGAATGGCCTGTGATGCAGTGGTGTATTCCTAGCTCAAAGCCTCCATTTGGGAGGTACTGGGGCAGATGCTTAGAAAGCTCTTCTCCCCTCACCCCCTCTGCTGCCTTCTATTCGCAGAGGATGCTTCCTTTTTTTTTTTTTTTTTTGATAACTGCCTGGGTTTAAGGATACATGTGAATATTTTCTTTTCCCAGCTGCAGCAAGAAGTGCCTGGATGTTTCAGATTCTTGGGGCTTTCGGAGATGGTTCAGGTCAACATTGCTGTCCTCCTAGGATATTAAGGAGTATTAAGGGTTTTTATCCTGAGGACCTTCCTGCCCTCAGGTGGGTTAGAAATATGATCCAGATTAGTGTCTTCCAAATTACAAATGTAAGGTAACAATAATACTGAATATTACATGATCATCATTAAAGACTAATGTTTATCCAAGGCTCGCTTTTGGCTTTCAGTCGATATGCTAAGTTTTTAAGCAAGATTTGATTCGTTTAATCATCAAAACAGCCCCCACCAGATAAGTATTTATTAATTGTGTGACCCAGAGTCAGTTCTTAACCTCCCTGATCGTTGGTGCCTTGGTCTGCAAAATGGAGATGACAACAGCCCCTGCCTCATGAGGCTGTGACGGTGGTGGCTTTAAATAATCCACAGAAAGTGTTTAGCACCACCCCTAAGACAAGTTACAGCTCAGTGTGTGCTCTTGTCCTCATTTCATGGATCAGGAATCTGAACCCCCATCAAATCTTGCCTGAGGTCACTTAGCTGAGATTTAAACCTCAAAGTGAAATCCATTAGCCACTCTGATGTACTGCCTTGCTTAGTTAATTGTCGGTATAATTTAAAACATTAGTCCTTTAAGCCGTGTCTTTTGTCCCCTGACCATACTTTGGTTAGGGAGAGAACAGGGCTACAAAGATCAAAGCCAGTTGATACCTACTTCACTGGCCATTCTGCAACCCACAGAAGGATGATGGAGGGGGCGCTGAGGCGCTGTGGATGAATCCACGCATATCCATCACCACTATTAGAATAAAGCCAAGCCCTACCATTAGTAGCCCTGGTTAGCGTGACCCTGTGTCCTGATTCTCCCAAGCCAGTCTCGATGTATCACAGGCTTCCTGGTATAATTATTAACGGTGTCCTCTCACTCGCTAAAGGTCTGTGTTTAGACAATCAATTATGTGCTCACTTCCCCCGTAGTCATATCATCTTTAACAAATAAAGGGCAGGGTGTTCTCATACTCCGTTGCTCCTTGGAGCTGTTCCTAGATGCTCAGCAGCCATGTCTTGTACACCTGGGGTTTTTTTTCCCTACCCCTTTTGCCAATTGCTTTAATCATCAAGTTTTTCTCCTTGTAATTCTTCTCTCCGTACTTCACAATGCTTCCTGGTTTCAAATCCTTGCTTGTAGTATGAGGTTTATGGATGTAGGCTCTGGAATCTTATGACTAGAGTCTCCATCCTGGCCCCATGCTCACTGGCAAAACGCTTCCCCTTTCTGCAGGCCCTGGTTCCTTACCTGGGACGGGAGCTCTAGGCTGGACCTCATGGGGTTGTTGTCATATGGTGCTGGGGGAGTTCCTGTTGTGGCTCAGGTTAGGAACCCTATTAGTATCCATAAGGATGTGGGTTCAACCCCTGACCTTGCTCCATGGCTTAAGGGACCTGGCATTGCTTTGAGCTGTAGTGCAGGCTGTAGACTTGGCTAAAATCTGGTGTTGCTGTGGCCGTGGTGTAGGCCAGCAGCTGTGGCTCCAATTCGACCCCTAACCTGGGAACTTCCATATGCCGCAGGTGTGGCCCTAAAAAGCAAAAAACTAAAAATTAAAAAAAATTAAATAACTATGGTGCTGTGTAAATCTTGGCTGCCTGTAGTGGGAACCACACAGAGACGGTGGGGTGGTCCAGCAGATGAGGCAGGACGCCCTCCCTAGTTTTTATCCTATTGCCCCTGCCAGCACCCGTGCACCTCATGAAACATGATGAACTATCCCTGGATTCTGATTTAGAAACTCTTACCAGATTATTTCATGTCTGTTAAGCAAGGCTGAAGGCTGAGCGTGCAGCTCAGGAGAAGCCCAGTGGTTCGAATTGTGAACTGCAGTGCTTGCCACCTGCCCAGTGCCTGTCAGGCTACCTGGAATTCTGCTGCTACTTTTTGTGTGGTCCTAAGATTTTCTCAGCCTCTGAGAGAGTGCTGTTAAAATCTCAGAGCCCCTGGCTTGGCCCCTGTGTCCTCAGGAGCCCTAACGCTCTGCCCTCCCAACCCTGCCTGCTTTCCCAGTTCGGTGCCCCTCACTCTAGACTTGTCTGTACAACCTCTGCTAAGTCTCATCTAGTAGGAGCTGGTCTCTGCTGGTTATTGCGTTTGGAGGTATAAAAACTGATAAGTGTAGGGGACAGGTGTGTTTGTCTTCCTGTTAACCATTCCTTCTCTTGGTAAGAGCCTTGGAATTTTCTTTGCTTGAACCACCCTCTCCCACTCTTTGCGTGGGCCTGACTCCTTTTTCCCCACCCCAGCCATGGGCACATGACTAAGGCCTCATCAGTTAGAGTCACAGTGATTGGTTCATGGGCACCTGTGGTGACTCACTTTGAGCCAGTGAGAAGCAGTCCTGAGATCGGGACTGGGATGACAGGCGTTGCTGAGAGAGTAGGAGGGGCCGCTGGAGGCCATCTGGGAATGAAGTCAACACGGAGAAAAGCAAAGCTGACAAACAGTAGAAAAAAAAAATGATTTCTTTTTTCTTTTTAGGGCCACACCCATTGCATATGGAGTTTCCCAGGCTAGGGGTTGAATTGGAGCTACAGCTGCTGGCCCACACCACAGCCACACTGGATCAGAACCACATCTGTGACCTGCTCAGAGCTCCACTGAGCCATGACGAGAAATCCAAAAGAGAGATTTCTGATGGCATTGTTTTGGCACCTGATCTGGCTGTGCTTGAAGCCAGTCTACTCTGATTACTGAGCCAATTAAATCCTGTTTCATGCTTATGCCATTTGGAGTTCCGTTTCTGTCACTTGCCACCCCAAAGGCCCTGGTGTACACAGCAGGAAAATGTGTTTTCTCTCACGAAAGGTTTCCATTTCAACAATAGACGTGTTTTCAGCCCGAAGAGGTGAACTTGAGCAGTGGAATTTTAGTCATCAGTGTCAAGCCGAAGTGGTCAGAATATTCTGAAATGGGGACCCCCCAGCTCCACCATGCCAGGACTGTCTCGCTGCCTGACGTTGATTCTGGCCCCACTCAAATGACTGACCCTGTGGGCCTGAAGGAGCGCCTCGTTTGGCTTCAGCCCTGTGCGACCTCTCCATGTGGGAACATTTCTCCCTGAGAGGCACTCAGAGTGCTCGTCCTTATAATCAGCAGTAGCAGTGCCCACAAGTAGGAATTAGGTATATTACCATGTGAGAATCAGCTGAGGTGGCAGCTTGTCCTAGAAACGTCTCCTCTTATCCTGCCTTCATTTGCTGGCCTTCCCATGCTTAGTTTTCAGACAGGCAGCTGGACTTGGCAGGGAGAGTCTATTTTTTCTGAAAGTTAAAACTGCCCTCCCAGCCGGCGGGGGAAAGGGGGCCAGCAAAGAAGATCGGGTCACATACCAGACCTGACTTTTTTTTTTTAATCAGAGTGGCTTTCCTCCTTGTAGTTTTTTGAAAGAAGATCATTTTTCTGGAGGCAGGAAGACCGGGCTCCCCAACAGCCTCTCTCAGTGGGTGGGGCCCGCCAGAGAATGTATGGGTGAGGGCTAAGCCAGACTTCTCCGGGTGGAAAGAATCCCTTCGCCACAGACAGCACTCACACTCACTGCTGGCTCACAAATGAGTTCAGGCACATTTTGTGATCCATGGGACTGTTTTAAATGGAGCTCCAGTAACAGACCCCAACAACGGGATTCATGTGTCAGTGATTAATTAAGAAAATGTTTCCCGGGGCACCAGGAAGTTGAGGGAAGATGGACAGAGAAGGGGGAAGGGCCCAAGAGAAGTCCCCTCTGCAACTATAATGGAAAAAATAAAAATCTTAATAAAAAAAGAAAAGTCCCCTCTCAGGCAAAGTCCCCGCCTGGGTCTGATCTTCTGGGGGGAGCTCTGGAGCGGAAACTATGCATCAGGCATGTCCCCTCTCAAGGCCAAGGTTCCTGGGCTTTCGGGCTCCCGCATCAGCAGTCGGCACGTCCTGAAGAAAGGGAGGACTCCCACCTTCGGGCTTTTTACACCTGTGAGTGCAGTGACTCATAGATCAAGGGCATTTAGGAGCAAAGACACACAGGAGGGTCGGGGCAAGGAAGACAGGGAACCACACAGAGACATAGCTAAAGGATGCAAGGTACCTGAGATGGGCTCCGGCAATGTTTATCCAAGGTGTCCTGAAAGATTACGAAGTGCAGATTTTCTGGGCTCATCCCTTTGGGGAGGATTAAACAGCCCCTAAAGACACTCTTTCTTTGAGAATTACCACCATCACCTCCACCCCCATCCCTGCTCCCCATACCACCCACCTCCACACAGTACCCTCCACAGCTGGTTCCTCTGCCTCCAGGACCACTGGCCAGCCAAGATTTTCTCTCCCGGGACTTTGGTCCAGAGACAGAGACTCCCGCACTGTCTGGCTGCTGGCTTGGACTTAGAAATGAGCTGGCCCGGCTTGGACATGGGCCCAGTGAGGCAGAGTAAACCAATCCTCAGAGGGAAAACAAGAGGATGCAACCAGATTAATAGCTCATAAATAGGAAGTGCTGGCACTGTTTTCATGGGGATGAGCTCATCTGATCTTTACCACAACCTTGTATGGTCGGAGCCATGCCTGTTCTCATGCACGGTCAGGAAGGCTCAGGTCTCAGGTGGTTAGTAGCCTGTCCAAGGTCACACAGCTTGAAAGGGTACAGTCAGGACTCGCTCCTCGGGTTAAGTCCAGAGCCACTCGCTGCCCACGAGGCCCAGAGGACTGCTGAGCCCCCAGAAGTTCAGATTAGATTTTATGACTCCTGAGAGCAAGCGAAGGCCAAGCAGAGTCTGATGGATCTCTGTTCAGGTTCCTGGGAGCGGCCCTGTCCTCAGACACCGCTTGCAAGATTTGCTGTATCATCTTGTAATGAATACTCTCTCCTCGCTTAACAAAACCAACTCAGATTATGTTTAGAGTGGATTTCTATTGCTTGCAATTAGAAGGCTCACAGGGAGGGCCCATGCCCTTGATGCACTGAGAATGAAGTTGAAATTTGTCTCCAGTTCTTTGCAACTCCAGATCCTTTTCTGGTCCTTGTGCCTCTGGATGCACAGGAATTCCACCCGGGTTAGACTGCAGGGTGTCAGAACAGGCAATGCCTGGGTCATGTGATTCTGGTGGCTACTTGGTCTTTAGCATCAGTACAGTCTTACCTTGGGAGCAAACATCCTCCCCAAAGAGACGAGGATTTTCAGTGGAGGTGGTACAAGGGAGAGACAGGAGGAGCCCCACACTCCGAGAACTTTCGGAGAAATCATGCTGTGTGTTATGTTTGAATTATGTCCAAGTGGCTTGATCGGTGCTTTCTGCAGATGTAAGAAGAGTCAGCCAAAGTGCTCTCTGTCCAATAGGAGAACCCAAGCAATGTGTACAGTGGAAGAGAAAATGATGCAAGGCTGATAACTTCATTTATAGTTTAAGTGAGAAGATTGTTTCCTCTAATAGTCACAGTCTGTGGCCAAGGGAACAAATTCAATTTCCTCTTTCAAGCACATATTACAACTCTGATACAGGATTAAACAAAATTTTATTCTAAACTATTGAATAATAAAGGAAATAGTAAATGATTGTGAGAAATAGAATATAGAGAGATTTCAGTTTAAGATCTTTCCTTCTCTCTAGCCACTGTTTACAACACTCCTTAAATACTATATACACATACAGTAATATATAGGTCTATACAGTGAATATGTAGTACTCACTAGAATGTAAATATTTTTATCTCCTCTCCTTTATCTTTGCTGAGCAAGAGCATTTACATTCTTTAAGAACTTATGTTAACAGTTATTCAACCCTTGATATCAAAGACAACTGTAGCGTCTATTTCTAAAATTAAGGTTAAAGAAATATGCCTAAAAGTTCTGATCTCCCAGAGTTAAACTCGTAGAATCAATACCTTAGCAGAAGGTACCTTTTAAATGACAGTATGGTTGTAAAACAAAAGAAGAAAGACGTGGTTTTGTCAATAGTCTTAATCACAGATGGCAAAGCTGCAATGATTCCCCCTCTGGTACCATTACCGAGCTCCTCAATCCATCAAAGCAGCCTTGCTTACTGAGCCTGGATGAGGCCCCAGAGTTCTTTCCAATGCAGCAACCAGAAAGCAAGTATTAAGCTCCTGGTGATGGCATTGCATTTACCATCTTTATCAGTCTGTGTTTCTTTGCAAATTGCAAGATCTTCTGGCTAATTTATACCAAAGGAGAGTTGCAAATGGTTGCTGATAGTTCATAAAGTCACTAAGAGGGGCTGGAGGTACACAGTCTAGCCTGAACTTCTCTAAAGAACTGGGAGCTGAAGCCAGCAGGGCCCCGGAAACACCTGCCTCTGCTATGATCAGGGAGCTTCTGAGTCTGCAAGCTGCTCTGTCCCTGCTGGTTTTAGCAGAATAAAGGCCACTGAACTGGCCAGAAGGTCCATGCTCCCTACACAAGGCCATCAACTTGCTTTGCCCACTTGCTCCTATGAGATTCACATCAGTGCACAGGCCTGGCAGACTCTTTAAGTCGAGAGAGGAGTCCCCTGGGGCAGGCGAGTCTGCAGGACGCTGGGAGGTTTCCACCAGCACAGAATAGGACGGCGCCCGGAGGAGGGAAAGCTGTTGAGGGAGACATTCCATAGTTCTGTTTCACCAGCTCAGGATCAGCTGATGGCACTGGATATAGGAAGGAAGTCCAGGGTGATAAGGAAGAACTATAAGGTATAAAAATTGGAATTTGTCAGCGTTCATCCAGCGCTGTCCAGAAGAGAAGGTGCCCCAATAAGATAGGTGTCTGGTCCTCTCTAGAGGTAAACCCTAAAAAAAGGAGAGACAAACTCTGGGCCATTATAACTTGGAGGGCGATCAACCAGCCTGGTTTCCCCGGGACTGGCTGATTTCCCAGAATGTGCAATTTCAGTGCTCAAACTGGACCAGTCTCTGACAAACCAGTGTGAACTGGTTATCTTAACTCAATGACACTCACCATTGGTATCAGCCAGCTGATTGACTTGGTTCAGATTTTACTCTCCCCGAACCAAAGTCTGCTTATAATCCGGGCTGGTTATAATTTGGCTTACCCCGTGTACGGAGGATAATAGCCCCAAAACATTTAGCACAACGTCTGGCATATAGTCAGCACTCAATAAGTGCCTATGTCTTTTGATATTTTTAAAGTTTATTTCACACTTGAGTAGGTTAACCAGATAATCTGCATGTTTCATTTTCTCGGCAGTTTTTCTTCCTCTTTGCACATCAGCATACTTCCCTTCCGATTTGCATCCATCTTTCTGTTGAGATGTGGCTTGGCGGGAGGTAGTTTCCAGAGCCCGGCCTTCCCTCTTGCCTTCTTCTCAGGCTCCGGGCCTCGGCACCACACGTGGGAACAAGATGGCTCCACAGAGGCTGCTCCCCCTTCTCGGAAGCTCCAAGAGCTGCTGATATCTTGAGATAACACCTTCCTCTGTCGTTCACAGAGCAACGCCCTGTGGTCTAAATCAGTGTCTCGAGTGCTTCCTCGTCGTCGGGCCAGCTGTGGTGAGGAGGAAGCGTGAGAGCTGCGGACCCCTGACAGGGAGGAGGCAGGTCAGCCCGTGGGCGAGGGAGGCCCACGGAGGCCAGAGGGAGCACACGACCAGAAGGCTTCTTCCACCGCAGCTGCGATGCCCCCTTTTCAGGGCACACTTTTGCTCCCCACCTTCCCTCCTTCTTTCACTCCCTCCAAAATGTACCTGTTACTTCTTCCCATGGCCTTGGCTCCTGTGAGTCTTTGGCCAGCAATGCCTTATTTCTCGTTCCTCGCCACCACTTGATATCTGGCCCATCTTTTTTTGGCGGGGGGAGAGCGCACCCGCAGCATATGGAGGTTCCCAGGCTAGGGGTCCAATTGGAGCTACAGCCACCGGCCTGTACCACAGCCACAGCAACGTCAGATCTGAGCTGTGTCTGTGACCTACACCGCAGCTCCCGGCAACGCCACATCCTTAACCCACTGAGCGAGGCCAGGGATCGAACTCGCAACCTCATGGTTCCTAGTCAGATTCGTGTATGCCATGCCACGATGGGAACTCCCAGCCCATCTTTCAAGGCAAAGCTGGATACCTTGAATTTCCTCAGCGTTGGCTCGCTACAGCTGGGCTCCAGGTGACTTGCTGCTGCTGCAACACCATCATTGGATCTGGAAATAGAGCTATTTGTGCATCTGTCTATATTCCCTGCTGGATTTTAAGCTCTTGGGGCAAACCCATGTATCATGCATCCTTGTATGCCCAGTGCCTACTATGAATTTTAAATCCGAATTATGTTAACCTGGGAAGGAAGAGACCTCCAGGCTCCTTGGACGAGCTCCCTCAAGCAAGCTGCGCAGATCCCATGAGTCCAGGGCCCTTGGCAGAAACATCAGGGAGGGAAGATGCCTTCCCTGTTTCTTTCTTCATCTCCCTTCAGTTGTTTCCCCCTCCATCCTAAAGATGCATAAAAACACATGTTATTCCAATCAGATAAATATTCCTTTGGGAACAGCTGTATGAAACTTTTGAGAACATCTAGTTTCATAGCACAATTTAAAAACATAGTCCTTGTGATGCTATTTATTCTTACATAAAATGCAGTGTTTAAAACACTGCCGAAAAACAGATATTTTATATCAAAGTCATCTTTGTAGTGACTTGTGAATACGGAAAGTGCCCCACACTATGAACCAGAACAGCTGAGGATTCATATTGCCCCAGGAGCTGACTGGCTTTGTGATGTTGACAAGGCATTTATCTCCTTTGAGTCTCTGCTGCCTCTTCCGTGAAGTGAAAGGGTGGGGCAGTGATATCTGAGGGTTTCCCCTAGCTCTAACGTTCTGGAAGCTTCTGACTCTATGGTTTCTTAAGGTGAAAGAAGAGAGACTGCCTTCAGATCATGGAGTCTTTCACCTCCTTCTCTTCCAGCAAGGCTGGGAAGTGTCCCAACCCAGTGGCCTTAAGATCACAGAAGAGTTGAATTTACTGAAACTGAAAATAATAATGAAGTACTTCCTCCAGAGGAGGCCACCATAAAGGTCCCGCTCTACCATTTTTCTTCTAAATTGAGGCTGCTCCGTTGGGCCGGTGGAGTTGCCCTTTTTCCCACTATGCCGCATGAAGGCACCTCTGCTCCACTGATGTCAGTCAGTCACAATTTGCCTAATAAATTATCGTCAAACTTAAAATAGCCGGGCCCTTAATCACAGAAGAAAACAAGCCTCTTCCGGGAGGCCTCACAAATTTTGTAAATTCAGAGGGCTCCTGGGACAGAATAGCTAAATTAACCAACTCATACTCAGCGGCTGTCAGTAAATCAGCCACCGATTCCATTGGTTTAGCATCTCCATTACCTGTCTCCTCCACTGTTGTGGGAGTAGTTAGCTTGGATGTAAGGTTAAGGGATGTGGATTTTATCCTAAGTAAGTCCATGATAGGAGGGGTTTGTGTGGTGGTGGTGGTGGTAGATGTTCATACCCGCATCTTCAGAAGATCCCTCTGGCTGTAAAGAGCAGGTGGATTGGGAGGGGGTGGCAAAAGTGGGATGTGAGGACATCAATGAAGAGGTTTTCAAGGTGACTCCCCTGACAGCCAGTGGTCGTCTGGGCCAGGGTGGTGTCTATGGGGTTAACTAGAGGGAAGATCTAGGGAGTAACTAAGAGATAGGATCCATTGAGTCAGCTGTTGGCTTGAGTGTGGGCAGGAGGCCTAGGGCGTGAGGAGAACCACCTCCTGTCTGGGGAGCAGTAGGTAGAAGGGGGGTTGAGACGGGAAATGTCATGGAGAAGCAGTTGGAGAGGGAGGAAGAGGCAGTGATGGGCCGTGTCTGACAAGAAGAGGGCAGATAAAACGCAGGCAGCGCCTCTCTTTCATCGTCCAACTCAAGATTCTCTGACTCTACTCCACAAAAAACCATCCTCCAAAAGTGTTCTAAGCCTAAAGACTCCTGTGAAATCTGATCTCAGCAGCAGTGGAAAGAATACTGTATTGATGTTTGGGGATGGGCTGGATTAACTCGGCTCAGATCCGCTAACCTGCTGTGCAAACTTGAATGTGTATGTACCCTAACCTCGCTGAGCCTCGGTTTCACTTTCTCTAAAGTGAGACTTCTGGATGTGATGTTTCCTAAGATAATTCTCAAATACTTGTCAAATGTCTAAGTATTCTTAGTAGATTAAGATTACTGAATTCTTTATTATTCAGTAAGTGCTTTTCCCAAGACTGCATGGGACGTGTTTCAGAAATGGAAAGGTATTGCCAAACTTAAGAAGCACTGAATATGGACAGTGTAGTTCATAGTTACACAGGAGTGTTTTTTAATTACTTTAGTTGGAAGAGTTAATATAGGCTGTGATGAAATATAGAGCCAGGCTATCTGAATTCAAATCTCCTATTAGCCAGCGGCTGCTCTGTGAGCCCAGCAAATTATTGAAATTCTCTGTGCCTTAGTTTCACCATCTGCAAAATGGGAACAGGATTATCATGACAGTGATCTGAATTAATATCTGTAACATACTGTATCTATTAGACAATTTTGCTATTTAGAGTTATTACTCTTTACTCTTCACTCTTTTATCTGTAAAATGGATTGCTAATAACTAGTTATTAGTAGGAATATGGGGAAATTAAATAAAATTCCATAGCTACATAACATGCAACATAAAACCTATTTCTTGGTAAATAATCAGCACAGGTAGATACACAGTCCAGTAGCCACAGCTAGGGCCTGGCTCTCAATCTTATTCCAGTTTTCCAAAGAATGAACTAACCCTATATCGTTTTTGAGTGTGTTTGTGACAGAAGAGAAATAAATCAGATGCTGTGCTGTCGTTTTCTCCTGGTGTTTTATAAGCTTTTATTCTAACATAATGCCAAGTTTTCCTTAGTGGCTTTCTTTCAAAGGAGCACAATGTGCCTTGGCTTAGCAATTTTCATTCTCTACCGAGTAATTGAAGGTCTGTTTCTCCCCAGGATAGTTTCAAAGTAGAACCAGACATGCTGGTGCTCTTTCTCCTGAATGTAACATTTAGCTTCCATTTATTGGAAAGGAGTTGAAGAGAAAATGCAGCAATGATCACATAATTATGCTTTTCTCCATATTCTTTTTAACACGTTGCTCCCAGCAGAATCTCTGTGTTTCACCGTGAAATTCTGCGACTTATGAAAGTTTAATAGCAACCTAAGCCTAGAGAGTAGTAAAAATTGGTATTCTACACTTAACACAAATGAAAATGTTCCTTGGGAGAGTAACACTCCACAGACCATTTATTCCAGGCATTTATGAGTGTGTACTTGATTAAAGAAAAGTTAAAGCTTGAAGAGTCAGGAAAGGGAACCATATGGTGTGAGCCAGGGGTCTGCAGCTCTGCCCATCTGACTGGAGGAATAAAACAGTGGCAGATCTTCTGTTTCTGGTTTCACCCCCCCACACCACCACCTCCAAGTCTCTCCATGATGGTAAGGCATAAACTGGCAAGATTCGTATTTAAATTCACAAGAGAAGAGGCAACAGCAAACTTTTCAGCTGCCTCTCATTTTAGATCTAACTGTGCTTTCCGCCCCCTCTGGCCCGCTGTTCCCTCTCATCTGCTGTTGTAAATTATGTACATCAGAGAAGCAGTGACTCATGCAGCAGAAGCTTGAGGAAATGTGTGGCTTAATGAGGAGGAAAGAAGGTCTGATACTGATTGCAAGAAAATTTTAAAAAGTGTACTTGGTTTTGTATTTCATCCTCCATGTTCAAGTTCATTGTGGGCAAGACTTGCAAGAGCCAAGTGGCGAAAGAAGGAGACAGAAGGAGGCAAGGCCACAGCACCCTAACAGCCTCCCTGAGTTTCCCCTCATCTCTAATTTGCCTAGCTGGCGGCTACCTGATTTGATTTATGGTCCGTGACATGTAGAGCAGAAACGTGTTGCGATCAACAGTTATACACATGTCAAGAGCAGACGAGGCTGTTAGAACAGCCCTTCCTAGGCCTCTCAAATATACAGCTTTCTTAGCTGCATGTGTCAGTGTAGGGAATTGTGTCCAGTTGCAACAGTCCACAAAATCTTCTCAGTGGCTGCCTTCTATAGCTTTTGTCATAATCTTGGTATCTACCCTCTCCCCACTTCAGAAAATGATGCTTGGGATGCAGGCACCTCGATGAGGGCTTAGGGTCCAGTGGCGATTATCTGGACCAGCAAAGCCCCACGTGACCCACAATTGCCAAGTCACTACATTTGGTAGAAAGGCCAAGGTCATGGTCCCGCAGGCTGAAAAGATAACCCAGAAATAGATTCAAGGAATCCTCCAGAAGCTGGACAAGACAAGGAACAGATCTTCCCCTAGAGCCTCCATATTTCTGGAATGCAACCATGGGGACACCTCAGTGTTAGTCCTGTTAGACCTGTTTCAGACTTTGACCTCTAGGACCCTGAGATAATAAAGTTGGGGTATCTTATGCCACTGAATATAGCATCAGCAGTCTTGATGTAATGTACCCCAGATCACCGCATTTTGCAGAAAATGAGACTCAGGGAATTCGCCAACTTTCTCATGAAATTGCGTGGCTAGGGACCAATAGCCACTGACGACATGAAGCAAATCCCAGTGCCGAACACAGAGCCCTTTGCGTGTATTAATTCACTAAATGGTCAGCATGGCTCTAAGGCAGTGGCTGTTATTCTTATACACATTTTACAGGTGAAGAACCTGAGGTACAATGATGTTAAAGCCATGACGCTACTACGCAGGGTTCTAAGAGTCTGTACCCAGGCACTACGACTATGGAACCTTCTCCCTTTAGCACCAGGGATAGTGCTAGTTGGAAGAGGAACCCACGCTCTTTGGGACCAATCCCATACTCTGCCAACCCCTAAAGAGTTATTTGTCCTTTATCTCATTTCATCTTGACCCTCTCGTGAGGTCTGCAGGTTATTTCCATTTTAAGGTGAAGAAAACAACGCACATGGAGTTCCCATTGTGGTGCAGTGGAAACGTATCCGACTAGTATCCATGAGGATGCGGGTTCAATCCCTGGCCTCGCTCAGTGGGTTAAGGATCCAGCATTGTCATGAGCTGCGATGTAGGTTGCAGACATGGCTCGGAGCCCATGTTGCTGTGGCTGTGGTGCAGACCAGCAGCTGCAGCTCCTATTTGACCCCTAGCTTGGGAACTTCCATATACCTTGGGAGCAGCCCTAAAAAGCAAAAAAAAAAAAAAAAAAAAAGACAGAGATGAGAGCACACCTCTGGTTAGCTGTGATAATGACCTTCCTGACCCTCCCACTCAGCACTTTCCCTAGGCCTTCTGCTCACGGCAGCACGGGGGACAGAAAAGACAGAGGGCGGTTTTGCCTTCAGCGAGTTTATGGATTATCTTGGGCTAAATTTGGTAACTTGAGTGTCACTTTTTCTAGCTCTGACCTCCTGGCAAGACTATTCCTGAGGCTTTGATCAATAACTGCTGTCTGGAGCAGTCTGACCTCCCACAGTGAAGAGCTTGGAGCAAAGTAAGCAATTGGTAATAGATACAGCCTCCTTCTCAGGTGCAGCTCCTAGGGGTCACATATTGAGGTTGTGTTGTTTTAGTCCCCAACAGTGTATTTTGCTAGACTGTATATTTATTTGGGGTGGCTTGCGGAGGGGCTGCTGGGGTCTGGGGAGGCAGACTCAAGCTGCCCCAGCCACTCCTCAGTGTCACCAATTTCATGTTGCAAACCACTATAGGTGGCGCCTTGGGAGAGGAAGACACAGCTCCTGTCACCAAGGGGCTTACTCGCTATTTGGGTGTGCACGTTAAAACAAACCCACGAGCAAACAAAAGCACTACCAAATTAGGGTCACCCAGGTATTGGGGTTGTGGGGGCACAGGTGTGTGGGGCCAGCCCCATCAATGCGGGTTCAGGAAAGCTTTGCAGAAAAATCAGATTTTGAAGCACGAATAGGTGGGTGAGGAGGGAGCGTGACCTTAGGTGGAGAGAAAAGTATGGGCAGTGGGATGGCTGAGAAAGTTCAAGTAAGCATTTTGAAGATGGTGAATTTAGCAGGTTAATGGGTGTAAAGGACTCGTGCAGGTGCAGAGGCCTTATGCTGGGTACCACTGGACCATTCGTTTATTCAACAGATATGTATTGTTCACCGACCCCATGTCAAGCACTCTACAAGGCACTGAAGACCCAGGAGTGAATAAATCATGTGCTCTAAAATACGACAGCCGTTGCCCTGATTTGGGCTCCAGCCGCCCTGCCCCAGACTCCTGGCAGCCTGGCACGGATCTTCAATCCCGCCCGCCGAGAGGGATTCCCATTTCAGGCTATTCTTCCTGCAGGCACATACACCTGCCCTCCCCCAGCCTCTGACGTGGGGCAGACACAGGAGACTGGCGATCAGTTCAGCTCGAATAAATTACCAGCCCATCATCTTCATGCATAAAACATGGCACAGGAGGCCGGGAGAGGCTCGGCCGGGCAGCCCAGCGCAGCAGCTGCCTCCAAGGCCATCCGGGAGTTAAGGGAAGGAAGGCAAGGCAAGTTACAAGATAAAAGAAGTCAACGGAAGCCTCAGATATAAAAAAAGGAGAAGAGGGCTTAAAAAAATTTTTTTTTATACGTCTGGCCTTGACTTCCTGTCTCGCTACGAGCCCTTTTGTTCCCCCGCCATGAGAAGCGGTTAGACCCTCACTTGGGGACCATGGTGTTACCTTCGCGATTGCACTGGATCAGGAACAGGCCATGGAGGGACAGGATCCGGAGGCGACAGCTCAACCGTGAGTGTCCCGGGGGCGCTGCTCACTCCTCTCCCTTCTGCTGCCTTCCTTCTGCAAGCCTTTCCCCAGCACATGCGTTTCTGCCCCTCCTGCAAACTGCTCCGAGCTCCCCCCGCCTCCTCCTTCGTGTCCTGTGCAACCTCTTCCAATGGTCTTAATTTTCACCCACTCTTCTCTCTCCCTGCTTCCTTTCCTCCAGCTCTCTCCTAATTAGAGATAACTAAATACGCTTTGTTGCAAGTAGCAAGTCAGAGAGGGCCTCTTTTCTTCATTTCTCCACCTAGATGGAAAATACCAACAAAAATTTACAATTTTTAAAGGTAAAAATAAATAAGGGGTTGTGTGGACCAGAACTTTCATTTAGTATACTGTGAATGTGGGGGGAAATGCTATGTCTGAATCAAACAGGTATCAGTAGTGTAATTGGAATGGGTGGAACTCCAGGATCAGTGAGTCAATTTCCTTTAAAGGACCCAATCATACGTTACTTAAATTATCAAACTCATACTAAGGTGCCCCTTGAGGCAACAGGAACTCTAACCAAAAGAGAGGTTTCATTTGTTTCTTTTTTTATTAAACTATGGTTGATTTACAATATTGTGTTAGTTTCAGGTGCACAGCTTCAGATTCTTTCCCCTTATGTTATTATAAGGTATTGATATAGTTCAATGTGCTATACAGTAAATCATTGTTGTTTACCTATTTTATATATCGTGGTGTGTATCTATTAATCCCATACTCCTAATTTATCTCTCTCACGCCCCTTTCCACTTTGGTAACCATAAGTTTGTTTTTGAAGTCTGTGAGTCTGCTTCTGTTTTGTAAGCAAGTTGATTTGTGTTATTTTTAGATTCCACATATAAGTGATGTCATATAATATTTGTTTTTCTCTATCAGTCTTCACTTAATATGATAATCTCTAGGTCCATCCATGTTGCCTTAGATGGAAATATTTCATTCTTTTTACGGCCAAGTAATATTCCACTCTCTATATGTACCACATTTTCTTTATCCATTCCTCCGTTGATGGACATTTAGGTTGCTTCCATGTCTTGGCTGTTGTAAATACTGCTGCAGTGAGCATTGGGGTGCATGTATCTTTTCAAAGTATGGTTTTCTCTGCATATATGCCCAGGAGTGGGGTTACTGGATCATATGGTTTTCTGAGGAACCTCCATACTGTTCTCCACAGTGGTTGTACCAGCTTACATTCCTACCAACAGTGCAGGAGGGTTTCCTTTTTTTCACATTCTCTCTAGCATTTATTATTTGTAGACTTTTTGATAATGGCTGTTCTGACCAGTATGAGGTGAATCAAAAGGGAGATTTTAGTGTTGAGAAAGAGAAAGCATTCTAAGTATGTATGTGCCAAGACCACTGTCCATCAATAAGTAACTAATTGATGTGTGTTGCTGGAAAGGTGTATTTAACTCAAATGTCAGCACATTCAAACATCTAACCATTAGAGAGGCTAGACTTCTAAGGTAAATGAGTGAAAGGGCTATTTTCATGGTGGTAAGAAATAGCTCACTTTCTTCTTATCTCAATGATGAGAAAAACAACAATGAAACCATGATAATAAACAAAAACTGCCACTAGGCTCAGTCTGAGGAGGCAGTAGGGAGAGTTAAAGACTGTGGATTGTGGGAAAGCAGCAGGAGAGTGCCCCCCACTCAGTGCCATCAGACTGTTTGCATGAGGAAGGAGGGGATCTACAGGTTGCCAGATTTTTCAGTTTCCTGGGTTTTTTTTGTTTTTTTTTTCTCTCTCAAAAGAGGCAAAAAGGAGTTCCCTTTGTGCTCAGGGGTAACAAAACCAACTTGTATCCATGAGGACGTGGTTTTGCTCAGTGGGTTAAGGATCCAGCATTGCTATAAGCCATGGTGTAGGTCACAGATGCAGCTCAGTCTGGGAACTCCCATATGCCACAGATGCAGCTCTAAAAAGCAATAAAAAAAAAGAAGAAGAAGAAGAAAAGAGAGAGAGGGAGAAAGAAAGAACTGTTTTCTAATGAAAGCTCTTAGGTTTAAACATTGGAAGGTAATTTTTTAAATTTTAAATGTAGCCAATAGTGTGCTCTCATGCAATGTAACAACTCTGGACCACCAAACCCTGGTTTAAGTGCTGGGTGTTGTTCTTGTTAAAGGCGTGTCACATGGTTTATTTAAGCCTAGTTACATGTTGCTGAGTGTTTTATGTGATAAAAGCCCCTGGTGAAGACAATTAAATTACATGGAATGAGTGGTTTAGGAACACAAATAAACACAGTCCTCCAGTTTAGGAGCACAATCTAGGCTTATTGGATTCCAAATGGCACCCTGTACGAGGAATTACACCCAACAGAATCTTTCTTTAATATAATTGAAGAAGCTATTAGTAATTTTTTCAGTCTTCACCTTATTCATCTGCTTCTTTCAGTTGTACCTACCAGTTTTTGTGACACCTCATTTTGTGTCGATGTGAAAACAGGTGTGGTCCTTCAGGTTTAGGACAACATATCTGCCATGGAACGTGTCACCGAGAAAGGATCTGCATTGTTGCTTACTGATGCAGCAGGGCGGGGAGGGTTGGTCTCTAGAATCAAGAACTTGGGAGAAAGGCCTGCTTTGTTGCAGCAATTTCACTCAAATTATGAGACTAACAGCCATGTTGTCTGTGTGGTTTTATTATGAAATGATGTATTTTTTTTTAATTGTTTAAATTTTCTGTTGCTGTTTTTTGGGGGGCCGCACATGTAGCATATGGAGGTTCCCAGGCTAGGGGTTGAATCAGAGCTGTAGTTGCCGGCCTACGCCACAGCCACAGCCACAGCAATGCGGGATCCAAGCTGCATCTGTGACCTACCCCACAGCTCACGGCCACACCAGATCCTTAACCCACTGAGTGAGGCCAGGGATCAAACCCGAGTCCTCGTGGATGCTAGTCAGGTTCATTAACTGCTGAGCCATGACGGGAACTCCCAATGATGTGTTAGTAAATGTTTAATCCAAGCCTGATGTTCAGCAGGCTAGTCCTGACCTCTTTGGCCTAAGTGTCTGAGGGAGGAGAGGCTTCTGTCATTCCTCCAGGATGGTCAAGAGCCTTGCTTTATTAGGGTAGTGTGAGTTAGAAATGGCGGCAGGATCAAGTGATGTCATTTGGGGTTGATTTTTCCAACTCATGGAACCCCTGTGCATTTTTGAAAGCAGAGAGGCCATGGAAAGGGAGAAAGAGTGAAGGTACTGAAGAGGGGAGGAAAGATGGAGAAACTTCTTACTGTAAACCCCAGCCTACAAGGCTAGTCCTAGATATTGTTTTGCAATTGCTAAGATCTGTCTTGGATAACTTTTCCCATCTTATTTCTCTGAGGCCTTTTTCACAGGTCAGCAACCCTCTGACTTGAAGACCCAAGCTTTGTTGCCTCTTGGGGTTGTCCTGTCATTGAGAAAAATGTTATTGATGCTTTTTTCCTCAAATACACAAAGTGGCCTTGAATGGCAGTAGGAGGTACACATACCACCACTCACCACTCCCATACCCATGAAGACATTACTAATCGATCACAGCTCTCTCTATATCTTTCTTTCCCAAGGAGCCATGGCCAGTCTTAGAATCTTTTCAAATACAGTGCTGATGTTTGTAATTGATTGGAATCGCCACAACACTTGAAACCTGGATGTTTTTTCTGTTGCTTCATAATAAAAGATCATAAGTTTATTGTCTTACAACAACATGTATTTATTATCTCACAGTTTCCATGGGGCAGGAGACTGGGCATGAGTTAGCTGTGTCTGAAGGAAGCTGCAGGATGAAGCCTTCTGTGAACCCAAATCAAGGGAATGGGAATGAGTTCTTTCTCCCCCTGAAAAGACAACAGTGACAAAGCCGATACACGTTTGAGATTCGGGAATGCTGCTGTCTCACAGATAACACTGGTCACTTCCTTCCCAGCATGGATGTGGTGTTGTTTTGCTCAGCTGTTCTCCTGACTCAGGAGTGTGCCTAATTATGATGGGGCAGGAAGGGGACCTGTAGGCAGCAGTCTGAGTTCTCCAGACCCGTCCCTGCGCAGCGGTTGGGAGTGCGGGTGTGACTGGAAGGAGGGCTCTCCAGACTGAGCCTTCTCCTACTCAAGGAGGTAAGAACTCAGCCCTTTATTCCTCTCACCCTGTGTGGCTTTGGAGAGCACTCTGGTTCATAGAAAGTTCTTGGAGTTTTTTTCTAAATACCTCTGTGTCTCTGGATGAAACTGGGGCTGAGGCCTGGTACCTGGAGGCCCCAGGGAGCCAGAGGGGCATGCAGATGTAGGGCTGTGCCATGCTGGGTGCCTTTCCCAGCCACCTCCATCCTTGCAGGCCCGCCCACTCTGCAGATGGCCCTGCTAGCCAGGGACCCAGCATCAGTTTACAGAACCGCCAGGCGGACTATCGGCTTTCCACCTGGCTCACCTGATCGCAGACGTGCTGTCAGGCTGGAACTACGCTCATGTTTCTCTCCAGTGCTCCTCTTCTTTGGGATTTTTGCATTGGCCCGGGGAAGCCACGTGGCTGCAGATTTAACTCTTCAGCCTGAGTACAGACACCCAGTCGTCCTAGGCCAGAGCGAAGCCATGTTGCTGCCTTTCTCATCTCCCTGCCTTGGTATCTTGCCAGCGGTCTGGCTTCATCAGAATTGCTCCTGAATGTCAGATTCCTTGTGCTGCGGTTGGAGATTCAGGCTGACCTTCTCTGTTTATTTTTAACTGAAGTATAATTGATTTACAAAGTTGTGTTAATTCCTGGTACACAGCAAAGCAAAGCAATATAAAAAAGACTATTCTTTTTCATAGTCTTGTCCATTATGGTTTATTACAGGATATTGTCCATATTGCCCATTACGGAATATGATTTATTACAGGAATTCCCTGTGCTATACAGTAGGACCTTGTTATTTATCTATTTTATAAGCAGTGGTTATGGATAACTATTTGTATCTGCTAATCCCAGAGTCCTAAATTATCCCCATCTTTCCCCTTTTTAACCGTACGTTTGTTTTTCAAGTCTTTTGAGTCTGTTTCATGAGTTCATTTGTGTCATATTTTAGATTCTACATAGGTTATATCATATGGTATCTGTCTTCCTCTGCCTCACTTCACTTAGTATGATAATCTCTAGGTCCATCCATATTGCTGCAAATGGCATTATTTCAATCTTTTTTATGGCTGAATAGTAGTCCATTATATATATATATATATATATATATATATATATATATATATAAAATCACACCTCCATTCATCTATCAATGGGCCTTTGTTGCTTCCATGTCTTGGTTGTTGTAAATAATGCTGCTGTGAACATTGGAGCGTACTTCCCTTTTTGAATTAGAGTTTTCTCTGGATATATGCCCAGGAGTAGCATTGCTAGATCATATGGCTACTCTACTTTTAGTTTTTTAAGGAATCTCCATACTGTTTTCCATAATGGCTCTGTTCTATCTTATACTTGGTGAATTCCTCTCTTGGCTTGTTTCCTTCAGAGCCATAAACTTAAAAATGTGGGGAGACGTAGGCAGAGAGGAGGGTCACCCCAAGTATAAAAAACAAAGAAAGAAGCCTTTTAGAACATTTCTGTAGTCCCTGGGTGACATATTTTCCTAGGTTCCAGTCTAGCCACCTTCTAAAGTTGCCCGTGAACAACTTCAGCCCAGACAGTGGGCAGGCTGGCCCCCCAGAGCCTGAGATTCTTCACAATTCCACATTTTGTTTACCAGCTGTTCTGCCAATTCCTGAGAATTTGCCTGTATTTTTTTAGGGAGCCTAGTATTCATCCTGGCATAAGAATTATTTATATACCTTCAAACCTGGCATTATTTTCTCATCATGCGGAAGACTAATTGCTTCCGTAGACGCCTTAGCCTGGTCCTTCCTGCCTGAGTGATTGAGTCCCAGAGCCCAGTGCCAAATGCCCCTTCCGGCCTGTACTGTCAAGGAAAAAAGGATGGGAAACCCGAGAAAGGGAGATCCTTTGAATAATTCAGGGGGATTCTGTTGGTTGAGAAAGTGCCCTCTTTGTATGTACATTGATCTGGACAGATATTTTAGCTGTGTCCAGCCAAGAATGGACAAAGGAGAGGGTGTGGAGGGAAAGGGGAAGGAGAGGAAGAAGAAACAAATACAAACACAACTAACCAAAATTAAAAAGACTGAAAACAGCAGTGGGATTAGAGGACTCAGAGCTTGGGGACAGGTCTTAAAGCCTTTAATCCTCAGATATTGTTGGTGGACAGATCTGAAGTGCCCTAAAGTTAATCCCTGGAGTAACAGCTTGGACTCTGGTTGGAAGCAGAAAATTACCAAAATTGCAAATTTTCTCAGTAGCATTAAGCTAGTGTATTAAGTCAAGGGTAAGGCAGGTCCATCTTGAAATGTGTTTAGCCTAAAACAAGCCACTAGGTGAGTGCCACTTGTTCCTCTAAAATATCAAGATCCAAAAAACTGTTTAACTGCATAAGAATATGTGCATATATATGTATATACACATGCAAACACACATAAACGTACACAACACACACGTACACACATCCCAGTTGTCAAGATTGTGATGACTGTGAACTTGGGCAGCAGTGCTAAACAATAAACATCTTTAGTTTGTTTTGGTCTGATACAAAGCTCTTAGGTCTTTATTGTATAAAACTCAAACCATATAGGAGCAGTTTTCTCAGGGTTTCTTGAGATGCTGCCTCCTGGGCTTAAGTCCACATTTTGCCCCAGATAGAACGTAATCCTCAACCTTTAGGTTGGGTGTGTGTATATATGGTTTTTGATTTTTAGGACTGTATCCATATGGAAGTTCCCAGGCTAGGGGTCCAATCAGAGCTACGGCTGCCGGCCTGCACCGCAGCTCACAGCAACTCCAGATCCTTAACCTGCTAAGCAGGGCCAGGGATCGAAACCACGCCCTCATGGATGCTAGTCAGGTTCATTTCTGCTGTGCCACAATGGGATCTCCAGGTTTGGCGTATTTTTTTTTATTGGACAGAACCTTTTTGGTCAGTTGAGTCTATTTTCCTCCTTTAGCTAAGCTGATATTAAAAATAAAGAAAGGGTAATAGGAGGTGAAAAAAATCAAAATACAGAAACACATAAGAGAGGGAAAATCTAGAGTTCCCAGGTCCCCCCACTACCATAAAGCATAGCAATCCCATTTTTTTTTCTGAAATATACTGAATATATTTTTCATGGGCTTCACAGGTTCTGTTCATTTAACAGCATAACTTGAGAACCTTTCTGGGAGCTCCCATTGTGGCTCAGCGGAAACAAATCTGACAGATATCCATGAGGACGCAGGTTCAATCCCTGGCCTCACTCAGTGGGTTAAGGATTCGGCATTGCCATGAGCTGTGGTGTAGGTGGCAGACACGGCTCAGATCCCACGTGGCTGAGGCTGTGGTATAGGCCAGTGGCTACAGCTCTGATCTGACCCCTGTCCTGGGAACCTCCATATGCTGCAATGCAGTCCTAAAAAGACAAAAAATAAATAAATTTTATTTTTAATGCTTTCAAAGTTAGTTGTAGACATCCATGCCCTTCACTCTAAACGCTTCAATATATGTATCATTTCGTCTTCGTTCATGGTTCTTTTAGAAAATTTAGTCAAGTTTTTTGAGGTTTAGAGTAATTTTTTTTATAAAGAGCACTTTTACTTTTTAGTGTACCAGCCCTGTGAGTCTTGGCAAACACCTACGGTTGTATAACTACCACAATAATCAAGATATGAAAAGTTCCACCACCTCAACCATTCCCTGTGCCCCTTTGTAGTCAACCCAAAGGGACACAGGGAATCAACTGCCCTTACAGTTTTGCCTTTTCCAAAATGTTTTGTAAATGGAATCTATAGCCTGCAGCCTTCTGAGTCTGCCTTCTTTCATTTAGCTTCATACCTTCAAGGTCCATCCATGTTGTCACATGCACATCTGTGTCTCTTTTTTTAAAAATCTTTTGTTATAGTTGATTTATAATGTTTTGTCAATTTCTGCTGTACAGCCAAGTGACCCAGTTATACCTATATATACTTTCTCTTTCTTTTTTTCTTTTTTTTTCTGTATTTTTAGGGCTGCACCTGTGGCATATGGAGGTTCCCAGGCCAGGGGTCAAATCGAAGCTGAAGCCTCCAGCCTACGCCACAGCCATAGCAATGTGGGATCTGAGCCACATCTGCGACTTGTACCACAGCTCGTGGCAACACTGAATCCTTAACCCACTGAGTGAGGCCAGGGATTGAACCAAGTCCTCATGGATACTAGTCAGGTTCATTAACCACTGAGCCACAACAGGAACTCCCATTCTTTTTCTCATACTATCTTTCATTATGTTCCATCACAAGTGATTAGATATAGTTCCTTGTGCTATACAGCACGATCTCATTGCTTATCCACCCCAATGCAATAGTTTGCATCTACTAACCTCAAACTCCCAGTCCATCCCACTCCCTCCCCTTCAGCAACCACAAGTCTGTTCTCTATGTCCATGAGTTTGTTTTCGTCCTGTAGATAGGTTCATTTGTGCATTATTTTTTTAGGTTTTTATTTTTTCTGTTATAATTGACTTATACCATTCTGTCCATTTCTGCTATACAGCAAAGGGCCCAGTCCCTGAGTTTGTTTCTCTTCTGTAGAAAGGTTCATTTGTACTGTATCTTAGGTTCCAGATGTAAGTGATATCATATGGTATTTGTCTTTCTCTTTCTGACTTACTTCACTTAGTTCCATCCATGGTGTTGCAAATGGCATTATTTTGTTCTTTTTTATGGCTGAGTAGTATTCCGTTGTGTGTATGTACCACATCTTCTTAACCCATTCAGTTGTCAATGGACATTTAGGTAGTTTGCATGTCTCAGCTATTGTGACTAGTACTGCAATGAACATAGAGGTGCATTTATCTTTTTGAAACATCTGTGTCTCTTCATTGCAGGGTAGTATCCATTACTGGATGTATTTTTATAAGATATAATGCTGTGCAGGTGGTGAGATCTCTAATTACCAAAAAGCAGGGGCAAATAGTCATCACCAGGCTGGACAACCCCTGAGATCTCCGTGGTCCTCGTGGCTCTATTCCCCTCTCAGGAAGCTCTAGGCCAATCAGGGACAAGAACCTCTCTGTTCCAGTGTGCCTCGTCTGTGTCCTGGGAATATTAGTGGGAACTATTCAGGGATACTTTATTCAATCAGCAGTAGATGGCTATGGTTCAGAACGTGTCAAGCCTACATTCTTCTTTCTTTGACACTGTGTGTGATGACAGAACCTGGACACAAGTCGGGGATTGTTTTCCCCAATGTGAGATCTATAGCCAAGCTGACATAGAAGAGCAGAGGCAAGGGGAGGCAGGAGAGCCAGGACGGGAGAGAGGGAAGAGCCATTCTCTAGGAGGAATACTGGCCCTGACAAGCCAAGACACAGTCTTGGAGGATCCAGGAGTCCTCTGGGGTTGAAGAGCTTTCTGGCTGCCCCGTTTTTTCTCTCTCCATTTTCTTTCCCTAACTCAAGTTAAAATTCTGTGTTTTGCATTTAAAACAATAACATCCTGCTCACAGAAGGAAAAGAGTGAGGGAACGTCTTGATTTGTTCAGGAAATCATGAAGTGTAGCTTTTATGCTTTTAGTCCAGCTTTTGAGTGAGCAGCCTATGCATCGCTATACCCCCAAAGGACAAGAAATTGCCTTCCTTCTATTTCCTCCTCCACTACAATGAAGTTGCTTGGTTTTTAAGATGAAAAATATATAAGCTCCAGGGAGAGACTGTGTATTTTTCTTCACCCTGACTCTAATGAAGTCTCCATTTCCGTATCATCTCAGAAGGTGATGGGGGAGGGGGCGAGGAATGTGTTTCCCCGCCAAGGGCATGGTCTCTGTTTCTGGGTCTTGCCTCTGATCAGCTGGGAAACATCACTCAGACCGCTCTCCCTCTCTGTACGGTGCACATGCATTCTTTTTTCCCAGACCAGAAGTTTGTTCTTGAACCCCCTTCCTTCATTACCTCTTGGAGGATAAGCACTTCCAGGACTCTGCTACCTCCAGTTTATTAATAACTGGTCACGTTTATTAATGGACACAGTCCAGCTCTCAGGGCCTTGCCTTATCTCTTCCCGCATCGAGCCAAACCCACTCCTCCCCATTGCTTCTTGACTCTGGGGTGGCCCAGATGATGGATCCTAATGTGCCAACCTCACGTTCTTGTGGGTAGAGGTGGTTTCCCATATACTGTCTCATTGGAGGCTCCCAGCTACACTGTAAGTTAGAGGGGTCTGTGCTATTATCCCCCTTTGTACTTGTGTGGAGACTGAGGCTCAGAGAAAAAGGAGTAAGAAGGAACCGAACTTGTGTTAGGCACTAGAGGGCCACTCTTTTCCTTAGTCCTCAGTCCGGTCCTGTGAGCTTGGTCGCTGCATCCATTTAGCAGGTGAGGACTCTGAGCCTCAGAGAAGTTAAAGGACCTACTGAAGGCTGCACAGCTACTAAGTGGCAGAGCAGAGCCAAGATTCAAAGTCAATTCTGTATAAGTCCAGAGTGTTTTCACCTCTAGAACCGTTGTCACCGGGGCTCAATCTCAAATTAGCTGACTCCCAGTCTAGCAGTTTTCCCAGCTTTCCTTTGCCGTCTATTCAGAAAATCCATCTTATCGTTGCCTCCCGAAATCTCAAAATGTGGGCCCAGCTGAAATGCACACAGCTCTGGGCATCTCCTAAAGGGCGTTTCAGGGCTGCAGTGGCTGACAGCAGTCAGAGAGATATTTGGGGTCTGCTGGGATAGTGTCTCTGCTGGGATAGCATCACCTGTGCTGAATATACAGGTGCTTGCCAAATACACAGAAGGAAAACGCTAACCAAATGTTAAAATCTTTATGGAGTATCTACCCTGAGTCCCTGGATTCTTTCCTGTGCCAGACGGGGTGGTGAGGACCACTCAAAAAGAAACCTGGATACCCAGCACCCTTGCGCTCAGACTTGGAGCTGGTCTTGGCAAGATAGCACCCCCTGCATCTCCTCCAAAAGCAAGTGAAAGCAGACCTCTCAGCCTCTTCTCCCCATCTCAGTATACCGCTGCCTCCAGGGTCCCAGCCCTGTCTAGTGATCCCTTGACTGGGAGAACTTGCCTCTTCCCATTTGGCAAGTGGGTTCCCATCCTGGTGGTGGCTTCTGGCCAGTGTGTCTCTGAATGGGGCACTGCTGATGAGCCGAGTCAAAGCATAGAGCAGTGCAATGCAAGACCTCAGATCGCACCAGGATGTGGGGACCCACATCCAGGGGCCCTTTCCCTTCTCAGCACAAACGCGGTTCAGAGTCACTGCCACACCCACAGGAAGATGCCTCTCTCTATACTCAGAAGGGGCTCTGCTTCTAGTGTCTGCCATTTGTAATGGGGCCACCACAAGCTTAGTGACCTGTTTACTGGCAGAGCTGGGACGATGAAAGTTTTCCCTTCTGCACCGAGCAGGGAGAAACAGAAACCACACATTGCACATCTGTATTTGGAGCGTGGCCACTGAGACTCCCACAGAGGTCATGGTCATAGACTTTCCTTTTCTGACCTTGGGGATGAGGTTGAACTTCACCATTGTACTTCCTCTCTTTAGAACCCACCACAGACCAGGGCCACTGCTCAGCTCTGTTCGATCATGTGCCTCTGCTTTTCTAGGCTCATGGGCAGAATAGGGCCAATGGACTCTCTGCCTCACAATAGTCATGAACCTGAAGTAAGATAACACACATGGAAATATTTCGTCAGCCTGCAGAACCATACAGGTATCTCTGTTCTTAGTCTAGCGGATTGGAGTGTGCCTTTAAAACTCAATTTGTTTCTATTTTAAAAATATAATTTGGGAGTTTCAGTCATGGCTCAGCGGTAACCAACCCAACTAGTATCCATGGGGATGTGGGTTCAATCACTGGCCTTGCTCAGTGGGTTAAGGATCTGGCATTGCTGTGAACTTCAGTGTGGGTCGCAGATGCCGCTTGGATCTGGCGTTGCTGTGGCTGTGGCATAAGCTGGTAGCTGTAGCTCTGATTCGACCCCTAGCCTGGAAACTTGCATATGCCATAAGTGTGGCCCTAAAAGGCAAAAATATATATTTGTATATATTTTATATTTACATATTATTACAATTAGATGTTCTAGTAATTATAATATATTTTATATTATTTTTTATATTTCATATAATTATTTATTTTCCTGGTATATAATTTATATATATTCACGGGCTTATTCTTTTTTTGTTGTTATTGTCTTAATATTTGAAAAATTGAACACTTGCCTGTAGGAGACTTGCAGATCCAAAAAGTGCCATTTGCCTGAATGGTTCCTTTTGGCCTTGCTATGTCAGGGCTCATAGGGCCCCCCGGGTGCTGGTCCCTCACCCACATCTCAGCAGCCATGGGACGGCTGGACAGAGCAAAGACAGGCACACCTGTCACTTCTTGCCTTTGTCCCCAGTGGAGAACAGGAGTGTGATTCATTTCCTCCAGGCCTTCAGCTTCTTATCTCCTGCCGGTTTCCTTTCAAAGTGAAATGCTGCTCCATACCTCAGGATTTTCCTCTGCTTGTTCTCTTGAAAATTATCAGGGTCTTGCATTTAAGACTGCTAATCTCCCTGACACTGCGAAGGGTCACCAATTCAAAGAAACTGCAAAGGAACATATCTTCTAAATTCATACAAATGACTTCTTTAAAAGTATACACTGTTTTTTTTTACCTTTAAAAATGGACAGAAAAAGAAAGGAAAAATGCACAGCAATTCAAAACAGAGTAGCAAAAGTCATGCCTCTAGAAATTCTGAGGTTTCTTGTTTTTCAGGAGCAACAAGAAGGATTTATAATTAGTGTTGCCATTGTTTACATACTGACCTTCCAAACAAAGTGCTTTAGAAGATTAATCTCTTCAATCTACCTTTCAGTCCTTTATTTTTCATCTGCTAAGCAGAGGTGAAGTTTTGCCTGTCTTTATGTGAACTGTCATAAATCTGAACTAGTGAGCCCTCAAGTAATAAAACTCAGCTTTCCTTTCTGCCTGTGGTAAAATGCATACCTATATAAATATCTAATAAAAGTGCATTTTTAGCCACATACAAACCAATGGAAGCAACTTCTCTCTCTTCCACACGCAGTCGCCCTGGTTAATCATACAGCACGAGGAAATAAAAAACCTTTTTTTGGTAGCATTTTGTACTTTTGTTCACTTTGAGTTTTACCTATAAGTAGCATTCATTTATAAAACTGTCTTTCTGAACACAATCCTTTCCAAAATGGCTCACCTGTGACTCAGAAAAACCAAGTCCCTGTAACTTTTAATCCCATGAGATTTCTTCAGTTTCTTTGGTTCGTGAATGCACTTAGAATTTGACTTCGAATTACTGTGAGTTAAAGGACAAACAAAACATCACTTAGTGTCCTGAAGCTCGTCAGTGCATCGCAGTCGGTCCACTCGAGCCCATGTTTTAGCCTCCTGCGGCTCACAATCTTGACCTCTAGGAAAGTCAACTTCTCACTCTTCCTGAACAGTGACGCACCGGAGGGACTATGTGAAGGAAATGATTGCTCTTTGCAAAATCAAACCCAAAATCAGTGTTTCCAAAGCCATCTTGGAATATTCGCATTCCTCACATTACAGGAAATAGTGTCTTTTTAAAGCATGTGTTCATTTTCTTTAGACAAATATATGGTCTTCTTAATTCCAGCATCTAAGTTTTATTTCTCTCAATTATATTCTGAAAAGAGTTAAAAAAAATTTTATCCTCAGAAATTCAGTTACCATTCGAAAGAACTTTTGCTTTTTCCTTCTTTTAAGGCCCAACTGTTACTAGGGTGGGGGTGGGGAAATATAATGTACTTCCTTATCAATTGCTGTCATTTTTTAAAGGCCCCATTGCTTTTACATTTCTAACTCTAAGGGAACTGCACTATCATGATACCCAACGTCACCGCAGCTCTGGGCTCTCAGAGCGCTGTTCTTCAGTAGATCGTTTCTATATAAGTCCAAGATATTATCTCCAAGTAGCAGAAACTTTAAACACCACTGGCACTTATTTGACTGTCTTTGTCTAGAAGAATCTAGACTAAACAGAAGCTTTTAAATTACCCTTTTTCTCCTTTGACAATATCTTAAGTCAAATTCTTAGAACTCTCACCACCCACGTGCACACCAGGACCTGTGGGTCGAAAAGGCATGAGGCAGAGAGGGGTTCTGTGGAGGGAGAGGGACCCCTCCATACATCCATCCTCCTTTTCTGCCCCCCTGCCCCCGTGTCTTTTCCCATCCTCTCTTTCTTCTTTGGCTCTTACCCCCTTCATTTAGTATAAATATTTGGAGGTTAACTCGGCTGGATCCCACACATCTCATTACTCACTTAATATTTAACACAGAGTCACAAACTTGGCCTCCAAGAATGCTGTGAACCTGAAAAGAAGGCAACTTCATGTTTCACATAAGTAGCTAGAAACACGGAAAATAGCTTTCCATGCCATAAGGGACACTGTGGTGGGTTGTCATGTGGGGCAAGGTCACTCCAGGACACAGAACTGGAGACCTACAATCATTCTCTCTCTCTGACTGCTCTGAAAATGGGTCTACATTCACATTTCCAAAAGTAACTTTTACTGTACTTGAATTTTCTCTTTTTCCTATCTTCAGCTGTCTTTGATGATTTTTAAGTAGATCTCCAAACCTTAGAAATCTTGGGGTTTTTTCTATATAGTTATAGAGCATTTTTAAAAAGTCTAATACATAGGTCCCTTTGTCACTAGCCTTCATCATAAACCAAACCATTATTTGATTCAAAGAATTAAGGAATGTAAGGCTATTTCATATAATAGGATAGATTTCAGTCTGGTCCCTTACCGACTCATGCTATCGACAACCCCCCCGGCCAAATCCTGGGACCCTCCACAGTCTTGCTATACTTGCCACAACCTCTCTCCCATCACTCCCCACCTAATCCTTCGTAACAGGCAGGGCTGGTCTCGCCACAGCCTCTTGTATACCCAGAGTGCATTCCTCCATCCAAGCCTTTTTCCATGTAGTCGCCTGTCCAGGAATGCTTTCCTTTTCCGTCTCTTCTTCCTCCTCTTCACCTCCCTCCCATCATCAGTAAACACCCAGGAAATGAGTACTGTTCTAGGTGCAAAGGAAACAAAGCATACACTACATATGAATCTCATCTCCAAAGAGCAAACAGGCTAGTCATAAAGGTCCAATAAGTAGAATTTAGGCAACATGGTAAAAGTGTTTTGACAGAATGGTTTGTGAATTTTATTTTCTTTTAGCTCACTGGGGTTATCTAATGTTTCGATACTGAATACTTTAATAACCGATCTTTGGTAATAAGAAGGAAAAGGAGAAATTAAGGGCTTAATAAGTGGTTTGGACCAGAGGTTGTCAGACATCTAGACATTCGGCTGTCAAAAATTAGAAATTGTCAGTATCAAGAAAGGAACTGGTGGGAGGAGATGTCCCATGAAAACCCATTACAAATGGCAGACACATCTGTCTTAATCTATGTTGACGTTCTCAATCACATCAGGAAACAAGCCGAACTCTCATATTGATTTATTGGAGAACACAGGGGAAATTGACTTTCGGAGAAGCATACTTAACTGCAATGGTAAGATCCTTGGAGGGAAAATAGAATATTTCTCCTGTATGTTTAATTTCAAATTCAGCTCAGTTGTATTTTCATTCTTTAATTTACTCAGAGTGATCTCTTGGTTAAAGAAAAACAATATTCTTTCTCTCTTGCACAATTTCCATGAACACAAAAAATACATTTTATTTCATTAGTCAAAGGATAACAAATCAATGTTACCCACAAGCAAATTTCAATACTAGCTTCTTTTTAATAAGGTCCGTTATGGTATGTATTATTGGAGACCATTTGTAAAATAAAGTGCAAAGGAGACATAAAAAATTCTGTAATCCACTAACTAGATATAGCTATTATTAACATTTTGAAGTATGTATTTCTAGACTTCTGTTTATATACATATTTATATAAAATAATTGGGATCATATTACATATATAAGATTTTGGTAATCTGCTTCTTTCAGTTAATGTAATATAAAAATGTCCCTATGATAATAAAAAGTCCTCAAATCCTGGATTTTTCACATGGTAGCTATAACATTTCATCATGCATTTAATACAAATGTGTCAAGCCTATTGACATCACTTTCTAATTGTTCACTAGAATTAATATCTTCCTGCAATTATTATATATATCTCTGATTATTTTCATAAGACTTTTTTAAATGTGGTATTTGGGTATAAATCAAAGGCTCCTGATATATATTGCCAGATTGCCGTCTTTGAAAGTGGTAACAGTTTATTCTGAGCATGTAAGAGGGTGCTGGTTTCCTTAACAACTTCGCTACATACTAGAGTATTTGTGTTAAAAAAATATGCACATTAGTCAAAGGTGGGATAATTTGGGGATCAAAAAAAGTAATGCCTGATATTCGTTGAAATTCATCAAATATATAACAATCTTCAATTTATAATGAAATACACATACAAACATTGACTGCCTTTGGAAGTTTCTAGGACACTAACTTATTATCCTAAAAATATGCTTTAAATAAATAAATCATTCATTTGTCCTTTCTTCCTTGTATGGACTATACTTCAAGTTGACTAAATAGATGATGGAATCACAGCTAATAAATGTAGAAGGAATAACAGAATTTATAAAATCACCATTTTGCATTTCTCATGAAATATTGGAGGGCTCTGACATCACATGAACCCACCAACTGATCTTAACATCATAGCCAGACACATGCACCTGGGGTTTTGCTAAAAACAGACAGCATCACCTGCAAATAATCTTACCAAAAAACAAAAAAAAACAAAAACCACTGGAATCTAATCAAAATTCATCTAAACTACTTGCTTATAGGATACAAGGAACAGAGGAACAAATGAAGCAAAACCGTGAGGAAGTAATCAGCCCAAACCAAAATGTGGAAAATTCTATAGGAAAAATTTTCAACATATAATGTTTGTTGGCTAAAATGCTGGGAGTGTAATCAAACAAGTGATGAAGGGGTGTTCTATGTAGAAGAATCCCTGCTTTTTTAAAAAATGGAGAAAAAGTAATAGAATAAGAAATTCGTATTTATTATACAATGGAAATCCAATATTATCTAATGAATATTATGTACAAACTCTCTTTTTTGGCGGTAGCTTATTCTGGATATTCTTGAGTTTGTTTCAGCCAGAGTTTTAACTGTTTCCTCTATGTTTCTTATTTTCTGAGAACCTGTCAGTTTGCTACTTTAATGTAAAGCATTAATAAGAAGGCTTTTGGGCTAGTGAGTATCACTTACTGTATTTGAAATGACAAGGCTAATTCAACACTTTGGGTAGTGACCATCAGGGGGTGCCACTTCATAGTTTTTTTAAACCCAACATAAAACATTTCTTCTCATTGTGGTGCAACATAAAACATTTCTTCCCACTGTGGAAACGAATCTAACTAGGAACCATGAGGTTGCGGGTTCAGTCCCTGGCCTTGCTCAGCAGATTAAGAATCCAGTGTTGTCGGATCCAGCGTTGTTGTGAGCTATGATGTAGGTTGCAGGTGCCACTCAGATCTGGCATTGCTGTGGCTGTGGTATAGGTCAGTGGCTACAGCTCCCATTCCACCCCTAGCCTGGGAACCTCCATATGCCATAGGTGCGGCCCTAAAAAGCAAAAACCAAAAAAACAAACAAACATTTCTTCAGAAATCAATAGAAAGAAGCAAGGGTATGTTTTTCTATAAAAGCATAGCTCCTTATTGAGTAATTTTTAGTGTTTTTCTTTTTGCAATTAGAGTATAGTTGATTTACAATGTGCCAGTTTCTGCTGTACACCAAAGTGACCCAGTCATTCATATGTGTGTGTATTCTTTTTCTCATATTATCTTCCATCGTGTTCTATCCCAAGAGAACATATAATGATCAACTTTTCTTTATTGGCAAACCTAAATCTCTACTATGAGTCCTTGTTACTAAACACAACTGTGGTTCAAGGATTATTCAACTAAATTTTTTTTCTTATGGAGAACATTTAGCTTTCTTTCCCCTTTGGGGTTTTCTCAGGAATTATGTATATGTGACAACTTTATTTCCTACCTTTCAGTAACAAAATTACATTTCTTTCGTCTCTATTAAAGTATAAGCTTTATGGGGACAAATACGATTTTATTTCTCTTTGCAATTTTGTGCTTGGCAATGTTTGGCTCATGGTACCTGCTCGGCCTACACCCACAGAAAGAAATGGTTTTTATCAGGAAGACTGTGAATCACATCCCTGAGTTTACATTTTACAAATCTGAACTCTTCCTGCCATTACTATCTTTCTCATCAAGATGAGCTATTCTTTCCATTTCTCTAAGCAGTAGCTCTTCTGGCTAAATCAGTTATAATTGTCCTCTGCTAAATAGTAGTCAGCAGAGAAGAAGCAGTAAGTAAACACCACCACAAACGTGTCTGCATCTTGTTTTTTGGTTTTTTTTTAAATAATATTTTGGTAAAAAAAATTACCAAAATTTTTACCAATTTTTTGTTAATACCAACAAGTCTTTATGCATTCGATGCATTTTTTCAACACAAAAAAAACAGAGAGGAAGAGAATTGGCATGTGTTACAAAATGACAGGAGGGAAAGGAAGTACCTGGTAGAGCGAAATCAACTATTAAATAAATACCCTCCAGTAATGGAGTCACCAAAGGCCAAGTTCAGGAATGAGGGAAAGGGAATGACCAGACATGCTTTCCCATCCTCTCTTCATCCCTCCCGCACCATATATTCGTGATTTCCCTCAAAGCTTTGGTAGTAAACGTGGTTTTATGTTCATTTGTCTACGTTCATTTATCTCTGATTTCTTGGTCAGTGGTTCCTAATCGGATTCATTTCTGCTGAGCCACGACGGGAACTCCTCATGAAAGAATTCTTAATTCTGTAAACAATTTTAGAATATCAGTAAATAGAGTTAAATTGTTCTAAAACAGAATTTTAGGGAGTTCCCATTGTGGCTCAGTGGGTTAAGAACCTGACATAGTCTCCATGAGGATGCAGGTTCGATCCCTGGCCTCACTCAGTGGGTTAAGATTTGGCATTGCTGCAAGCTGCAGCATACGTCACAGATGCTGTGGTGTTGCTGTGGCTGTGGTGTTGGCTGGCAGCTGCAGCTCTGATTCAACCCTTAGCCTGGAACCTTCCATATGCTACAGGTGTGACTGTAAAAAGAAAAAAATAAAAATAAAACAGGATTATATGATAACTTCCTCACTCACTCCAATAAACCAGTTATTTTCTTTGGTGTTGGGTTATATTACATCTCTGTCACTGTGGTAGTCAGAATAATTGCTCCTTAAGCAAGTCTATTCCAATCCCTGGAACTGATTACATGGCAAAAGAAGAAATAAAATTGCAGATGGAATTGATGTTGCTAATCACTAACCTTTTTTTTTTAAGTTGAATATTTTATTAAACTTTTCCTATTTTTCTTCAAGGCTATTGCTTCACTGTATAAAAATAGCACCAGCAAACACAGTATATTGCAAAATTAAGATAGTAATGTTCTTCATTGACACTGTACAACTAACAAAAATTTTTCTCCACAGCCAGTTATTTCCAATGGGAAGGGAAGTTCATTAAGTACTGACCCAAATCCAGGGATAGCTATAAGCAAGTTACAATATTATATATATATAAGGCTTAAGATAACAATGTTATCCTTGAATTACATAATTTTATAAGTAGTTTTATCAAAGATAATTTCAAGAATTCTTAATACTCTAACTTGAACCTAGCCTAAAAATCTTAGGGTGCTGTGCAAAAAGTGCATAGTGTTTATCCAGTCATTAAGAAGTTAAGGGGTATTTTTGTCTGGTAACATTGTTATAAGTAGTTTCTTTTGCTAAAAGTTGCTTCTTAAAAATCTGTCCTCCACTAATTTAAGACAACTATGCTAGATTAAGTTTTTTTCAAACTAGTTTATTTAGGGGTTCCACTTTCACTCCTCAATAGATTTTCTGTATTTCTCATCTGCTTCTTCACTCATTAGTTCCTCTAGTTCTGAAGGGTTACTGAGTGTCATCTTAATCAGCCAACCATCTTCATAACAAGATTTGTTGACAAGTCCTGGATTTTCTGCTAGAGCTTCATTAATTTCAGTTACTTCTCCTGATAGAGGAGAATAGATTTCACTAGCAGCTTTCACTCTTTCCAAAGCACCAAATTCCTCTTGTTTGTTCAATTTTGTCCCAACTTCAGGCAGACTACAGTAAACAACATCTCCCAAAGCTTCCTGTGCCAAATTGCTGATTCCCACTGTTCCAATGCCATTTTCTGTTGTTATCCATTCATGTTTGTCTGTAAATTTTCGCACTGAGAACAGAGCAGGGCCGGTGCACAGCAACCAGATGGTGCCGCTCGCAGCCCCCAAGGCTGCGGCAGGCAGGGCACTGTGGGAGCAGAGATGGTGTGTGGGTTGGACACCGCAGCCCGCAAATTCCGAGCTGCTCACAGCACCATGTTCACAGGGGTTAATCACTAACCTTAAGATACAAAGATTATCTAGGTCCAGTATCTTCATAAGGGTCATTATAAAAGGGAGCTAGAGGGAGTTTCTCTTGTGGCTCAGCAGGTTACGAACTCACCTAGCATCCATGAGGATGTGGGTTTGATCCCTGGCCTTGCTTAGTGGGTTAAGGATCTGGCATTGCTCTGAGCTGTGGTGTAGGTTGCAGATGCAGCTGGGATCCTGCATTGCTATGATTGTGGTGTTAGCCAGCATCTGCAGTTCCGATTCTACCCCTAGCCTGAGAACTCCCATAAGCTGTGGGTGTGGCCCTAAAAAATAAAGAACCAAACAAAAAAGAGGTGGGAGCTGGAGAATCAAAGAGAAAGATTATAGATACTTGGTTGGCTTGAAGATGGAGGATAAGGCCACAAGCTAAGGAATGCAAGTAGCCTCTGGAAACTGGAAGACAAGAAAAAAATTTCCCCTTAGAGCTTCCAAAAGAAAAGCAGTCTTGCTAGCACCTTGATTTTATGATTTCTGACGACCAGAATAAATTTCTATTCTTTAACAAATTGCAGTAAATTTGTGGCGATTTGTCATAGCAGCCATGGGAAACTGATAGTCACCAAATCCATATACTTAAATTCAATCCCATGTCTTCCCTATATATTTTTTAAATTTTTTAAAGTTTTATTGAAGTATAGTTGATTTACAAGGTTGTGATCATTTCCGCTGTACAACAAAGTGATTCAGCACTTTGGATATATATACATATCCATTCTCTTTCAGATTCTTTCCCCACTTAGATTATCACAGAATATTGGGTAGAGTTCTCTGTACAGCATGTCCCCATTGGCCAGTCATTCATATACCTTAGTGTGCATACGCCCATCCCAAACCCCCGGTCCATCCCTCCCCACTTCCCTTAATGTTATGCAATACTACTGGTAATCACAAAAATATCAATCTCAATTCCCAGTGAAAGCTGATTCCAATCATGAGGGCATTGAAATACTTTACAGTAATTTCAGTTTTTCTTTTGAAACCAATGCAAACCCATGGGATGGTGCCAGTGTCTACACTTCCTCCCTTGGTTGCTTTCTGTGTTCCCATCCATCACGAAACTGACAAGGGTTTACTGGGCTTCCACACCGCAGCCACCACTATCCTGAGTTCAAACACAAGAATGACAAGTCACAACCCCAGCCCCCAGGAGTTTACTCTTTGGTTACTCTTCAGTGTCATGACCAAATTAAAGAACGAGTGAGAGCTAAAACCAAGGGCTCTGGTTAGGGGTGAGAGGCACGGCCATGTGAGACCAGTGGACTGGAAGAGGGGACACCTGAGTTAAGTCTTAAAGAAAGGACAATTCGAATGCACAACAAAGAGAAGAAAAGCTGAAGAGCATCAGAAGGTGTGACCATGACTGTGAACTCAAAGCCTTTGAGCAGGCAACATCAATAAGTGGGAAGTCTAGGAGTTCCTGTTGTGGCACAGTGGAAATGACTCTGACTAGGAACCATGAGTTTCGGGTTCAATCCCTGGCCTCACTCAGTGGGTTAAAGATCCGGCATTGCCATGAGCTGTGGTGTAGGTCACAGAAGTGGCTCGGAACCTGCGTTGCTATGGCTGTGGCGTAGGCTGGTAACTGTAGCTCCAATTGGACCCCTAGCCTGGGAATCTCCATATGCTGCAGGTGCGGCCCTAAAAAAAAAAAAGGCATAAATATATAAAAATAAATAATAAGTAAGTGGGCAGTCTAGGTGTCAGACATTATACAGTGGGGAGGACTATGGTAAACCACGGGGCTTTTGGTCTGACGAGAAGGTGTTTATGTCATTTTTTTAACATGGTGCCAGCTTCTATTACTCAGAAAAGGTCTGCCAGCTGACCAGATGCCAGTTTGAAATTTCTGGGAGAGGCAGGCCAATTCTTTAGCTCTTTTTTTCCCCCATAGAACTTATTAGTTTACCATGTCAAAGTGTTAACACCTACAGGGTAATGCCCTAAGAAGATGTAGACAATGAGGGGATCTTTATCCCTAGGGGTTTTTTTGGAATTTTTTTTAAAGACTCAGAATTAAAATTGGAATCAGTAAACATTTTAAAAAATACAGGATAGAAAGGTACAACTGAAAGGAAATAGTTTGACCTTTTAAGGTCTGAGGTTATCTGATGAGTCATTATAATTTTAGAAAGAAAAAAACGATGACTCAGTTAAAGGAACTTTGTTTCCGTTAGAAATGAAACTTTTAGTCGTGCATTGCTTGTGAAGCTCACTCCATCTCCAGTTACTAAATGTTCCTGGATTCGTGATTATTTTGTCACTCAACAGTCAAGCACTTCATTTCCTTTCCTCCTCTTTCCTCTTAGGTGTTTCAGCGACAATTAAGTCATGCTGTGGAATGCTTCTTGCAATAGCAAACATCATGAAACTTGAACATACAGCTCATTTTACTTCTCATGAATAGCGCCCCTGTGGTTTCCCTTCAAGGCTAATGAAGGGGATACATTCCACCCATATTCTCTATTTGAAATCACTAAGATTTACCTTCAGGGATCCAGCTTCCACTCAGTCTAAATTTTTCAGCATTGTCTATGATTTATTTCATTGAGTTCCAGTCCATTGTTAACGTCCTATGCCTCGGGAGGTACTGGAGTGAATAGCTATTTAGTTTTTATTTTTAACCTGCATTTTCAAGAGCAGGCTTTCAAGCCATGATTAAGCTCACTTTCTGTAGGTCTATGAAAAACCACCTCCTCCTCCAGCTCCACCTGCAGTATGTAAGAGTGCCCCACAAGATCTCCATGGAAAACTAGGGGAATTATTTCCGGGTGGAAGAAGCAAAAGAGGCACTTCCTTTCTCCCCCGATTACTATAATAATGTTTGACATCAATGGGTAAACAGGGTTTGAAAAGGAAATGAGAATTGGGTGAAAGTGACTGACTTCAATTGTCCTGAAGTTAACACAGTATAGGGAAGATCTTGTGATCTTATAAATGGCTTATAAATGTGACACGATCTAAGAGGGCAGCGTGCCCTCTGGAGCCCTTTAGAAGACAAAAAACAGCGTTTCATTAGGCTACAGGGAAGCTGCAGCCCTTCACTTCCCATCCTATCTTATCGGGAAGGTTTTGTTATTTTGTGCTCATTTCAGAAGCTGATGTGTAAATGATGTGTATGTCTGTTGCCATGACAACCCAGCAGCAGTTGGCCCAGGCTGCTTAACAGAGTACAAATGTGCTCTGGAAGGGATGCTTGTCAGAATTTGCCAGACTATTTTCCCTCCTGGATTCACACAAAAGGTTTTAGAAGGTTCCTCACCGCATTTAGAGGAGAAGACAGGCTGAAATTTAGCATTTGGCTAACATGAATGATGAATTTCAAAAGCTCTGAGCCCCTGCTGCAGTAATCATGTTCCAGTCCATCATTTCAGTACTTTGGGGGCAACTGTCTATAATTAAAGAGAAGGACCAAGTAAAAAGGCAGCAAAAAAATCTTGATGATTACCAGAACTAAGGCTTTTGTTGTCTTTTAATGTGACTCATAACTGTCTCTGCGTTTAATAAGAGGTCATTTTGACTGCCGCTGTTCTTAGTCCTATTTTGGCTTGTGTGTAGGTGCTGTACCAAGAAAGGGAAAAAAACACAAACAAAACAAAGCAAAAAAAACTCAAACCAACGTAAGCCAAGTACATGACCCCACGGGCCCCACTCCACACACTTGCTGGGCCCTATTTTTCCTTGACCAAAAGAATTCAACTCTTAGCATTTTGTGCCAAAGTACACACAGTTTTCAGTTATTTGGGGATAGACTGACTAAACTTTGGGGTTCTTTGAGTCCTTCGTTTTTTCTCCTTGCCTTCAGAGGACAAATAAAGGAAGTGAAATTACAAATTAATTCAACACTTCTCAGCAGCTCGCAGAAGGGTTTTATTAGGAAGATGGGATTGGTCAGATGAGATGGGCTTCATCCCAACCCCGTCTTCAGAATCATGAGTAATCTCTAGTTGGCTCTACTTACCTTAGAGGTAACTTCTGTTAGTTAGCCCATTATTCCCTTAAGGTAGCTCAGAAAGTCAAATAAATACAAGCTTTATTTAAAAAAATCATCTGTCTCAAAAATTGAGTGCTGTTGAGAGAGCCAGGTACAAAAGGTTGCAGGAAATTTCAAGGTGATCGTAATTTCGTTTGGATCCTAGTTACCAGTTGGAGCCTGACACATTGAGAGAAATAACTATGCTAAGATTCAGGTGCCAGGAGTTTCCTTCGTGGCTCAGTGCTTAACGAACCCAACTAGGATCCATGAGGATGTGGGTTCGATCCCTGGTCTTGCTCAGTGGGTTAAGGATCCGGCGTTGCTATGAGCTGTGGTGTTGATGGCAGACACGTCCTGGATCCCACATTGCTGTGGCTGTGGCATAGGATGGCGGCTACTGTTCTGATTTGACCCCTAGCCTAGGAACCTCCATATGCTGCAGGTCTGGCCCTAAAAAAAAAAAAAAAGATTCAGCCACAGATGTCTGACATGTCTTTAAGGAAGCAGTTTATGTTATTTTTTGTCTTTTTAGTGCTGTGGCCTATGGAGGTTCCCAGGCCAGGGGTCTAATTGGAGCTGCAGCTTCCAGCCTACACCACAGCCACAGCAACGTGAGATCCGAGCTGCGTCTGCAGCCTACACCACAGCTCATGGCAATGCTAAATCCTTAACCCACTGAGTGAGGTTAGGGATTGAACCCTCATCCTCTTGGATACTAGTCAGATTTGTTTCTGCTGAGCCATGAGGGGAACTCCTAAGGAAACAGTTTAAACCTGATAGATCTTAGGTCTGAGTCATCTATAAAACAACCGTTCTGAGGTCCATTTCAAGTCCAATGATCTGTTTCCTTCGGAGAATTCTGGAAAACCTAAGTGTGCTGATTTTTTTAATGACTTAGAGTTAAAAAGTAATATATAGGCGTATCTCAGAGGTATTGTGGGTTTGGCTCCAGACCACCACAATACAATGAAGATCTCAATAGCCACACAGATGTTTTTTGTTTCCTAGTGCATATAAAAGTTATGTTTATGCTATACCATAGTCTATTAAGTGTGCAGTTAACGTTTTGTCTTAAAAAAACAACACGGGAGTCCCTGCTGTGGTGCAGCAGGTTAAGGATCCAGTGTTGTCTCTGCAGCAGCTCAGGTCACTGCCGAGGCACTGGTTTGATCCCCAGCCCGGTGATGGGTTAAGGATCTGGCATTGCTGCAGCTGTGGTGTAGGTCACAGCTACAGCTCAGATTTGATCCCTGGCCTGGGAACTTCCATATGCCATGGGTGCAGCCAAAAAAATAATAATAATAATTAAAAAATTAAAAATGTGCATACCTTAATTTAAAAAATCCTTTATTGCTAAAAACAATTCTAATCATCATCTGAGCCTTTATTGAGTCACAGTCCTTTTGCATTGGTAACACCCAAGGTCACTGATCACAGATCACCATAACAAGTGATAATAATAATGAATGAAAAATAATAATAATAATGAAAAAGTTTGAAATATTGTGGAAATTACCAAATGTGACACAGACACTGAGTAAATGCTACTGGAAAAAGTTACCAATAGACTTGCTTGATACAGGTTTGCTCTAAACCTTCAATTTGTTTAAAAAAAGAACCCAAAAAATGCAATATCTACAAAGTATAATAAAATAAGTTATGGCTGTATTAGGACTAGCGATAAGAGAGAATCACTTTAAAAAATCAACTTTGAAGCTCTTTCCAGTCCAGCATCTTAGGCCTGCTCCCCTCAACCCGCCTCTGCCTCCATCTTCTTACCTAATCCTCCCCCCCGCCAGTTTTTAAAATAAGAAGCCATTGAAAAAAACTGCACATTTCTGGCTTGAATTATTAACTTACCTAAATTCAGGGGGACCATCTGTTACGGAGTGATTTTGAACACGGAGTGGGAGGTTAAGCCAGATGAACTCCAAGTACCCATTTCAATACTCGCTTTCTGATTTGAAATTTTGGTGTTAACTGTCCAAAAGAACCGGAGCAGAGACCACCTATAACCTAGATCATAGACTTGTGGTTGGAACCCAGCCCACAAAGGCGTTGCTTGGCCCACATGAAGGATTTACATTTTTTTAAAGGTTTAGTTAACAGCATTTTTTAAAATGACGATTTTACATTTTAAAAAAATGCAGTTTTTCCACTTTATTACCAGTGGAAAGAGGCTGCCTCCATTAGCAGAGCAAACGCTCCTCACCCTGCTTATCACCATCCCCACCCCGCTGTGTCTTCAGCCATCCTCCGCTTGATTTCCTGACTAGTCATGGACCACCCGCTGCCTTCAGACCACCATTGAAGAGCCACTCTTCCTGGAAAAAAAAAATCCCTGAGCTTTCAGAGAATATGATCTGAGTATTATCCAATCAAAATTTAGAACTTTCCTACTAGGGAACTGTACTTACTTAATGATTTCTTTTTAGAAAAAGTGAGAGGAACAAGAAAAAAAGCAATCTGAACATAGATGACAGATATTCGGTAGGTGGGATGCTATTTTTTGCGTATTCTAATGAACACCTTGTTCTGTGCCAGAGAGCTGTCTACAGAGGCTCCCCTCTCTGGAACAAAAGGAAAGAAATAAAGATTTCCAGGAATGGACAATGCAGTAGTTTTTAAATCAGATCACCCTGTGTTGATAAGAGAATAACTGGTGGTCTTGGACCTCCCCCTCTGTGGATTCAGGGATCGTGTATTCTGGTATTTTTTAACAGCTTTATTGAGAAATAGTTCACATGCCATAGAATTTTTCTATTTAAAGGGACCATCCAGTGATTTTTAGCATATTCACGAAGTTGTACAGCCATCATCACGAATGGCAGAATATTTTAATCACCCGCAAAAGAAACCCCTCTCCTATTAGCAACAGTTCCTCATTTTCCCTCCCCCTTCCTTAGCCCTAGGAAGCCACTAATCTGCTTTCTATCTCTATGGATCTGCATATTCTGGACATTTCATTTCAATGGAATCATCTAATACGTGGAGTTGTACAGTATGTGGAATTGTACAGTATGTGTCTGACTTTTTTCTCCTAGCATGATGTTTTCAGGTTCACCTGTGTTGTAACATGTGTTGGTACTTTCTTTTTATGGCCCAAAAATATTCCATTGTATGAATTTACTGCCTCAATTGTATCCATTTTAAAGTTAATAGGGAGGAGTTCCCATTGTGGCTCAGTTCATGGAACCCGACTAGTATCCATGAGGATGTGGGTTCAATCCCTGGCCTCACTCAGTGGGTTAAGGATCCAGCGTTAACTGTAAGCTGTGGTGTAGGTCTCAGTTGCAGCTCAGATTCCGCGTTGATGTGGCTGTGGTGTAGGCTGGCAGCTGTAGCTCTGATTCAGCCCTTAGCCTGGGAACTTCCATATGCTGTAGGTGTGGCCCTAAAAGGCAAATAATAATAATAACGATAACAATAATAATAATAAAGTTGATGGACTGAAATTTCCCTGGTGGTCTAGAGGTTAGGACTTGATGCTTTCACCACCGTAGCCTGGGTTCAATCCCTGGTCTGGGAGCTGATAACCCACATCAAGCCACAGCATGCCACAGCCAAAAATTGAAAAAATTAAAAAATAAAGTTACTGGATATTTGAGTTGTTTTCACTTTTTGGCTATTGTGAAAAATGATGCTAATGAGTATTTGTGTACAAGTCTTTGTGTGTACATATGTGTATATACCTAGGAGCGGAATTGCTGGATCCTACATTAATTAATGTATTAAAAAATACGTTCTATATTTAATTTTTTGAGGAATGTGCTAAATTGTTTTCCCCAGTGGCTGCACCATCTTACATTCCCACTAGCAATGCGTGAGGGTCCCAACTTCTCCACATCCTTACCTATGCTAGTAATTGTCTGCCTTTTTAGTTTAAAAATCCTAATGGGTATGAACAAGTATCTCATTGTGAGTTTGATTTCCATTTCCCTAGTGACATATGGCTTTGTGCATCTTTTCATCGTCCATTGGTATATCTTCTTCGGAGAAATGTCTATTCAAACTTTCATCCCCCTTTATTTTATTTTATTGGCCTACTCAGGCCAGGGATCAAACTCAAGCCATAGCAGCAATTGGAGCCACAGCAGTGACAAGACCAGATCTTTAACCCACTAAGCCACCAGGGAATTCCTCATCCCACTTTAAAAATTAGGTTCTAGAACCCGTCATGGCTCAGTGGTTAATGAACCTGGCTGGTATCCATGAGGATGCAGATTTGATCCCTGGCCCTGCTCAGTGGGTTAAGGATCCGGCACTGCTGCGAGCTGTGGTGTAGGTCACAGATGTGGCTCTGATCTGGCATTGCTGTGGCTGTGGCATAGACTGGCAGTTGCAGCTCGGATTCGACACTTAGCCTGGGAACCTCTGAATGTCACGGGTCTGGCCCTAAAAAGACAAAACAATAAATAAATAAATAATAAAAATTAGGTTGTCTTATTGTTAGCTGCAAGAGTTCTCTGTATATTCTGGAAACAACTTCCTTGTCAAATATATGATTTGCAAGTATTTTCTCCCATTCTGTAGGATTTATCTTCTCATTTTCATAAAAATGTTCTTCGCAGCACAAAACTTTTTGACTTTGATGAAGTCCAATTTATCTACTTTTTCTCTTGTCACTTTTGCTTTCAGTATCATATCTAAGAAACCATTACCTAATCCCAGGTCACAGAGATTTGCTCCTAAGGGTTTTATAGTTTGGCGTTAACATTTAGGTCTATGGTCCATTGTGAGTTAATTTTTCATGCAGTGTGAGATAGAGGCATGCAGTCTGGTTTTATTGTTGAGAACTTGTTTCGTTGGGCTTACCCTTTTGCCTCTGCTTTATTAATGAACACAAAATATGAAATGTATTTCCTAAGGGGAAAAGCTTTGCTTGGATTCTCAGTGTGTCATAGAATGATACCGCACATTTAACCTCATACATTATAGTGCAGCATAAGTCAGCCAGAATTTCCTGATAAATTTTTCTTTACGGAAGAGCAGAGTAAAATTTGCCTCTGTGATTATATAATATATTCAAGAGTTCAGATAAAAGATCCAAAATAATGTGGCAGTGATACATGGAGTCCTGTTTTATCTACCCAAAGACTCAAAGGCTGGATCCTAGGAATCTGCTCCTCTTTGCAAGATTCTTTTGACTCCTAAATCCATGCATGTGCCCACACGTGTGTGTGTGTGTGTGTATAAATATGCATGTGTGTATACATGTGTATGTGTATGTGCATTTATGTATACATAGTGGGGGAAGGTTGTATGTATACATATATCCATGTGTGTGTATTGTGTGAGTGTACACCCAGTTCCCAATATAAAATACTAAGTTGTATGGCCACCGTCTCTACTGGCATTTGCCCCCAGCCCTGAATAGCAAAAGGCTGTGTCCCCTTAGTTTCTTATTTGCTTAGAAGTGATTGAATGCCTCCCCAGTCCCCCGGGAAATGTAGTTCTTCTTTACTTTTCTCCCATAAAATAATCATGGGGAATTTCTGGAATTCTCCACTCTGTTAATAATCCTCGTTATCTCCTGCCTGAGATAAAGTTTTGGGGAGAGCTTGAGAACTTTACCGCTATTTAAAAGATAGTTTCTGCAGGAAAGTCTATTATGCATTCCAAACAGTTGATTTACACACTTTGGGAATTCAACTTTTTCACAACCTAGGGGCTGTCTGAGTGGTGACTAGTTTTATGGCTTCTTATTCTTCTTTTAGTTTCATAGTTTTGAACAAAGTTCACTCAAAGTTAAAATTGAGGAACTGCTTCCTACTAACTCATTGGTATTACCATGCACCTTAGACTCTGGCAGAAGTGAATCTTCCTGGGGAAATCTCACCTTCAGAGTCTTATGATGACGTCCAAAGATCCCTTTTATTTAATCACCAAATTAACACCTCAGGCTGGAGTATCTAGGATTGAGTGACTGGAGGAGGGCAAGTGAATTCGGAGGAACCGTTAATCAAGATAAAGATTGAGGAGTTCCCGCCGTGGCTCAGCGGTTAATAAACCCGACTAGTATCCATGAGGATGCAGGTTCAGTCCCTGGCTTTTCTCAGTGGGCTAAAGGAGCCAGCATTGCTGTGAGTTGTAGGTTGCAGATGTGGCTCAGAAGTGGCGTGGCTGCGGCTGTGGTGTAGGCTGGCAGCTGTAGCTCCGATTTGCCTGGAAATTTCTATATGCCGTGGGTGCGACCCTAAAAACAACCAAAAAAACAAAATATATATATATATATATAGATTGATAGGCAAAGAAGCATGGGGTAAAAATTCTCTGTTTTATCTGACCTTCCACAAGGAAGCCGGTCTTCTCTTGGTTTTGACACTGGCCCTAGTAAACCCCCCTCTCCCTTGGGCTCCCCACTGCACATGGCCTGCCTTCCCCCAGGAGGCCAGCATTGCTCAGAGCAGCAGGAAGCCACCTGTAAGACCCTGCACATCAGTCAGAGCTCATTCACTATTTTGCTGCCTTCCCTGAGGTGAGGCCATCCTGAATCAGTGTCCTGATTCCATCCTCGATAAGCTGCATGAGCTCAAGCAAATTATTTAACTGCTTTCATTGCCCACATCCCACGTGGAGTTAGTACCTGCTCCACTTGGAGGCCGAGCTCCTCCATCCTAGCTGCCTGGTAGAATCACCCGAAGATTGTTTTTTTTAAAATATCAATACCTGAGTCTACACCGAGTACGTACATCAGCGTCTCTGGGGGTCAGGCCTGGGGGAGGGTATTTTTTGAAAGCAGCCTTTCTAGAGACCACTGTCCTGGAGGAGTCAATTAGACAGGCTTGTGAAAAGTGCTTTGATGCTGATAAATCACTACACAAATTAAAGACAGAATTTTTTTTTTCTTTTTAGGGCTGCACATGGCAAATGGAAGTTCCTAGGCTAGGGGTCTAATGGGAGCTGCAGCTGCCAGCTTACGTCACAGTCACACGGGATCCGAGCCACATCTGTGACCTGCACCACAGCTCACGGCAATGCTGGATCCTTAATCCACTGAGCGAGGCCAGGGATCGAACCCACATCGACATGGATCCTAGTCTGGTTCACTACCACTGAGCCATGATGGGAACTCCTGAAAACAGAATTTTTATCTTTTAACTTCTATTAAATTGACCATGGAATGTGGGCTGTATGAACCAGAGGACACTGTTCTAGAGGAGGCAAAGGGGCCTAGAACTTAATCCTTGACCTTGGGAATTTCCCAGACTAGTCATGCCCCATGTAGTGGCGGAGATGTGTGTTATTTTATAATTGTGTATTATAAAAATGTAACACAGGTCATGGTTACAGGCCCATGCCCAGCGACTGCTGCTGTCATTGTACCTCTCTGCTTACGGGCCTCTCAGTAGACTGAGCATCCTGTAAGGCCATGTCTTACCTACAGTGCCCTGCACTGGGAATGAATAAAGTGCTGGGGCTCAAAGGAGGGCGAGAAGCGGGGGTCAGTTCTGCCCAGGAAGACTGGCCCAGGATTCATGGAGGAGCTGAGCCTTCAAAGGACAGTTTAGAACATCCACCAAGAAGGGCGTATGGTGGGCTAGGGGAGGGGGTGGCCCAGGGAAGAGGAAGAGCAAAGGTAATGGGGTGCCTGATATGCTCAGAGAGCTGCAAGCCTGTCCTGCAGCTGGAGGACAGGGAACGTGGTGTGAGTGACAGGAAGGAGGATTGTGACACCAGACTGCTGGAACCTCATTCTCCAGACTGCGGAGCCGCGGGCTGCATAGAAGTTCTGGGTACCTCGTGACAGGGTCCTGGGAGTTGTAGAGGATGGCCGAGGCCACCGTGGTGAAAGTGAGCTGGATGCAGGGAGACGGAGGCGGGGAGGCCCGGGAGCACCTAAGGGAGTGGCCAGTCTGAGAGCAGGTGCAGGGAGGAGAGGGCGGCAGGAGGGAGCCACAGCCCTGGGGCCTCGGGGAGAGAAGCGCATCCGGGGTGGGACAGGTATTAAACAAGCAAGAGGCACGATTTGCAGCAAAAAGCAACTTTATTTTCTCCCACTGCTCCTTTAACTTTGGGGGTGTGTGTGGAGGGGAGAGGTGTTTTTATATCTGGTTAAGATGAGGCAGCCTGTGCTTGACTTTCTGGTGTCCCCCAGACATAGCCTCTCCAGTCACTTTTAGTTACAAAGCAGGCTCAGTTCAGGAATGAAACTGTCTGATCTCGAGGAACAGTCAAAACCAGGAAGAGATGAGGGGCTGAGGCGGTTCTTCCTTTGGCTTCAGCTCTGAGCTGCTCACTCGGGAGCACCTCGGGGACTCCCCGCCAGCCCCTCTGCAGCACCTGTGCTCCCTTTCAACCCCTGGGCGCCCGAAGCACATCCCCACTTTCCTCTCTCTGCCTTGCCCTCCAGGTGACTGTGCTGGACAGACGACCCCACACCTTCAATCTCTCCTGCGTGACCCTATGACACCCCTGGTCCCCACTGCCCCTGGGAAGACAGTTCCGGCAGCAGTGCTCGCCTGTCCCAGCCTCCAGATCTATCCTCTGAGTCCTACACGTGGCCCTCTAGACTTCCAGAGGGTGGTGGTGGTGTTGGACCTTCATCAGCCTAAACCTTTGCAGGGCTGCGTCAAGCACTTGTCATCTCTGGTGTCCCAATAGCAAGACACAGTGTCACACTCTCTCCAGTGGGTACCCTCAAAGCCCCTTTCACCGGGCTGCGATGGGAAGTTGCAGCCACCCCCTCCCCTAAGTGGGGGAAGGGGAGGAGACCCAGAAAGGCCAACAGCTCCCCAGAGCCCTCACCTTGCCCGTCTCCTCGCCAGATCCCCTCTGCAGCCCAACCCATTTCTATCACCTTGATCCTTGGACCAGACACCAGAGAGGTCGCTTTCTTGGGAAACCTGTCTCCCATTCACTTCGGTATTTGAAATGTCTGGTTGTACCAGTTTCCTATAGCTGCTGTAACAACTGACCACAAAGTTCGTGGCTTAAAACAACATGATTTTATTATCTTGCCGTTTTGGAGGTCAGAAGTCTGAAATGGGTCTTATGGGGCTAAAGTCAAAGACTGTATTCTTTTTGGAGGCTCTAGGAGAGCCTAAGTTTTGTGTTTGTTTTTGTCTTTGCCTTTTCCAGCTTCTAGAGTGAACTTGGCTCCCAGCTGCCTCATAGCAAGCTCTGCTTCTGTCTTCTTCTTTCCTTCCCTGACTGCCTGCCTTCCAAAGGCCCTTGAGATTACATTGGGCCTATCAGGATAACCCATCTCAGCATCCTTAACTAACTCACATCCACGAAGTCTTTTTTTGCCATGTAAGATAACATAGTCACAGGTTCTAGAGATTAGGAAGTGGACATCTTTGAGCAGATGTCCGTGCATATCTCAATGTCCGTGCAATCTCAGGCTACCGTGCATATCTCAATAAGAATGCGGCAGAAACAGTCCCGTTTAACATTCCTGTAGGAGGCGTTGCCAGTGTTTCCAGCTGTGGTTGCCTGAAGTGATGCCACTAAATACAACAGGAGATAGAGGTGACAGAGCAGGTACGGAGGGGGCAGGTGGGGACCTAAGGAGCTCATTTGGTGGCGGGTTATATTTGAGCTCCTTCCGGGACATCAGTGTGGAAGTGTTTCTAGGGCAGTTCGAAGAATAGGTTCTGGGGCCCAGGAGAAGGCCCGGGCATGGATGGAGATTTCGGGTCATGGGCAGAGAGGTTGGCATTGAAGCCGTGGAGTGCTAAGGTCACCAAAAAGGAAGACGGGTGTGGGCGAGGAGGAAGTGCAAAAGAGAAAAGCCATGCAGTGGAGAGAAAGACACTGGGAAAGCAGAGGACTTCCAGAAAGGCAAAACTGAATGAAATAATATTCTGAAAACAGTTGCTTCAGAAATAATGTGAAACTTTATTTGACTGTCTCTGGCTGCTTATGGATGGAGTGGAAATCCACTCACTTCATTCATGCTGACATTTTTTGGCAGGTCACATTTGCAGTTTATCAGGTAAGGATTTGTCATCGTTTCATAGTGTTGAGTGCCTGCTATGGACCAGCCCCCATGTCAGTGCCGAGGATGCGAAAGTGAATCAGAAGGTCTTCCTATATAGAGAGAAAGTCAAATGTTATCAAATAACTGATGCCCTTTAGGGTGCAGACCATGACTGAAGTGGACCATGTAAGGTCCAGGTTACCATGCAACCATGGACCATCTTTTGTCCATGGTCTTTCTCCTTTAACAGTCTTTTCTTCATCTGTTGAACAGACATATTAGGAAGACATAAAATAAGAGTCCATGTCTCCTCAGCCAAGTCTAGTAGAAACTTGAGTGAAGCCCGTCAGATAATTTGGCTAAAAAGAACCTTACCCAGCTTCTGGCTGAGCAAGAGGCACACTTGGAACCTGGCACTAAGGCTCACAGCATCCCATTCCAGGGCCACAGGACTTGGGGCAGCAGTATCACACAGCATTTGGGTTCCAGTTCCCCTAGGCTTTCAGCCACAACAAAATTTGTTTGTTTTTCCCTCAAAACAAAGTGCTGCCTGGCAGCCAAAAAGGAGGATGAATGTTTCCTCTTTCTCAGCCCAGCTTCGCAGGTAGCTGTGCTGTGACCACCAGCTTTATTTGACTTCCTCTTTCCAGGCACCGCCCCTTCCTGTCAGTGGAATTCTCAGAACTCTCACAGTTTCATAGGTATTTTCACAAACTTTTGCAAGACCACTCGGTGGTACAGCCTGTGCTCCACAGAGCTGCCTCCACGTTCTGTGACTTCTCTGCCTTGGAGGACATTGGTAGTGATACGTACAAGAAGGAAGGGAGAGTTCCAGGGCATCTCTGACTTGAATTGTGATGCAAGCTTATGACTGAACAAAAAGTAGAAGGAGACTGGAATTTGTGGGGATGAGAGAGTAGGAGAGGTTTGGAAGGGAGATGAAACTTTAAGGCCAACAGACAAATACAATTTATCCCTCAAAGAGAAATTAGTAATTATTTAAGATCTGTCTTCTTTAGACTATAAGCATCTTGGGAACCATGAGGGGCTGTGGCACTTTTGTACTTCGTTTTTATCCCATAAAGTGCTGCCTGATGCAGAGTAGTTGCTCAATAATTGTTTATTGAATGAATGAATAAAGGAAGAATAGAGACATAAGAGCATTGAGAAATAATCCATTTAAATATGTATCAGTGTATGAAGAGAGAAAAAAACTGTTATGTATACTAACAATGTTCATCACTGGATGGAGGGATTAGAGATTATTCTAATTGTTTTCCTTTTATGATTTTTTGATAATAGTTTCTATAGCTCTCATGTTTAATGAAAATATATTTAAGGATTCAAAAGATTAAAAGTTTGGAAGGGAATATATAAAACTGAAAGCAGTTTTGTGTTGTACATGGAATTATTTTGTTCATTTTCTGAATGGTCTATTGGTTTTATTATCTGAGAAGTTTTTTCATTTTTTTGGGTTTCTTGGCTTTATTTGCTTTTAAAAATTTTTATTATATTTTATTTACAGTGTTCTGTCAATTTCTGCTGTGCAGTAAAGTGACCCAGCTATACATATATGTGTATATATATATACTTTTTTCCCTCACATTATCCTCCATCACATTCCATCACAAATGATTAGATATAGTTCTCTGTGCTATACGGCAGGATCTCATTGCTTATCCACTCCAAAAGCTATAATTTACATCTACTAACCCCAAACTCCCAGTCCGTCCCACTCCCTCCCCCTTCCCCCTGACAACCACAAAGCTGTTCTCCACATGCATGAGTCTGTTTCTTTTCTGGAGATAGGTTCATTTATGCCATATATTAGATTTCAGATATAAGTGATATCTTATGGTATTTACTTTCTCTTGCTGATTTACTTCACACAGTATGAGAGTGTCTAGGTCCATCCATGTTGCTGCAAATGGCATTATTTTGTCCTTTTTATGGCTGAGTAGTATTCCATTGTATATATGTACATCTTAATCCATTCATCTGTTATTGGACATTTAGGTTGTTTGAATAGCTTGGCTGTTGTGAATAGTGTTGCAATAAATGTAGGGGTTCATGTATTTTTTTCAATAAAAGTTTTGTCTGGATATATGCCCAGGAGTGGGATTACTGGATCATATGATAGCTCTATATTTAGTTTTCTGAGATACCTCTATACTGTTTTCCATAGTGGCTATACCAATTTACATTCCCACCAACAGTCTAGGAGGGTTCCCTTTTCTCCACACCCTCTCCGGCATTTGTTATTTGTAGACTTACTAATAACGGCCAATGACTGGTATGAGGTGGTACCTCATTGTAGTTTTGATTTGCATTTCTCTGATAATTAGTGATGATGAGCATTTTTTCTTGTGTCTGTTGGCCATCCATATGTCTTCTTTGGAGAAATGTCTATTTAGGTCTTCTGCCCGTTTTTCAATTGTGTTGGGTTTTTTTGCTGTTGAGTTGTATGAGTTATTTGTAGATTTTGGAAATTAAGCTGTTGTCGGTTGCATCATTTGAAACATTTTTCTCCCATTCTGTAGGTAGTCTTTTTGTTCTTTTATGGTTTCCTTTGCTGTGCAAAAGGTTTTAAGTTTGATTAGGTCCCATTGGTTTATTTTTGTTTTTATTTCATGTTTGTGTTTATCATGTCAGAGAATGTTTTGCCTATTTTCTCTTCTAGGAGTTTTAAGGTATCTTGTCTTATGTTTAAGTGTTTAAGCCATTTTGAGTTTATTTTTGTGCATGGTGTGCGGGTATATTCTAGTTTCATTGATTTACATGCTGCTGTCCAGTTTTCCCAGCACCACTTGTTGAAGAGACTTGTTCCCATTTTATATTCTTGCCTCCTTTGTCGAAGATTAATTAACCATAGGTGTCTGGGTTGATTTCTAGGCTCTCAGTTCTGTTGCATTGGTCTGTATGTCTTTTTTTGTACCAGTACCACACTGTCTTGATCACTGTAGCTTTGTAATATTGTCTGAAGTCTGAGAGAGTTATGCCACCTGATTGGTTTTTGTTCCTCAGGATTGTTGTGGGTCTTTTATGGCTCCATATAAATTTTGGGGTTGTTTGTTCTAGTTCTGTGAAAAATATCCTGTGTAATTTGATAGGGATCACATTGAATCTGTAGATTGCTTTAGGTAGTATGGCCATTTTTACGATATTAATTCTTCCAATCTGGCATGGAATATCTTTCCATTTCTTTGAATCCTCTTGAATTTCCTTGATTCATGTTTTATAGTTCTCAGCATGTAAGTCTTTCACCTCCTTGGTCAGGTTTGTTCCTAGGTATTTAATTTTTGGGGGTGTGATTTTAAAAGGTATTGTATTTGTATATTCCTTTTCTAATATTTCCTTGTTAGTATACAGAAATGCAACATTCAGAAATGCAGTGATTTCTGAATGTTAATCTTGTATCCTGCTGCTTTGCTGAATTTATTAATCAGTTTGAGTAGTTTTGGGGTTGAGTCCTTAGGGTTTTCTATATATAGTATCATGTCATCTGCATAGAGTGACAATTTTACCTCTTCTCTTCCAATTTGGATACCTTTTATTTCTTTTGTTCATCTGATTGTTGTGACTAGGCCTTCCAATAAATACTACATTGAATAAAAGTGGTGAGAGTGGGCATCCTTGTCTTGTTCCAGATTTTAGCAGGAAGACTTTCAGCTTTTCCGCATTGAGTATGATATTGGCTGTGGGTTTGTCATAAATGGCTTTGATTATATTAAGGTATGTTCACTCTATACCCAATTTGGTAGGAATTTTCATCATGAATGGATGTTGGGTTTTGTCAAATGCTTTTTCCTCCTCTGTTGGGATGAGCATGTGGTTTTTGACTTTTGTTTATGTGGTGTTTGATGTTGACTGATTTGCATATGTTGAACCATTCTTGTGAACTTGGGATGAATCCCACTTGGTCGTGGCCTATGATCTTTTTTACATGTTGTTGGATTTGGTTGGCAAAAATTTTGTCGAGTATTTTTGCATCTATATTCATCAAAGATATTGGCCTATACTTTCTTTTTTGGTAGTATCTTTGGTTTTGGTATTTTAGTGATGGTGGCTTCATAGAATGTCTTTGGGAGTGTTCCTTCTTCTTCAACCTTTTGGAAAATTTAAGAAAGATGGGTATAAACTCTTCCTTGTATGTTTGGTAGAATTTGCCTCTGAAGCCATTTTGTTTGTGGGGAGTATTTTTATTATATATTCAATTTCATTTCTAGTGATCGGTCTGTTCAATTGAGCTATTTCTTCTTGATTCAGTTTTAGCAGGCTGTATATCTCTAGGAAGTTGTCCATTTCTTCTAGGTTGTCAAATTTGTTGGCATATAATTGTTCCTAGTATTCTCTTACAGATTTTTGTATTTCTGCAGTATCTGTTGAGATTTCTTCCTTTTCATTTCTTACTTTGTTTATTTGAGTTCTTTCTCGCCCCTTCTTGGTGATTCTGGCCAGAGGTTTGTCAATTTTGTTTTCCCTTTCAAAAAACCAGCTCTTGGTTTTATTGATTTTTTTTCCTATGGTTTTTTTGAATCTCTATTTTGTTGATTCCCTCTCTGATCTTTATGATTTTCTTCTTTCTGCTGACTTTAGGTTTCTTTTGTTCTTCTTTTTCTAACTTTTTTAGGTGGTGGGTTAAATTGTCAATTTGAGAGTTTTCTTCTTTTTTGAGGAAGTCTTGTATTGCTGTGAACTTCCCTCTAAGCACTGCTTTTGTAGCATTCCATAGATTTTGAATGGTTGTGTTTTCATTTTCATTTGGCTCAAGGTATTTTTTAATTTCCCTTTTGATTTCTTTTTTGACCCATTGGTTTTTTAGTAGCGTGTTGTTTAGTCCCCATGTGGTCAGTTTTTTCTCATTTCTTTTCCTGCGTTTGATTTCTAGTTTCATGTCATTGTTGTCAGAGAAGATACTTGAAATGATTTCTATACTCTTATATTTGTTGAGGTTATTTTTGTATCCTGGGATGTGGCACTTGAAATAAATGTATATTCTGATTTTTTTTTTATGTAATGTCCTGAAAATATCAATTAAGTCTAACTTTTCTATTGTGTCATTTAGGATCTCTGTTGCCTTATTGATTTTCTGTCCAGACGATTGTCCACTGATGTGAGTGGGGTGTTAAAAATCTCTTTTTATTATTGTATTCCCGTCAATTTCTCCTTTTATGTCTGTTAGTATTTGTTGTATGTATTTGGGTGCTGTGATATTAGGGGCATATATATTGGTAAGTGTTATATCCTCTTCTTGAATTGATCCTTTTATCATTAAGTAGTGTCCTTTGTTTTTCTTTATGGCCTTTGTTTTAAAGTCTATTTTGTCTGATATTAGTATTGCAACTCTTGCTTTCCTGTCCTTTCCATTAACATGAAATATCTTTTTCCATCCCCTCATTTTTGATTTATATGTGTCCTTTGCCCTAAGGTGAGTCTCTTGTATGCAGAATATTGTAGGCTCTTGTTTTTTTAAATATAGATGGCTTTTGATTGGAGCATTCAGTCCATTGATATTTAAGATAATTATTGATAAATATGTATTTATTGCCATTTAAAACTTTGTTTTCCAGTTGATTCTGTTTCTCCTTTGTTCATTCCTTTTTTTGGTTGGATGATTTCCTTTTATTTTCTGCTTGTGTCCTTTTCTTTTTCATTTTTATGAATGTAATGTTTGGTTTTGATTTGCGGTTGCCCTGTTTTTCAGGTATGTTAACCCCTTCCTATATCTGCTTGCTTTAGCCTGATAGTCATATAGGCTCAAACACATCCTAGAAAAAAAAAAAAGTCTAGATTTTCTTACTTCCCTTTCCCACATTTTATGATTTTGATGTGCATTTCTAACATCCTCATGTTTCTCCTTTTGCTTTTCCTTGTGTTTATTGTCACTTTTACAATAGTTTTTTTTTTCTTTTAGTTCTGATATGGGCTTATTTAAGTGATAATTTCCCAATTTTGACTTCCTACATCCTATTTCTTCTTACTTCTTTTTTATTTAGAGGAACCTTTTCAGTATTTCTTTTAGTAGGGGTTTAGTATTGCTGTACTCTTTCAGTTTTTGTTTGTTGGATAAATTCTTTATTTCTTCGATTTTAAATGATATTCTTGCTAGGTAGAGTATTCTAGGCTGCAAATTTTTCCCTTTAAATAAAAGAGTTGAATGGTAATGATATCAACCCAAAGAAGGAAATTAAAGTGTGAGAGTACTAAAGCACTTTAAAAAAGGAACTGGAGAACTTTTTGTTTTCTTTTGAAGACAAAAGATTTATACACATACACACACACTAGATGCCAAACACAAATTTGGCATGGCTTTACTGCAAAAACAGCCCATGCAAACTCTAAAAGTGTATCCCTCAATTTTCTGCCTCCACTTGATCCACTCGGGCTGGGGGAAGGTGGGGGTAGGAAATAGATCCTGGGTGGCCCCTTGCATAATGGGAGCTCTCTTATTGGCTGGCTCAGCAGGGATGCAGGCAGAGTCCTGATGCAGATGACCGTCAAATCAGTGCTGTTTGCAGACACTCATCTCCCTTCTTGGCAGGAGAAAACCTGGAGGGGGCAGGGGTGGAGAAAAGCCCAGCAAAAGTGATGAATGGTTGGACATAAAGGAGAAACTATTCCATCCAGGCCAAACAGAACTGCTATGGAAATGCTAGACTGGGGAGATAGAGAGAGACTTTGTGCTTGCCTCTCTTGTGTGGTGTTTGATTACATGACTTTGGTTTTCTAAAGCCTGTCTGCACTTACCAACGAATTCATTCTTTCATCTCCATCATTCAACAACCAGATCCTGTCAGCCAGGCCATTTTCATTTTCATCTTTCATTTCTCTTCATGGGGTCTGTGTATCAGTGTGGTTTTAGGTATTTGACAGATTTATTGCCTTTTTTGAGATATTCAAAAAACTGCCTATAATTCTTGGGAGGTTGAGAAGTGGACACATCACCACTCTAATTTCCCTTGTCTTACTTTTACTCCATTACTTTTTTTTACTGTGTAGCCTTCCCTCACAGTCCCAGGAAGTGCAATACTGTCTACTTGGAACTTACAAGATACAACTGCAACTTCTTTCTGTTCTCTATTCTTACAGTGACCTAGCAGATGAAAGAATGGCCATAAGTGGCCATAACTGCTCTGAGGTCAGAGTTATTAGAACATTTTTAACATTTAACATGAATTCACAAATGCCGTTTGAATAAATAAGCATCAGAAGTGTGTGGGTACCTGTTCAAAAAATTTGAGACTAGAGAAAAAACACTTTCTCCTGAAGGTATAAAAATTAGACTTGGAATAAGAGGTAATATACCTTTAAAAGCAATGATAGTAACTATGGTGTTTTAATTCTGAAAAACTCAGTTTATGTAGACTAAGAGTGGAGGGAAGAGTTCAATGAAAATAAACATTGAGATACCTCTTATGCAATGATACTCTCAAAGTCTGAAGTCAAAATATATTCCCTGAATTTTCTTCCTCAGTTGCGAAATGATTGGTATTGTGTTTTAGAAATGCATGCCCTGGGAAAAATTATTTAGAATGTTTAAAAGACTCAACCTACATCAAAAGTCAAGAGCTGACTTGCCAGTCTTTCTTATCTACAGTCTGATCTGCTCGGTGAAAATAACAGTATGGATTTCCTATTGTGACTCGGTGGAAACGAATCTGACTAGTATCCATGAGGACTCAGGTTCAGTCCCTGGCCTCACTCAGTGGGTTGAGGATCCAGCATTGCTTTGGGTTATGGTGTAGGTCACAGATGTGGCTCAGATCTGGCATTGCTGTGGCTGTGGCGTAGGCCAGCAGCTACAGCTCTGATTCGACCCCTAGTCCGGGAACTTCCATATGCCTCAGTTGTGGCCCTAAAAAGACACCCCCCCCCCAAAAAAAAGTAAATGGCAGAGAGTTCTGAATGTTCCATGTCTTGACCATAGAAAAATTCACAGGAGTTATAACCCATGTGAACTTGTCTTCAATCACTTTTGTACTTGGATCTTTTGTAAATTGCAAAAGGCAGTGCCGGCTAGAAGTGCAACGCACACTTCCTTTCAGGATGGCTGTTTCATCTTTCTCGTACTGGACAATGCTCAGTCGTTTCTCACCATGACATTTGTTAACCCCAGGCACCCAGGGGAGGCTTGCCCCAGGCACACATGACTTTGTGCTATGTAGAGCCAAGTGCCTTGCTTTTATTCTTGTCAAGAGATTGTGTGGTAAGAAATTGAATATGATCCAGAAAGGAGTCGAAGGTCGTAGATCTAAAAGCTTAGGTTGTCTTTAAAGGGCACCGTTATAATTGCAGGTTCTTTCGGGACTTATAGGGGGAAAACATGAAACAAGAGTTAGTCAAGCAAGCAAGGGTTAGTCAAGAAGAAAGGTGCAAAAGCAAAAGTGTATTCATGTATAGAACGTTTATCCTAAATTTTCTGTAACACTGTTAATGTAATTTCTAAGAGGAAGCAATACTTTGATACAGAGTTAAGGACACAAAGAAAATGACTCCAAAAAAGCAGTGGCCTTCTTCATATATGCTCACCTTCACCAGAAATTGGTTTCAGGTCTCAAAACTCATAAATAATTCATCAGGGTAGTCATTCTTTTTATTTTTGGCTGCACTTGTGGCACACTGAAATTCTCAGGGCAGCAATGACCCAAGCCACAGCAGTGACAACACCAGATCCTTAACCGCTAGGCCACCAAGGAACTCCCAAGTGGTTACTCTTCCAGACTGAAAATGATGTATTTATATGAACAATCGTATTTGTCTTCCAGATCCTCTTTTTTCAATTGTGCCGTATTATCGCCAAACCCTGCATTTGCAAAGTTCTGTTCTCATTGAGCAAGATGACGGTCAGACCCTTAGCATCTGTCTTGTTCTTACAGGTCAGAAGTATTTATCTGAGGATGCTGATTGGATTTACGGAAGGTGAAGCAAGTTTGAAGGAGTGTGGCAGGCAGAAGCCTGCTGGTCTCCAGCCAAGGGTTTAAAGGGAAATTCCTGCTTTGGTTGAGGATTTGGCTAAGTGCTCTCTAGGATTTCTTCCAATTCAGAGTCCTCATTTGTCTGAACTGAAGTTGCTTTTACTTGTCTAAACAGATATTCCAAATGGTTAATCTCCCTCCAATATCTAAGGATGGTTATAAAACTCAATTTGATAATTTCTAGGCTTATTAAAAAACTTAAGCTGTAGTTTGCCAAGTCTGTGGGCGTCAGAAGCAGTTCAGGGCTCAATATATGACCTAATAAATAAAAATTAAGACAAGGGGGGAAAATCCAGAATGAGGCAGTGGAGGAAATTTGCCTTTGTGCCCTGACTCCATACTCCCCCAGTGCATTTGTTCCATCTTCCACTGGGACACCCGCCTTGGGGTCCCCCTCTCTGGAGCCCTCCCCATCACCCCAGCAGCAGCCGTTTATTTTATGTGCCTTCTAGTCCATACACCCCACAACACTTCCTACCTCCTTCCTAGCCTTTAAGAATCTTTCCTCTTCATGACACCTAGTGGATGTGATAACGATGGGTTCTCCATTTCAGGGGCCTACATGCCTTCCAGCAGTGAACTGTCTGCCAGAGCTGCAGGGCTGGGGCCTTCAAGTTTAGTCTGCCCACCTGTAAAACAAGGATGTAGGAGGAAGCATTTACACTTCTTAATCATCTGTCTTCCCAGCCATCCTAGTACACAACCTCTGACAGCTGTCTTCTATCTGACATGGTTCTATTGCAGACGTTTTAAAATCAAGGCTGGGAGTTCCCTTCGTGGCTCAGCGGTTCACGCACCCACCTAGGATCCATGAGGATGCGGGTTTGATCCCAGGTCTTGCTCAGTGGGTTATGGATCCGGCTTTGCCATGGGCTGTGGTGAGGGTCACAGACACGGCTTGGATCCTGCATTGCCGTGGCTATGGTTGTGGCATAGGCTGGCAGCTGTATTTCTGATTAGACTCCTAGCTTGGGAACTTCCAGATGCCGCAGGTGTGGCCCTAAAAAGCAAAAAAATAAAATAAAGGCCATTACCTGGTGCCATTTTGTTTGGTGGGTTCATAGGATGAATTAAGCTTAAAACACTGTCTTTGTTGAAAACCTGTGAGGTTTCACCTATAAAGCCAGCTTTCAGGCGTCTCTTGAAGAATCAGATCTGGCAACCCTGGGCCAGCATTTCTCCTGGCTCATCTCTGCATATTGTTGGGTAGTGGCTGCCTTTCTTGGACAGGATAAAGCGTTCAGGGCATAGTCTCCCCCATTTCCCACAAAGGCCAGGGAGTTTGTGGTCATAGATCATCACCTTGCCTACTTCTCTCATTTCTATGAACCTAAAAATGACTGCATAAGCTGAAATCATGCAAAGCTATCTTAATAGTCCACAGGAAAATGAAAATTGTTCCATAAACTTTAAAAATGTCAAAACAGGAGTTCGCATTGTGTCTCAGTGGGTTAAGGACACGACGTTGTCTCTGTAAGGATGCAGGTTTGATCCCTGGCCTCCTTCTGTGTGTTAAGGAGCTGGCGTTGCCACAAGCTGTAGTGTAGGTTGCAGATGCAGCTGGGATCCGATGTTGCTGTGCCTGTGGCATAGGCTGCAGCTTTACTTATGATTCTGCCACTGGCCTGGGAACTTCTATATGCTGCAGATGGGGCCATAGAAGGAAAAAAAAAATTTTTAAATGTCACACATGAAAAACTCTCTTACTGCCAGTTATAAATAGATAATAAAAAAAAAGGTAAAGCTAGTATTTGTTCAGTACACTGTAATTTAAACACTAGAAATAATGAAAATTAAAGTGTTTTATTTCTTTGTAAAAAGCATATCCAAAGTAGTTTGAACTGTGTTTGACTTCTGTATAATTTACAACATGGAGCAAGCATCTTTTCTATACCTTGACAAATTGTCATACTCCTTTCTAAATATACATCAACTTCCAACATTTTGTCCTTTGTGCTTTCAATGTCATAAAACATATCTGAGAGTTCTTTTTAATGAGAAATGTTTGCTAGGGTCACTTCCCTGAAGACATCCTCATCCTCTCCTTCATCTACATCCGTAAGTTCACCTTCCTGGAGTTCCTCTGCCTGCATATCTAGTCTTTCCAGTGTGGCCGTGTCAATATCCCCACAGTCAGTTGTTATTTCTGTAAGCCCCCCTACATTCAGTTGGAATTTTACTTACCACATCATCACTTTTTGTTTCTTTGTTTGTTGGCCGATTCCCTCTTTCAGTTATCCATTTTGGTAAAACATCACATCAATTTATCACTGAGAGATTGAGGCAACAGAACTACACAACTTGCTGTCTGTGTACAACCTGTCTGACACAACTAGTCACTGACCCTAATGCAAATCTGTCATTTCCGTAAGTGATTTGTGGACTGAGGAGCTATAAGTGAAGTTTATGCTTTATGCAATCACTTGTGGTTAATATACTGCAGAAACTGAAATTGAAACCATGTACTGTTGGGACCAGTGTTCCAAATCCTGGAAACAAAAATTGGTGCATATCGGAATCATGCAAAGTAAAGACTGCCTATAATGTCTTTGCATTTGTGACAAGACAAATTATGAAAGCTTGGTGAGATCTAAGATTTAGAGTGGATTTTAGGGATCACCCAGGCCAATTGGCCTCCAAAGGAAGGATCTCCTTGCATAATATCCTATCTTGTGACTATTCTCAGAGCCCTTGAGAAAACTAAGCATTATCAAGTGTGGAAAAAACTCTTAGGGCAACCAATTCATAGCTAAAACCTGTTGGTACAATGTTCTGACCACCAGGTGGAGTGCTAGGCTCCCTGTCATGCCCCCAGGGCCTTGGTGCTCAGCCAGAGCTTTCAAAATGTGATGGTGGACCCAAAGGAAGTGGAATTCTAAGTCCATATGGTGAACTTTCTCTGTGGAAACTTCTCTTTTCCCAGAAATCAGGTACAAGTAGAGGGACATGGGTTGGTCTGGAGGAATCACATGAGCTCATGTAACTCTTCCCTTGATCCATTGTCTCCCGGGTGCTAATTTTTCGCCTGATCCTTTGAGCTGAAATTTGGTTATGAGCCCAAGTAATAATGATGCCACTTAGTTTTGGTGGACATCTAACCTAAGCAGAAGGGCTTCTCATAACTCCAGTTTGCCCAGAAAAATGGGAGCCCATGGTAAGATTTCATCGTGAATTCTGTGGGCCTAAATCCATAGGTGGAATTCCATGGATGGCTTTGAACACTCTGTGTAGATGTCCCTTGGGAACTTAGCAAAAGGACATGATGATAGTCGTTAGCTGGTTATCGTTCCATAATCCTGGAGTCCTGGGATGGATCTGTCAGCTTCTCCAGACCATGAAGCCAAATGAAGCTTCAAGCTTCCAGGCATCACATCTTTTTCATCTGCTCTGCTGTCTTTGCAATGTCAGGGTTCCTCTTCTGATGCTGAATTCTTATTTTCTCCTTTATCTTTTGTGCTTCCTTATCAGAGCATTGTTTGTGATGTTTGTGTAATTTTCTACCTATTAAAGTTGATTTCATGTTGTCCTCTGACAGGATGATAAGTTAAGATCTTTATCGTAGTCTTTAAAAAGCATGTATTACAATCTAATACAAATATTATTAGTTTTTGGATAAGCCAAACCTTTCATTGTGAAAAATTTCTGGAAATCAAGAGTGAAAATTTTATTTCTGATATAGTATGTTTTGTGGTACTTGGCCTGTTTTATTTGTATAAATACAAGACATACTGAGTATTGAATCTATGCACTTAATTATGTCACAACAAAAAGTAAAACAAAAATGTACTTTGTGTGGCATTTAACTACCATTCTAAGCAATATGATCAATTAATATATGACATCTTTTCTACAGAATCATTCTCTTTGAGTTTTCTTGACAATATATAAGAACGTTTGTAGGATATTTTTCTGAAATCTGAAGGATCAGTTGGTACAAGATACCAATTGAAAGTGTAGTCAGTCTTTAACTGAGAGATGAAGCTAGCTTAAGAAGTAATTGACAATGGAACATTAACCACAGTCAACTTCCTTATTTCTGTCCTAGGTAATTAGTTCTTGTTTTGTGATCTTGGGTTAAGCTCTACATCCCTGAAGTCTGCGTCATGACTAAAAGAGTCCAGAAAATCCCAATTCTGTCCTTGAGTAGAGTTGGACAGGTATCAGATACCATCTGTTATTGAGATTCTTTGATGTTTCTTCTAAAATACTCAATTTCAGAGCTGTCGTTTGTAGCCAGGGCCTTTAGACAAACGCAAGGGAAAAACAGGAACCATCTGTTCTAAGTCTGGTTAATTTATTATGTTAATCAGCATTATCAGTATGGGATGGGGGAAGGGTAGAATCTTCTATTTAGCTGTGAAGCTATGAACAGTGAAGACATTGACAAACCTCCGGGGCTTTCTGCATGTCCCACAGGGTGTATGCTGTACTTGCCAACGAATGACAAGGACATTTGTACCTGGGGACAAAAATCAGTTTGTTGTCAGTTTGGTGTCAGTCTTTGTTTTGTGAACACTGCACACCCCAAGTTTTACATGATGATGTTCCCTCCACTCCACTTGTAACCCTACAGTAAGCATTTTGGTGGCACTCCACCTTATTCCCGTGGTATCTCTTTATGTGCTTTTAAATGATTGACTCAGGTATGTGATCTGAGCCTTTTCATTTGGTCTGGGAGCCTCTCTGTTCCGGGACCTCTAGGATAGTTTGTCTGATGATATATACTTAGAGAGTTCCCTTGCATCAAGGCCATTTCTCACAGGACCACCACCTACCAGCCACTCCATCATTAAACCCACTTTATAGAACCATAGAAAATATATGCCCTTGCTTTCTTTTGACTGCTTGGAAATTGAGACTGGCTGGAAGGCAGGTCCTGTAGTGATGGTACTCTGACCGTGCCTTTCCCCTGAAGCCACAGCTGTGTCCATGGCCGTGTCAGCCAGCCTGAACTCCAGCTCGGCCGTCCCAGAGAGTCAGTATTAAGGACCTCACAGACAACCTCTTATGTTCCAGAAAATTCTCCTTCATTCTGAGTGGAAATTTACTAATCTGTAACTTTTCTCCATTGATCCCATTTCTGTCCTCTAAAAGAATACGCAGAAGCCCTTCAAATATTTAAAGAAGTGAATGTCTTCTTCTCAGTCCCTCTCCAGACTACACACCCCCAGCAATGTTGGCCGTTTCTCATATAATAGTGGTATTCAGACAATTCTTGGTCATCTTTGGTTTACGAGAGAACATAATGCTCAGCGCTAAGCAGAATATTCTGGGTGAGGCTGGAGAAGCACAGGGCACGCAATTGAACGACTGCATCTCTGGGATAAAACTCTTCCCCTGTGCATTTATTTCAGTTTGGGGGCAACGACACCGTTTTATTTTTCTTCATTAGGGTCAACTAACCTTCTTAGTGCTGGTTCCCAAATGGTTATTTCAAGAAACACTAGTCTATGAGAAATAATTGGAGTGCCTTACAAAACAATATTCAGTGCTCAAACAAGTATGTGAAATTTTAATTCAAGGTTAAACCAGTTTCAGGAGTTCCTGTTGTGGTGCAGCAGAAACAAATCTGACTGGTATCCATGAGGCTGTGGGTTCGATCCCTGGCCTCACTCAGTGGGTCGGGGATCCAGTATTGCCTTGAGCTGTGGCATATAGGCCGGCAGCTGTAGCTCTGATTCTACCCCTAGCCTGGGAACTTCCATATGCCATGGGTGTGGCCCTAAAAAAAAAAAAAGTTAAACCAGTTTCTTTACATATGAGTCCTCAGAGACATTATGACATAGTGGTTAAAAGTGGCTTAAATTCTAGTTCTGCCAGCTGTGTGACCTGAATCAGGTTGGTTAACCACCCTGTCCGTCAGTTTCCCCATAAGGAAACTGGGACAATAATAATAGTACCCACCACACAGGGTTTTTACAAGGATTAAATGAGTGAATATACCTGAAGCCTTACAATGCCCAGCCTATAAAGATGCTGAGGAAAATATGAATTCAAATCATGCCATGTGCATTATGAATCTCCTGAAAGAGAAGTCTATAGAAGAAGGTTTGGACAGTGCTTCCTTTGGCTTTTATCGTATTGAAACATTAGCAAGATTTTTCCCATCCTCGGTTCATACAATCGCCATCTAGAACTTAAATACAGGATTTATAATCTGTACTCTTGTATTTTGCACTATTTTCAGGACATTCTTCCAGTCTTTCTACAGCCTTTGAATATTGGTTCTGTCATTGGTTCCATTAAGTGCCACTCAAAATGATGGCAGATAAAATAGAATTTTCCCAGAGTGACTTACCTGCCTCAGCCCAGATGGATACTCCTCTGTCTGAACCCATGAGCCATCACTGGATTTATGTTAACCAGGGGCCTCCTGGTCCCAGGACCCCCTACTTCTCGTTCCCAACTCCTTTCTAATGGGAAGTATGCGTGTGGCAGGGGTGGGACTGGGGGGACACCGAGTCACCTTGTCAACGGCCTTTTCATCACCAGGTGAAAAACACATCAGGGCTGGATGTCCTAAGTAACTGCCTTCCATTCTCAGGCTTATAATTCCCTTGAGTTAGGATTTCCTGGGACAGTGTTCTCCTGCTGAGACATTCAGGGCCAGTCCACAATTTGTTATTGTCTCTTACGGCCTTCTCTTTCATTTCAGTGTTTTTTTTTTTTTCCTAGTATTTTTTTTTTTTTTAATTGCTTGGCCTGTGGTACCCCAGGTCCTGCCTCTTGCTTCTCAGAATGTGGTTTACCTATGGCTGCTATTCTTGGCCATTTTCTGGCTGTGTTAGAAGAGAGGAAGCTCTTGAATTCCAAGCAGTAACTGACCCCTTTTCTCCCAGCCAAGTTGTCTTCTGTCCTTTTGAACCAGCCTAGCCAAGTTTCCTGAACTGAAAATGAACTTGTCCCCGGAGTTGATGCCCCTGTTGAAAATGCTGAGAGGATAGTATGGGCTCAGGGAATGGTGTTCCCCCGTGGTTTTTCCACTCCCAACTGGAAAAAATTAAGGTCCCTTCTGTACGGCAGGGAGCTGCTCACAAGAAAGAAGGCTGGTGCTAGTCATGTATGTCATGCACAAGGAGCACTTCCAGAGGGGCAGATCCCAAAGCCGTTGCGTTTTCATTCCATGCAGACTTGTGTTCGTTTCATTGATAAGATTAGGTGGCACAGTGGTTGGCAGGGCTTCCCTAGGCTACCAGTCTCAGCAGCAGTGATGGGATGTGCAGAGCACCAAGAAGAACCTCCATCAAGCTGCCTCCTTGGGGCACCAGGGCACAGGGTACCAGGGCAAAGGGCAGGGCCACAATGCCTTCCTTTCCTCATTACTACCCAGGTCTCTGAGCTAAGATGTTGGGGCTGATTTTTATTTCCTAATTCATGAATGAGTTCATGGAAATAATAATAATAATAAATGGCACTTACATTTTACTGAGTGTTTACTAGGGGGTCAGATATAACACCAAGCGTTTTAAACGTATTGTCTCATTTAGTCCTCACAATAACTCTTTAAGATAAGAACTATTATAAAATTATTCACATTTAATAGATAAGACAATTGTGAGTTATCTGTCCAGTATATCAGTTAGGGTGTGGACCAACCATACATTTTAGGAAACAGGGAGACCTAAACAAAAAGTAGAAGTTTATTTCTCTCTCTATATATAAAAAGAATTGATGTGATGTTTCAAGGTATCAAGGTCTAGAATTCCTTCCATGTTGCCACCCATTATTTTTTACATATGGCCTCTTCCTCATGGTTCAATAAGGCCCCTCAGGTTCCAGCTATCACATCCTCATTCCAGCTATCAGAAAGTAGGAAAGCCAAAGAAGTGTGTGCCTCACCCTTTAAAGACATTTCTCAGAAGTCACGCATAATCTTTCTGCTTATATTCCATTGGCTGGAATGTAAAATAACCACAACTGCCTGAAAAGAAGGTCAGAAAAGTATAGTCTATTCCAGGCAGCCATGTGCTTAGCTAAGACTCAGAGGTTCCAATATTCAAGGACCAGGGGAGAAAGGTTGTTAGGGAAAAACTAGCTGGCTTTGTCAGAATTAGGACCCAGGTCAGTCAGGATCTAAAGTTTACATGCATCTTTGCATGCTCGCTTTATTTTGGCATATATGAAAATACATATATACCTCACTGCTGCCAATCTGGCCTCTAAGTAGAAAAAAATGAGGAGAACTTCCACAAGGGCACTAGAAATAAGTAGTGCCACCATGGAACTCTGAGATTATATTTCTAGGACTACATCTTTTTAAATAACCTTATTAAAGTATAATTTACTAATTGACATACAAGAAGCTGCACATATTTAAAATGTACAATTTGATAAATTTGGCATATGTGTAAACCCATGAAACATCACTACCATTAAGAAAGTGAATGTATTCATCATCCTCAAAAGTTTCCATGTGTCCCCTTGTAATACATTCCTCCTGCCTCTCTTTAAACTCCTGCCCAAGCAGTCATTGATCTGATTTCTGTGACTACAGATTATTTTGTGTTTTCTGGAGTTTTATATAAATAGAATAAAATGAAATGTAGTTTTGGTCAGGCCTCAGTTACTCAGCATGATTATTTGAAGATTACTCCATATTGTTGCATATATCCATAGTTTAAGCCTTTTCATTACTGGGTAGTATTTCATTGTATGGATATACTATAATTTGTTTATCCACTCATTTGTTGATAAATATTTGGATCATTTCCAGGTCTGGGCTGTTACCAAAAAAAGCTATTATGATCATTAGTGTATACGTCTTTGTATAGACCATGTTGTCATTTCTCTTGGGTAAATACCTATTCCTAGAAAAGCTGGGTTATGCATCAGTTTTATGGTTAGCTTTTTAAAAAACTGCCCAAATGTTTTCCAAAGAGGTTGTGCATTGCCACCAGGAGTGTATGAGAGTTCCACTTCCTCTGCATCCCCATCAGCACCTGGTATGGTCAGTCTGTTTAATTTTAGCCGATCTAGTAGATGAATAGTAACATCCTATTGCCATTTCAACTTGTGTTTCTCTAATGATTAATGACACTGAGTTTCTTTTTGTGTGCTTATTTGACAGCCTTTTTTGGTAAAGTGTCTGCTCCAATCTTTTGCCCAGTCTTACTGATTTTTTTTTAATTGTTGAGATTTGAGAGCTCTTTGTATATTGTAGGTATAAGTCCTTTAATAGATACATGCTTTGCAAAGACTTTTCTCTCAGTCTGTGGCTTGTCTTTTTATTCTTTTAACAGTGTCTTTCAAAGGGCAGACATTTTTCGTTCTGATGAAGTCCAGTTTAACAATTTGCAAAAATACAATGTCTTAACTAGTTTTGAATGGAAGTATTTCACACTTATTAGGTCCTTATTATGACCATCTGACAAGCTAGTGCGTGGCATCCATTTTATATGCAGAGAAACACAGGGACATCAACCAACTACTTTCTTCTATTCTCCAGAAGTCACACAGTAAGCAAGTCATTGAGATCAAATGTTCCTTAACGTCTGAAGAAATTTAGAGACTAAAAAAAAAAACTTTTTTGAAATAAATATTTAATGCCTGAATACATATGTATGATAAGCTCCCTTGGCCTCAGAAGTATGTAATTAGCAAAATGCAACACTAAGCAAGAATGAATCTTACTAGGGCAATAGTAACAAGGCAAGTTGAGTCACTTAGAAATGGAACTGGAAAAATAAACAATGAAACCTTTGACTAAATTACTAAATTTGTTCACATGGGTCATGTTAGTCACACTAACTACTGAATAATTCATTCTGCATGAACAGACAGTAAAACTAAAAGAATCTGGATCCTAGAAGTAGCAACACTCAAAACTATTATTGTTTTTTATTTCACTTATTTATTTTTGAACAAAGCCAATAATTGTTAACAGACTTTGGAAAATGGGTTTTGTGGCAGAATGCTTTTGGTTTTAATTTTCTATAGTTTAGAATTATGTGAATTTTAACTGCAAATATGTTTTTATTTTGGTACTAAAAAAGGAAGGAAAGAAAAAAATCTTTCAGAAGTCAGAGACTGCGAAGACATTATTAGCTTTTGAAAGACTGAGATGAGGCAGATCCTCTGGGTTAGGGTCCCTTTTCATCAGTTCATTCCTTGTAAGTCAAATAGTTGAAGCCCAGTTCAGGCACCATGTCTAAGAGCAAGGTGTGCCAAGCTCTGTTTGCACTAATGCCATGGGACAAGGCATGCTTCCTTGGTCTTAGTGCTTCCTCTCCATGCTTAGAGCTTGGTCTTAGAGCTTCCTCTCCTTGCTTCCTCTCCATGCTTCCTTGGTCTTAGAGCATAATAATTACCATGTACTGAGCATTTACTAGGTCCCAGAACACCTTCTAAGCATTTTATAGGTATTACCTCATTGAATCCTCTCAACAACCCTATTAGGTATCTACTGTTATAACCTCTGTTTTACTGATGAAAATCTGCGGCACACTGGAGTTCCTGTTGTGGCACAGCAGAAAAGAATCTGACTAGGAACCATGAGGTTGCTGATTCGATCCCTGGCCTCTCTTAGTGGGTTAAGGATCCAGCATTGCTGTGAACTGTGGTGTAGGTCGCAGACATGGCTCAGATCTGGCGTTGCTGTGGCTGTGGTGTAGGCCGGCAGCTGTAGCTCCCATTAGACCCCTAACCTGGGAACCTCCATATGCTGTGAGTGCGGGCCTAAAAAGCAAAAAAAAAAAAAAAGAAAGAAAGAAAAAAGGAGAGAGAATTAAAAAAACTGTGTTACATAGAGTTTAAGTAACTTGCTTAAGGTTGTATAGTTAGAAGGCAGTGGAGGCAGGGGTTAGACCCCAAGCAATATGGTTCCAGAGCCTGTAGTATTTTCCACTAAAGCCAAAGAGATCAGGCTGCAGATGATCTAAGGCTAAGCTGGTGACTGGCCAGGAGACCTTGGGACTGCTCAGTACATTCCTTCTACCAGATCTGCAACCAGAGCAAGCTCAGTAAGGACCTAGCTAGCTGGAATAGGGTCAAAGGCAATGAACTATACCCTAGAGGTGAAGAGAAAAAGCCCTCCCCTCCATTATGTTTCATACTTTGTCATTCAGCCTTATCTCCTTCCTTCCAAAATTCAGAATTCCTTCTGCTTTAAAAGGGGAAAAGGTGTACAGGGTAAACAGGAATTGAGGCTGACTCTTCATTTTAGAATCCAGCGTGGCTCCACAGGGAAGGGAAACCTGGGAAAATATTTGTTTGGGTTGATAAGCGCTTTCTTCTTACTCACAAGGCAACTCTAAGCTCTCAGGACACAGAAAGGAGCCATTGAAAGCCTTATCCAAAGATAAAATTCTTTATAACCCTGTTGGTTTTTATCCAAACTCTACACCCTTTTGTTCCCAATGGAGGGAAGCAAATGCCGTGGCAAAAGAGAAAAGAATTTCAGCTATTTGAGACCCACCCCTGTTTTTGTATCTCATACAGAGGTGGAGAAACTATCCCACAGAGAAGCAAAGCAGAGGAATGTAAGATGGAAGCCTGGGACAAAGAGTGAAGGGTCTCGTTCAGAGGACCAGGGAAAGATTGAGTGCCACTTCCCACTCCCATAGTCCCGGCCACTGTCACTCTGCTTCTCTGCTCTGATCCTGGCTAACCTCTCTTACCTCCCCAGAGCCCGGCCTCACCATGCCAAGGCAAGCCTCTAAGGGGCTGGGGGCGGGCTAGTGAGAAAAAATGAGGCGTCAGAGTCCCTGACCTTCCCATGACTCCACGATGCCCTCGCCTGTATCCCTCATGCACCTGTGCATTGACAGGTGCGCCTGCGCACTGGGAGAGTCGCAGCTCTGCGTACCCACCACTCCTCAGCCACACTGTCTTACAGGGGTGAGGGACCAACAGCTTCCCTAATTCACAAATCATAGTTGCACTTGTGGCTGTACCAAGAGCGGAAACAGGAGGAAAACCATAGCTTAGCCATGATACTACTTTCACACCAGGGAAGTACACAATTCATATTTTTTAAAAATCCGTTTATGTAGAAATGCATATATTTGTAAAACATTACGCCACTGGGTCCTGATTTTGCACACTACTGGTGACAAGTAAAGGGTGCATACATGTCCCCGGACCTATTCCTGCTATAATAGGCTCAATGCATATCGCTCCACTAGGTGCACTCGGAAGCACTTTACTTGCTTTGTAAATTTCCAAAGCGGGGCACAGATGAAGAGAGCATCATTCAGAGTAATTTATGGTGTCTGCTGAGACTCTTAGCAACTTCTCAGTGGCTCAAAGATTAATGATGCTGGACTATGGAACAGCAGAGGGAAGAGTTGGACTGCATTATACATCAAGGCCAAGGAGCCTATCGAGGATGGGATTCTCCAATGCATCCTGGCAGACAGATTCCACCTGGGGATGTAGTTTCCTACAGGCTGTTCCTCTCCCACCTGCTCTCCTACATCCAGTGATGTATCTGGTTGGTCAGAAATACCGTCATTAGACAACGAGCAGCAATAATAAAGTTCACTGCCATTTACTGAGTTCCTACTTGGTGCCAGGTATATAATTTCATTTAATTTCTATGAAGGATGTATTTTTATTCCCTCCATGCAGATGAGAAAAGAGTAGCTGAGAGACTGGTAACTTACAAACCTGGTAAATGGCTAAGTGGAAATTTGAACCCAGATCTGTCACTTTATAAACCTGTGCTTTTAATCACCATGCTATACTACCAACTTGCTTTCAGTACTCAAACTAGGCTTGTAATTTTCCAAATTAAAACTAGTCATATGGATAACAGATGGACCATTTCTTTGGCTCTGTCTCCCAACATGGTGTAGAGGAAGTCTTGAGAATTGGCCTTTCCCTTTCCCAGCAAAAAGCAGAACTGTAGGCTTCCCATCAACCTACAATCACTGGTTGGTTTTTGCTTTTTGCTTTTTTTCTAGGGCAGTACCTGCAGCATATGGAGGTTCACAGGCTAGGGGCTGAATTGGACCTATAGCTGCCGGCCTGTGCCACAGCCACAGCAATGCAGGATCCAAGCCGTGTCTGCAACCTACACCACAGCTCATGGCCACACCGGATCCTTAACCCACTGAGTGAGGCCAGGGAACAAACCTGCGTCCTCATAGATACCAGTGGGTTTTGCTACCCCTGAGCCACAACAGGAACTCCTGTTTGTTTGTTTGCTTTTAACACCAGCTAGTTACATAAAGAATAAAATTTGACTCCCATTGATCTCATCAGGGTTTTTTCAAACCTGTGTCCAGTTTTGAGAAAATGCATTTCTGCCTGGTAGTGTGGACTCACTGATATGGCTTAGGGATGATTTGGAGGAGGGCCTGGTCCCTCCTATAGGTTAGTAGATGTACAGTGTGACTTTTAAAAACAAGAAAAAGAATATTGTGCTAGGTCTAAGAAACCAGCAAAAAAAAGTAGATAGATAGATAGACAGATAGACAGATAGGAAGATAGAAAGAAAGAAAGAAAGAAAGAAAGAAAGAAAGAAGATAGGTAGATATTTGCAAATAACTAGCTCACCATTGCACAGTCCTTGCTTCACTCAGGTGTAGACCCAGCGGGAGTGAAGCAGATAGGGGATCTGTGAGGCCCATAGATAAGATACGCAACAACTGAACAAGGAAAATTAAGCCTATTGTTTTAAATTATTCCACAAGGAGCAATAGAAAATGTTGAGGGGTCAACTATAGAAAAGAGTTGTGGATGGGAAGGAACTAGTTCATGAAATAGAGAAAACCGTATTAAAATTTTACCCTAAAAGTAATCACTTTCAATAGGGTGCCTTTCAGGGCCAAGTGAATGTATCCAGCAGGTGAGGTTGTGTCAGCATTGCACTATTATCATTTTCATCCCAGGGGCTTTTCACATCTTGCCTGGAGATGTTCACTTCACTCTGAAAGTCTTCCACCGGGAGAAATCATAAATATTTATTGAGAATTTATACATCATAATTCTGATGATAACCCTGTGAGAAAGGTACATGTATTCACCCCATCTTATGAATGAGAACACTGAAGAATGAATGATTAAACAGCCCGCCCAAGGTCACACAATGAGTAGACTTTAGGATTCAAACCCAGAGCAATGCTCTTAGCCTTCTTTCACTGTGCAGCATTAGTGACAACAAGTGGATCAAACTTATTCCTAAGTCTGAAGATGGAATTTCAGACATTGTGCTATCTAGGATGAGAAGATACCTGGAAGTTGGGGGGGAAAGGGGACATTTTTTCATGGCCATTGGTTGAATCAAAGGGCTTTTATCTTCAGAGAAGATCTTTGGTATAAATAAGACTCTGGGAGTTCCCATCGTGGCTCAGTGGAAACAAATCTGACTAGTATCCACGAGGTCGAAGGTTCAATCCCTGGCCTCACTCAGTGGGTTAAGGATCCAGCGTTGCCATGAGCTGTGGTGTAGGTCAGAGACGTGGCTTTGACCCCAAGTTGCTGTGGCTGTGGCTGGCAGCTATAGCTCCAATTCAACCCCTAGACTGGGAGCCTCTATATGCCACAGGTGCAGCACTAAAAAGACTAAATAAATAAATAAGGCTCTGATTCTAAACTAGTCATTTAAACTATGATGTGTTTATATATTCATGTGAGGTGTGTGTTTGAATAAAAGCAGTGGTTTCGGTGAATTATATAAATCTAGAATTTGAAAGCATCTTCATATTGAAAACAAAGAAATCCAGGCTCAGAGAAGTTAAGGGATGAGACTAAACTGTACATACAGGTGGCGACCTTCAGCTTAACAAAAATAGTTCTGAAACTGCAATAAGCGGGCCTGGTGCTTTGTATATGTGTTATTTACATACATATGTTACATAATGTATAATTTCATTTGGAAATTCTACCTAATTTAGAATTTAGAAGGGAAAAGACTCATTTACAGTAGATTCATATTTGGGCAAATCAGTTGTTTTTAGAGGGTTTTTCACCTTAAAAGCTTTTCTTACTCCTCCTAATGAGATAGCAAAACCTCACTCTGGCAGTTGTAAGGGAGCTTTAACTCTCACAGTGTCGTAGTCTGAATGCTGCTTTTCCTTTATAAGTTTACTTCAAAATAAACAGGCAGCCCTGACTGGCCATATGTTGAAGGAGTTTTGACTGACATTCAGGCTGGTTACCCAAATTCACTGTTGATTATTCAGCTTTAGATTATAAGTGGGGGTGGGGAAGGAAGATTTGTATGCAGTTGAATAAACACTTCAAACGTTTTTTGAGATGCTGATGACGTTAGTTCTCTAAACATGTATGTGCCGAATAATTAGGCTTTCAAAGGGCAAGATGTTTCTAGAAACCACCAAAAAATCAGGCCAGCCTTTCAAACAGGAGCAATGGTCACCCTCCCATTACTGACATGCTGGTGGCTGGACCTCACAGTTTCCTTCCATCATTAAGATTTTTATCAAAACTAGAAGGTATTTATTACATGCAATGCCCCTGAGTCTTCTTATATTTGAACAATGAAGTATGAAATTACAATGCTTTATTTTTGGAGATAAAAATTTGCTCTCGATGGCTCTAATGTTTCAGACAGACCTTGCTCTTAAGTGAGGATTAAAGTGGTTTGCCTCATGTTCCAAATTTCTTTGTTTTAAAGTATTTATTTTTATAATGATTTTTTTTGTGTGTGCGTCTTTTTGCCTTTTCTAGGGCCGCACCCACAGCATATGGAGGTTCCCAGGCTAGGGGTCTAACAGGAGCTGTAGTCACAGGCCTTTGCCACAGCCACAGCAACGCGGGATCCGAGCCCTGTCTGCAACCTGCACCACAGCTCACGGCAACGCCGGATCCTTAACCCACTGAGCAAGGCCAGGGATCGAACCCTCAACCTCATGGTTCCTAGTCAGATTCGTTAGGCACTGAGCCATGATGGGACCTCTTATTTTTATTATGATTAAAAAGAAATACAAAAAAAGTGTATATGTTTGTTGTAGATCTTTTAGAATGATCAGAGAAGTTTCAAGCAAAAAATAGAAAACATTGGTAATCTGGACCATGCTTTGGTATATTTTTTCTCTATGTGTGGCTTATTTCCCACAAAATTGGTATCATACTCTAGTTGCAGTCAGGTTTTTTTCTTAAAATTGCAGGCATTTTCCAGTATAATATATTCTTCAAAAACCGGATTTAGGAGTTCCCATTGTGGTGCAGTGGAAACGAACCCAACTAGGAACCATGAGGTTGCGGGTTTGATCCCTGGCCTTGCTCAGTGGGTTAAGGACCTGGTGTTGCCATGATCTGTGGTGTAGGTCGTAGATGCGGCTCAAATCTGGCATTGCTGTGGTGTAGGCTGGCAGCTGTAGCTCTGATTAGACCCCTAGATTGGGAACCTCCATATGCCATGGGTGTGGCCCTAAAAAGCAAAAAGCAAACACAAAAACCTGATTTAAATGATTGCACGGTATTTTAACATATGTTTGTACCATAATGTATGTAACTATTTCCTTATTGTTATATATTTGGTGTTTAGCATTTTTCTGTTATAAATAATGCCATAGAAGTATGTTTGCATATATTCTGATTGTTTCCTTATTATATTTGTAATGTTAAATTATCAACAGGGATGGCATATTTTTGAGACTCATCTAGCATGTTTCCAGTTTGCCCTTCAAAAAGACTGGAGCAATGAATGCTTCCAGTGGCATTTCTTTAGCTATTAATGAGTTTGATCCTTTTCCAAGTTTACTGTTCATCTGTAGTTCTCTTAAAGACTGTGTTTTTTACCCAGTTTTTTACTGAGCTATTCATCCTTTTTATATTTATCTTATTTGGAAGTATTCTTTATCAAAGGATATTCTAATTCTTTGTTATACTCGGTGTGAATATTTCTAAGTGCTTTATGTTTCCTTGGACTATTACAGTTAAAAATTAGCAGTTTGGTAGAATTTCAAAATGGATATATATATATATATATATATATACACACTACATATATAACAGCTTTATTGAGATTGTAGTGTATATATATAACAGCTTTATTGGGATACAATTCACATACCATACAATTCTCTAGTTTAAAGTGTACAATTCAATGGTTTTAGTATATTCATAGTTGTACAACCATCACCACAATCAGTTTTAGAATATTTTCATCACCCTCAAAAGAAACACAGTACCATTAGCAGTCACTACCTTTTTCCCATGCTCCCTGGCCCCCGGCAGCCACCAATCTACTTTTCATCCCTATAGATTAACTGATTCTGGACATTTCATCAATAGAATCATGCAATATGTAGTCTTTTGTGATTGACTTCTTTCACAGAGTACCATCTTTTGACAGTTCATCCAGGCTGTAGCATGGATCAATGTCCATTCTTTTTCATTTTCGAACCACTGGAAATAACCGCATTATGTTTATCCATTCATCAATTGGACATTTGAGTTGCTTCCATTTGTTGGCTGTTCTTAATAATGCTACTATAAACATTGATGTACACATATTTGCATGGACATGTATTTTTATTTCTCTTGAGTATATACCTAGGAATAGAATTGCTGGCTGATACAGTAACTTTTGAGGAATTGCCAAACTGTTTTCCAAAGCTGCAGCACCATTTTACATTCTCCCCAGCAACTTATGGGTTCCAACTTCTCCACATTCTATTCAACACTTGTTATTATCTATCTCTTTGACAGCTGTCTTAGTGGGTGTGAAGAAGTATCTCACTGTAGTTTTGATTTTCATTTCCTGATGAACAATAATGTTGAGCATCTTTCATGTGCTAATTGGCTATTTAAATATCTTTTTTGAAGAAATGTCTACTCAGATCAAAGTAATATATTTTGATACAGTCCTCCTGCTCTCCCTCCCTCCCTCTTTACCTCCCTTCCATCTTTTCTTCCTTCCTCTCTTTCCATTACTTATTCTCAAATTTGTGCTCGAAGACAGTCAAAAGAGTTAAAAACTGCCTATGTCCCTCAGCAGTTGAGAAAGCCCACTTGCAGCCTGGGTTTTGGTCCAGGTTTCACATTAACATATGGTTTTTATAAAGAGTTCCTATCCTTGTCTCCACCCATAAAATAAAGCCATGACTCGGCATTTCAAAATTCGTTAGCAAAATAGCTTTCAAGGTTGAAAGGGCTTTTAAAAATTATCCAATCCAACCACCCATGAGTTCCTTCTGTAATAACACCACCAAATCGTGCACACTTCCAATGACAGGTACCTTATTACCTCCCAGTCAGTTCATTGTATCACTGGACAAACAACTTTTTTTCTGGAACGTTCTTCATTATATTGCGCTTGAATCTACCTCTCTGAAGCTTCCACCATCTGGTTCTACCTCTGAGTCATTATTTAATCCCTGAGCCCTACTCAAGTACCTGAAAACCTCTATCCTATTACTCTCCTCTGAGATTTCTCTTCTTCAAGGTAAATATCATAATTCCACCACCTGTTCCTCAAACACTGTGGTTCATGTAGTAGAGCTTTCACCAACCTTCTCTGTAAAATCCAGTTTTCTTATTTCCCTATGAGAGTATGGCTCTCAGTGTGAGAGGGATGAACTGACTAGGAGCAAGTAAGATGGATGTGCTCCTTTGCTATTGTTGCTGGCATACGGTTAATTTTTACATTGAGTTTCATTGACAACAAAAATACCTATTTTTTTTCCTTCCTGAACTGCTAAAGGATCTCTGTTTTTCTGCATATCTTTGAGGATTCCAATATAGGATTCTGTCTTTACCCTGTTACGTGCTGTCTTGCCGAATGTGGTTCCATCAAGTAAAGATAATTAAGGATAACAATAACATTAAAAAATAATATTTCAAAAGCTCTTTGTCCATTATTCCACTTTGAATCTCACAAATACCTTGTGAAGTAGACATAATTACTATCTTCGTTTTATTTTATTTATTCATTTTTATTGAAGCATAATTGATTTACAGTGTTATGTTAGTTTCAGGTATACAGCAAAGTGACTCAATGATATATGTTAAATATATATATATATATATATTTTCCACTCCCACTCCCAACTTCCAGGCAGTGTTCTGCCCCCTCAGCACTTTCTTCTCCTTTTCCCAAACTTCCCACCTAGGAACTCCAGCGATCTCTTGCCTCTCTTATTAAAGGCATTTGAACTCTGATCTTTAAAACAATCCCCAAACTAATTTATTTTGTTCATTGAATAACTATTTATTGAGCACGTACTATATGGAGTTCTTCCTTTTTGCTTTGGTGGAGGAGGCAGATGGTAAACCTGTAAACCAATAAATGATTTCACACAGTAAGAGCAACTAGTGCTTGAAAAAGCTCAAACAAGGCAGTGGAGCATGGAGCATCCAGGACTGGTGGAGGGGACTCTGGGGGAGTTTCTTCAGGAGGTGGTATCTGGGCTGAGACTGAAATGTCAACCAGCTGCATGAAGATCTGAGCTGGACAGAGAAGAGCATCAAATGTAAACGTCCTGAGGTTTGGGAGCTGAGCAGCTTGAAAGAACAGAAATAGGGGCGGGCTAGTGGCTGTGCGCTTGGCTGAGCAAGTAAGGGATTAGAAGGAGGTGAAGTGGGGAGGGAAGCAGGGCCCACCATGGAGAACCTTGTCAACGAAACCCATCCTGACGCTGGCCCAGGGCCCATCCATCTTAGACTGCAGCCTAGTGGCTTAGGGGGCACCCTGGCCGCTCAAGCGTACACTTGGTGCCCCACCCCTCAGAGCCCAGTGATTCACAGAAGTGCCCTCCCCAGGAAGAATAGTCAAGAAATGTTTTTCAACTCAGTAAGTAAGAGAAATCTCTCTGGCTATTCTGATGTGCAACCAGAGTGGAGAACCATTGATTCCAAGGCCAGTGCCCAAAGTTTAAATGTGCATGTGGATCCCGGGGGATCTGTTAAAAAGCAAATTCTGATTCTCATCCACAGCGGCTCATCTGGGGAGGGCCTGAGATTCTGCGTTTCTCCCAGGTGCTCAGATACTCCCAGGTCCCCAAGCCACTCTGCATAGCCAGGCCCTGGAATAGTAGTTTTCAAAGAGCAGTAACAGCATCACCTGGGAACATGAGCAAAAGGACATTTTCAAGCCCTACCCCAAACTTTCCGAATCAGAGATGCTGGGGTGGGGTCCAGGGAGGTGTGGGCCAGCAAGCTCCAGGTGATTCGGATGTAAGCTAAAATTTGATAGCCATTGCCCTGGAGCAGCTGGGTGCTTGGTCACAAGCAACTGTACAGCTGGTCTAGTGATGGGAAGTGGTTGAATGTAATGAGAAGAGAAAGAAAGCAAGCAAGCCACCTGCAGAAACAGCCAGGAGTCAGAGTCACAGTCTCTGAAAGACGTAGCCCTTCTGGTAGTGTTCAGGGAGCTGACAAAATGATGCCGTACAAGGTTTCTTACCCCGGGTACTATGACATGTCGGGCTGAATAACTCTGTTGCTGGGGGCTATCTTGTGCATTGTAGAGCCAGCCAGGAACCGGGATGCCGCAAGCGGGGGCATCTAGGGCACGCAGTTTAATGAGGCACTTGCTCTTGGGGATCTGCAAGTATAAGTTTGGCACTGGCACAACTCAGAATAAGTGGCTCCTTAAGTCATGCATCCTAAGTGCCTCCCTTGCCTCGTTCTAGTCCTGATTGTTTAGCAGCATACCCTCCACCCACTAAACGCCACAGGTAGCAACATCCCATACCCCACCCCCTATTTTTGGCCAGGAACAATGTCCCCCAACATTTCCCAGTGTCCCTGGAAGGGGGCACAGTTGCCCCAGCTGAGAACTACCGATATGGTGGTAAGCACAAGAATTTGTTACAGGCTGAGGTTCTAATCCATGGGTCCTCTGGCTGGAGCCTGGGTGTAGATGCTGCTTCCATTCAGTGGGAGGTGATGACAGCAGCAGCAAACACTGAAATACCCCCCCAGAGATGGTCTCCAAGGTGAGAGAGAGCTCACCTTCCCTCTCGGTGGCATCAGTAGCTCAAAATCCTTGATCTGCTACTTGGTATCTGAATATGAACCCCCGATATAGGAAAGGCAATGGGAGTCCACCTTTGCTGCAGAGGAGTCAAGGTGTGATGTATGAAAGTTCACTGCATATAGCAGGACTGGGGCGTTGCAGCCGAACCGTGTGTCTCAGGAGGATTCTGAGAGCCTGGGCTCCAATTTAAGGCCCAGACACTTAATCTTTAAATCATGTAACTAACTTCTTTTAATCCCCAATATCCTCATTCATAAAAGAGAATAATGAAAATACCTACTATATAGAGCTATTTTTTCTTTTCTTTTTTTGTCTTTTTAGGGCTGCACCCACCACATATGGAGGTTCCCAGGCTAGGGGTCTAATCGGAGCTGTAGCCACTGGCCTACGCCACAGTCACAGCAATGCTGGATCCGAGCCACATCTGTGACCTACACCACAGCTCATGGCAACACTGGATCCTTAATCCACTGAGCAAGGCCAGGGATCGAACCTGCATCCTCATGGATACTAGTCAGATTCATTTCCTCTGAACCATGATGGGAGCTCCTCTGTATAGAGCTATTTTGAGCATTAAATTAGATCACACATTACCTCACAGGAAAACAACTTATATATTTTTTAATTCAGCCTATAATGGTTGCCATAATGGAAGTTTTATGCCAGTTAGAAGAGGGGCTGATTATATGTTATAATCGTATTTTTCTAAGTGCAGCAGGTCATCTGAGAAACATGCACAAGATGTGTCGGGAGTCCCCTGTCGCTGGAACCCTTTGATTTCTCTCCAGCCATGTGATCCTGATTGCTCTCTCCAGGTCTCAGTCCCTTGGCAGCAAAATGAAGAGGTTGGAGCTGATGGTCCTCAAAGGCCTCCTTCCTTCCACTGTACTTCGTGACTCTCTGAGTGGTGGCAGTGGACAATATGTCTTTGTCCTTCATTCTGCCCTTGAACAATGTCTTAGAACAAACTTCCCCATGAATCCTTCTCTTTCTTGGTGCCCACTTTCAGACTCCCACACACAGCCTCCTTCCAAATCACACCCCCAGAACGCTCTGAAAAGGAGCCATTTCCCAAGCTGCAGCATGCTCCTTTCCAGCCAGAGTCCTGAGATTTGGTAATGATGAGAATGGCTTAGGCTTTGCTGGCTTTCTTCAAAGCCTTCCCCAAAGATTGACTAACTCCCTAATTTTGTACCACTTCCCAATGCAAGGACACTCCTTTGATCAACACTTTGAATCATCTAGATTCAAGGAACAGAGGCAGGAGGGAGGAAAGCACTTACTCCCCTCCAGCCCACCTCCCCCCAGCGTACTTAGGGTAGCAGGTAGTTACAGGGGAGGGTGATTGTCTGGAGTAGCTCCTCCTCTCCGGAGCTCCCCAGACCAACCCCTCCAAGGACTGGTCGTGGGGAAAGGAACTAGTATCTGTGGAGCTCCTACCATGTGCCAGAAACTCTGCCCTCTAATCTTCTTGGAAGGTTAATAGCATAAGCATATATTTTATTAGATACAAGTTCTTCTCATCCCAAGTGCAGAGGGAGCCAGGCATAGCGCAATGACTTCATTAAGCTTGTTACTTGAACTTTTCTTTCCCTGGCTGCATATCGTGGATTCACCCAGCAGTGCTTGTACCCTGGATCATACCTTGTTCACCATCCTCCTTCCCATTTAAACAGAAATTAACACTGGGATGAAACTCCCATGTAACGTGACTTCATCGTGCATAATTGTCGGAATGAAAACCTCCCGGTTGCATAGCTGCACAATGCTAGTGATTACAGTGATTAAATCAATCAAGCCCAATTTCATAATCATCAAATGTATAATTTCCCAGCTCGGCAGGGCCCCAAGCACGTGGCATCCCAGCTGTCTGATACAGGAATCAAAACCACAGTGTTAAACAAGACGTTTTGGGCTAGGGTTAGGTAATTTGGTAAACTTAATGCCATATTAATAAGGACAATGAGACAATAAAACTCCATGCAAATTTGGTCTAATAACGGTGAAATATCTGGTTTGTGACTTCGCCGGTGGTGACTTAACTTCAGCAGCTCAAGTATGAAAAATGTTCCCACTCCCCCAATAAATTGCCCCACTGAATGTTTTATTCCCAAAAAGAATCATTCAGTCAATTACATGTATATTTTAATTATATCATTATTGTTATCATTATATAAGGCACTTTGCAAGATGCTTTAGCTCAAGTCCTGCAGAGAGCTTGATGGGAGTATGTCCATCTGATTTTATTGGCTGATTGATACCTCTGGGGCCCCTGGCTGAGATCTTGAGCTTCACATTTCAAGCAAAGAGAACTTCAAATGGGAAGCATGATTTCACAGACTCTGCTGCTTCTCTGTAGCTAAAGGGAAGATAATGTACCAGAGCCAAAGGAAGAAGAAGAAAGATTAGGTATTATACCCCCTTTCATGATTCTCGCCTAATCCCATTCTGTTTCTCCACATAAGGCAATCATTTCGCTTTCATGCTATGGCTGATTTTGTAAGTTTCAAAGTACCCAGTTCATTCAGTTTTTTTTTTTTTTTTTTTGCATTATAGCTGGTTTACAGATTTCTGTTTTGATGACCAGAGATCCTACAAATGTCTAGGGTTTGAAACTCTTGCAAGACAGAGGAGAATTAATTTATCCAGAGTTGTGTCTACCATGTGATGAGTAATTTTGAAGCTTACTGATTAGGGTAGGGTCAGGGTACGCGGAGGTGTTTCTGCAGCGGGTGTCAGAGTTTAACTTCTAGACCTAGGGATGTGCCTTATAATAATTCATTAGCCATATGTTTGTTTTGTATGCTTTTCTTTATGTTTTACTTTACAACAAAACCATTTAAAAAGTTATTGATCTGATGATGATTTGTAAAAGCATCCCCCACCTCAATTGGACCAAATGGCCTAAAGGCTTCTCCCTCTAAGGTAGGCAGAATAAGGCCCCCCAACTCAAGATACTCTCATCCTAATCCACAAAAGCTGTGACCATGCTGCCTTACATGGTAAGAGAGAATTACAATTGCAGTAGAATTAGGGATGTTAATCAGTTGACCTTGACATGGGGAGGTTACCTGAAATATCCTATTAGGCTCGATGTCATCATAAGATATTCCAGATAACCTCCCCAAGTCAAGGTCAACTGATTAACATTGGTGGTAGAGTGATGGGGTTGGGGAAAGTCTCAGTCAGCCACTGCTGGCTTTGAAGATGGAAGAAGGCTGTTAGCCAAGGAATGTAGGCCGACCCTGGAAGCTGGAAAAAGCAAGGAAACTGATTCTACCCTACGACCTCCAGAAAGAATGCAGCCCTACTGACACCTTGATTTCAGACCAGTGAGATCCACCTCAGACTTCTGACCTGCACCACTATAAAATAACAAACTTGTGTTGTTTTAAGCCACTAAGTTTGCAGTAATTTTTTACAGCAGCTGTAGGAAACTAGTACACACTTTTCCTTAACAGGTAACTCTGCTTACTGTACAGTGCTAGTATTTTATTCACTTCCTTTTCTTTATGGCTTCTTCTTTCTCTTTTCCTTCCTCTAAAAGACTTCAGACAGATTTTCCCTACTCCTTAAAAGAAACATTTACCAAAAAAGATTTTATATTATCTAGAACTCTTCAGCTCTGCCCTACTTAGGGCTGTTTACTAAGTAATAAATTTAAATATACAGAGTTAGATATGTAACATCTTTCTCTCATTAATATTGACTAATTTTTTTAAAAATTTCTGGTTTTGTTTAACATTTTGTTTTAAGTATTTTTTATTAATTTTTTATATAATAATTTTTACTTTTTTTTTACAGCTGGTTTACAGTATGTCTCCTTCAGTTTCTTTCAACAATGTCATCGTTTCCAGTGTACAAGCATTTCACCTCCTTGGTGAAATTTATCCCCAAGCATTTTATTCTTTTTGTTGCATCTGTAAATGAGAGTGCTTTCTTAATTTTTCTTTCTACTAGCCTATTGTTAGTATATAGAAATGCAGCAGGTTTTTGTATATTGACTTTGCATCCTGCAGCTTTACTGTATTCCTCTTTTACAATTTTTTTTTTTGTCTTTTGCCTTTTTAGGCCACACCTGCAGCATATGGGGTCAAATCAGAGCTGTAGCTGACAGCCTAGGCCACAGCCACAGCAACTCAGGATCCCAGCTGCATCTTCAACCTACACCATAGCTCATGGCAATGCCAGATCCTCAACCATCTAAGCGAGGTCAGGGATTGAACCCACATCCTCATGGATACTAGTCGGGTTTGTTAACCACTGAGCCATGATGGGAACTCCATCTTTGTACTATTTTTGTAACTTCCTGTAAACCTATAATTATTTCAAGATGCAAACTTTTAAAAAGCAAGCATAAAGTATGAGATTTTCCACAACAGATGAATATTTTATCCAAGAAGTTAAATGACTCTCAGGGAGGATAAATACACACACACATTCCCAGCCATACATAAACACACACACATACATCTTTTATTAAGCTGAAATAGGACTGTACTACAAAACACTTCTGCAGCTTGTTTTTTTCTCTTACCAAATTCCATGAGGCCTCTTATCCTTGTCTTCCCAGAAAAGTGCTTATATGTTAGTATGTACACATTAGTGTGCATTTACATATCTACATATATGTGTGTGTTTCATAAATGGCTGCATGGTACTCTATTTTGTTTTACATTTGTTCTCACCGGAGATATAAGACTGTACTGAAAATTTTTTATGAAAATAGTGAACAATATCTTCTCTGGAGATTTAAGACTATACTGAAGTTTTTATGAAAAGAGTGTGCATTATCTTTTCCTCAAGTCGCTGGAGGCAGAGAATTTGCTAATTATCAGTTTGTGTGGTCGAAGTCTGAAAAGTGAGATGAAGAGCACGGGGATCCTCACAGCCAACCAAGGAAGGGGTTAAAGGTCAGGGACTAGATAATCCTGCCCCCGTGGAATTTGGAGCCCGAATTCTCTCCCACCCAGTCTCAGCCAGAACATCAGTGCTGTGCGTCATCCATTTCCAGACCACTGGATCCTAGTAAGACCTCAAGTCAATGCAGCTATTGACTTTCCAATCTCGTTCTTATTAAAGATTAGCAGGTGCACTTCATCCTCTAAATTGTGAGGTTTCCACAGGACTTAGGTGGCCAGAAGATTTCTATCACCTTTTTATATACACCCATCTTCAGTCTGCTGTTCTAGCTCTAAGTTACCGTGTTTTCAAATGCTATTCTTTAAGCAGCCTGAAAAGCTACCACAGTAAACAAACATCTGGTCTCTTTTCTCCCCACTCTCCCAGCAATATTCAGTACCACGAAAACCAGAGAAAAAGGTGGACTATGACGAAAGGCATGCATCCTTAAGATCGACTGCCTCCTTTTCACGATTAACTGCTCCTCACAGCACATTAAATGGATTAATTAGTGTTTAGAGATTTCAGGGTCCTTTAAAAACCATAGCTCTGTATATCCGTGGCATTAAATACTATGATAGATCAGTATATTAAGTGTTACTAAGTGGAGCTAATATTCTTCCTTTTAGTATCTTTCAAATCTGTGCCTTATTTTTCTTTTTTTGTTTGTTTTTTTTTGTTTTTGTTTTGTCTTTTTGCCTTTTCCTAGGGCCGCACTCACGGCATATGGAGGTTCCCAGGCTAGGGGTCTAATCGGAGCTGTAGCCGCCGGCCTACACCATAGCTCACAGCAACACGGGATCCGAGCCGCGTCTGCAACCTACACCACAGCTCACGGCAACGCCAGATCCTTAACCCAATGAGCAAGGCCAGGGATCGAACCCGCAACCTCATGGTTCCTAGACAGATTCGTTAACCACTGAGCCACGACGGGAACTCCATGTGCCTTATTTTTCATGCCAACTGCCCCTGCCCTAGATCCAGGCCTTAACATTCCTTCTCATTCGTGCTCACTACCTCCAAACTCTTTCCTCACCAAAGCATAATTTATGTCACAGGAAGAACCATCTTAAAATAATTTTTTACTTATCTCTCCTGCAAGGCTTTCAGTGGCCACATGGAACCTATAATTGTTAAGTCCCAAACAACTTGTTCAAGCAGCAAGACAGTAAAGGGAAGAGAATTTCAGTTACAGGATATTCTTCTTTTCCTTACTCCAGTGCTCAAAGTCATTATCATACCATGCAATCCCATATCCCACTGCCACGCCCTTCATGAACCCTCCACCTCAAAGGCCAGTTCGCACAATGGAGTAAGAGCCTGGGTTCCGGCACTAGAGCGCTCGGGTGGGCATCCTGCCTCTGGTCCTGGTGGACTTTGAGGTTTAGAGCGATGTGATTAGCATCTCTGGGCCACGCTTTCTTCATTTGTAAAATGAGGCTAATGAAACTCCCTACCTGCCTGAGTTACTCTGTGGACTAAATAAGTTAGTATTTATAAAGTTCTGAGGATGGATCCTGTACCATCCAGTAGGCACAAGTAATCATAAACCTTGTGCTTACTGCATGGCGTGGGATCCGTCCTAAGAACGTGACCTTTGTTACTCACAGCTCTATCCTCAGTGCCTATGACAGCACCCAGCACAGAGCCGGGGAAACTGAGGCTTGCGGAGTTGAATGACCTGCCCCCGAGGACCCTGCCGGTACCAGTCCAGTCTGGGATTCCATTCTGTGAGTTTGGGTTCAGAACCCGCCCTCGTGACTACCACGTTATACTGAATACTCTGGTTTTAAGGCAGGGGCTCCTTAAATATTGCTCGATTTGCTTACAGAAACATCTTGAACATTCTCACTCTTCACACAGATTCCCCCCGGCCTGGAATACTCTCCTCTTCTACAGGTATCCCCGCAATTTCTTATCCCTTCCAAGTTCTCCACAGTGTTCTTCTCCTCCCCTGAATTTTCATGGCTCTTTAACTGCCTATAACGCTCACTGGCGCTGACCACATCCTGTCTTGTTTTGTAATTCATCTTTTTTTTATGTGCCTTGTTTCTCCAATAAGACTGTAAATCCATTGAGGATGCACTTTGTTTGCCTTGACGGTTCTTTGTGTTCCCAGCCGGGACTAGAATGGCGCCTTGCCCAGAGCAGACTTTCCTTAAACTCTTGCTGATTGATACAGGGGCACACAAGTGATACGGGGGCACACAAGCAGCTAGAAATAAGCAAAGCATCCTCTTCTCACCACGGCCCCTTCTCCTGCTAGGGCGATGGAGGTTAATGACAGGTATCCTTCATGTCTTTCCTTGTGTCCGCCACATCTGGTGCTCAGCGTAGAGGGAGGATCTGAAAATGAGTTAACTGCTTCCTTTTCTAGAGGTTCAAGGAAACCTAGTGAGGCACATTTTTTTTTTTTTCTGAATTCAGAACCATTTTAGATACAGGAAATAGGCAGAAGAAAATCAAAAGAACACCTGTATTACAGGAAATAGAGACACATTTTCAGTGTAGATAAAGGCCAAATTGGAGGGTGTGGCTGAGATCTCTTGGCCACGTGATGGGCTAATCCTGACACACACCCCCCACCCTACACCCACCCCCTGCCACCCAGGATTAAGCAGACTTACCCACCCAGTTATAAGCAGCACTGGCCAACTGCTGGCCTCCCCCATGGGGTATGGCCCTAGGACAGTTTTGTTTGTGGAAGAACGGAAAACATGCAGGCAGCTGGCTCCAAAGAGGAAAGAAACAGGATGGTTGGAACATGTCCAGAGCCATCTTCCAAATGCACCAATCCACTATGTTACTCTTCCAGCACTGAGAAGGCTGAGTAAGGGAGGAATGAGGCCAGTGGCTCTTATCTAATGTGTGTTTCTCCACGTGGAAATATAAAATCAAGGGATGAGGGAGTTCCTGTTGTGGCTCATCAGTTACAAACCCAACTAGTATCCAAGAGGATGTGGGTTCGATCCCTGGCCCCGCTCAGTGGGTTAAGGATCCAGCATTGCTGTGAGCTGTGGTGTAGGTCACAGTCACAGCTTGGATCCAGAGTTATTGTGACTGTGGTGTAGGCCGGCAGCTGCAGCTCTGATTCGACCCCTAGCCTGGGAACTTCCATATGCTGTGGGTGTGGCCCTAAAAAAAAGCAATAGATGAATAAATAAAATCAAGGGACAAGAAGCTCCCCCACAACAGCCTCCATCTGTCTTCCCCATCAGGCTTAACCATTACTTCCACGGGCAACCAGAATTGAGGCCACCCTCTCAGGGACAAAAGCCAGCATCCAATTAGAGCAACCCATCCCACTCTCCTGAGACCACGCCCGCACTACCACCCACTTTTCCTGAGTGGGTCCTTCTGGGACTTGTCATGGGCACCCTGAAGAAAATTCTGGAATGAATCAGAACAGGGTATTAGTTAAATTATATCCAAGGCCACCTATTAGGGATCGCATTTGTCCCCTAAAAACATATATTGAAGTCCTAACACATAGTAATTCAGATTGTGACAGTGTTTGGAAATAGGGTTATTATAAATGTGATTAAATTAAAATGCGGTTATAGTGGAGTAGGGTGGGGCCGTAATTGGATATGACCGATATCCTTCCAAGATACAAAGACAGGGAGAGAAGGCCACGTGAAGACAGAGGCGTCTACAAGCCAGGGAATGCCAAGGGTTGACAGAAGTCACCAGAAGCTGGAAAGAAGCATGAAACAGATTCTCAGAAGGAACCAACCCTGCTGACACCTTGATTTCAGATTTCCCGCCTCTAGAACTGGGAATCAGTTCCTGTTGTTTTAAGCCACCCAGTCTGTCGTACTTTGCTACAGGAGCCCCGGGATATTAACACAACCCCCTGTACCTCACACTGAAGGCGCACTCTCTCACCCCAAATTATGTGCAGATACATTCTCAAACATCAAAGAAATAATGCTTCATTCAGGCATTGGTTTTACTTCTCAGGAATGATTGTCTCAATAGATAAATTCTGAGAAATCTTTACTTTCTTCTTTCCAAGTGTTTATTCTTTTTTTCCCCCTAGATATTAAAATAAGGATTCAATGAACTGGGAAATAACTAAGGAAAAATGTGTTGAAGAAATAAGAAGGTGTTTATTTTGGCTTTCAGAAAGAGTGTAACTTCCACTTTACATTCAGGCAGCCTCTTTTCTGTGCAAAAAGATCTAATAGATATTAATATTAGGCTGTATTAATTTTAAGCTTTGTCAGCCTGCATCCATCCTTAGACCATTTCCAATTAAGGTGTATAAGCAAATTCTGTTTTGCTCACTTCATCATTATTTACTGTATGCGTTGGTGCATATTGCCTGACCACACTGCAAGAACCATAGTTATTGTTTAAGGTTCTTTTTCACTGGAGAACATAGTTATTTATCCATCCTCTGCTTCTTGGGCATTAGTATGTATTTCCACTTTTGCCTATTATAAATAACATCTTTGTATGTATTTTTTCTACTCTTAGAATATTTGCTTAAGTTATTTTCCAAATGATATTACTGGGTGAAGCCATTAACAGCAGGTTCCATGTTGCCATGGAACTCTCACAAAAGACTGATACAGTTGACAATACTACCAGCAGCGTTCTCAGGAGTTAAATGTTTTACAATTTCATCTGGCAAATGTATAAAGCCAAACATATGTACTTCTCCATAAACCTTGAAAAGATTTTTTTAATTGGCATTGTAATTAAACTCTTGCAGCTAAACTACATTTATTTCCTGCCCCAGCACAAGAGGAACTTCTAGTTATATCTCTGACAAATGAAGTCCTTAAAGAAATGATTAATGATATTTAAGGGGTTTCACTTTACTTGTACAGCGAAAGTCCGCAAAGTAGTTTTGCTGTCACAAACTCTAAAACAGCAGGACTTGAGAGGAGACTGGCTATTTTAAAGTATTTAAAATAGCCAGTCTCAGTGGCTGTTTTGCCACTGAGCAAAATATAAAGGGATGGTTTGATTTGGTGTCAGAAAAGATCCTCAGCTAATTCCAGCTCAACTGACACATTTGGTACCTACGATGTATCTAATGTCTTCCAGAAAGAAAGGAAAGTTTATTAAAGAATAAAATTTAAATGATGCATGCCAAGACAACTCAAGTGGGGAATTTTTTAACAAATGGCACTGGGACAACAAAATATCCACAGGCAAAAGAATTTGGATATCTTCTGTACACCATATGCAAAAAACTAACTCGAAATGGATCTTAGCCTAAATGTAAGAGCTAAAACTATAAAATTCCTAGCAGAAAGCATGGGAACAAATCTTCATGACTCTGGGTTAGACGATGCTTTCTTATAAAGCACAAGCAACAAACAAATGAACACACTGAATTACATCAAAATTTTAAATTTTGTATCAAAGGACATCACTGAGAAAATATGAGCCACAAAATGGGAGAAAATACTTGCAAACCACACATCTGTCAAGGGTCTTAGGTCCACAATATGTCATGAACTCTTACAAAGTTAAATAACTCAATTTTAAAAATGGGTCAAGAATTTGTATAGACATTTGCGCATAGAATATCTACAAATGGTCCTTATAAGCCCAGGAAATTGCTCAAGATCATTAGTCATTAGAGAAATACCAAAATCAAAACTATGGGATGCTGCTTCATCCCCACTAGGATGTGAAGACAGACAATAGCAACTATTAAAGAAGTTGTGGATACATTGAGACTCTCACGTGTTGCTGGTGGGAATATGAAATGGTGCACCTGCTTTGGAGAACACACGTTCACACAAGAAGTACATCAGTGTTCATGGCAGCATTCTTCTTGATAGCCAAAAGGTAGAAGAAACTCAAGTGTCTGTTAACTAACGGATGTATAAACTAAGTGTGGTTATTCAAACAGTGGAATGTTATTCAAGCATTAGAAGGAATGAAGTACTCTTACATGTTTTAATGAGGATGGGCTTTGAAGACATTATGCTAAGTGAAAGAAGGAAGCCACAAAAGACTGCATATTAAATGACGTTATTTACGTGAAATGTCCCGAATAGACAAGTCCTACCAATTCTACAGAAAGTAGATAAAAGGTTGCCTGGAGCTGGGTGAGATGGGGAAACAGAATAGGGAGTGAGTGCTACCCAGTAGAAGGTTTCTTTTTGAGATATTGAATGTGTTCTAAAATTAGGCTGTGTTGGAGTTCCCGTCGCGGCGCAGTGGTTAACGAATCTGACTAGGAACCATGAGGTTGCGGGTTCGATCCCTGCCCTTGCTCAGTGGGTTAACGATCCGGCGTTGCCATGAGCTGTGGTGTAGGTTGCAGATGCGACTCGTATCCTGCGTTGCTGTGGCTACGGCGCAGGCCACTCACTGGCCACAGCTCCGATTAGACCCCTAGCCTGGGAACCTCCACATGCCGCAGGTGCGGCCATAAAATGACAAAAGGCAAAAATAAATAAATAAAATAAAATTAGGCTGTGGTCATGACTGCACAACTCTGAATATAGTGAACTAAATACTTTTTTTTTTTTGTCTTTTTAGGGCCACACCCATGGCATATGGAGGTTCCCAGGCTAGGGGTCCAATCGGAGCTGTAGCTGCCAGCCTACACCACAGCCACAGCAACACCAGATCCAAGCCTCATCTGCTACCTACACCACAGCTCACGGCAACTGTGGATCCTTAACCCACTGAGCAAGGCCAGGGATCGAACCTGCATCCTCATGGATACTAGTCAGATTTGTTTCCGCTGAGCCATGATGGGAATTCCTGAACTCAATACTTTAAATGGGTACATTTTATGGCATATGAAATATATCTCAGTAAAGCTTAAAAAACTTTTCAAGTGTGCCTAATTCTACCACCAGAGATAATGCATTTGACATTTGCCGTATTTATAGGCTTTGCATACCACCTCAGTGAGGGCTTAGTGAGTGGGGAAGGAGAACCGCATGGGAATGTTAGATTCTAGGCAAGATATCTTTTCTCCTCTGCATATTAAGTCTGGTCAGTTTATTATCTACATTTTAACCAAAGCCATAGATGGTAATATGGAAGACTTACCAGTTAAGATTAAGTCAGATCATAATCACTGACTCCCCTTCTTTTCACTTCCTGTCTGATCAAGCTCTTTCAAAAGGAGCATCTAAATCCACCTGTTGGTTTCTTTCCATCCTATTTCTGCTGCTCTGCAGGCAACATCATTTCCTGGATTGTTGTAAGAGCCCCTCTAACAGTTTACTCTGTCCTCACTCTTGACTCCTTGACTTTCCTCCCTCGCTCAGCAGCTTGAGTCATCTCTCTCCTGCTTGAAACCCTTCTATGTCTCCTCTGATATTTAGACTACAGTTAAAATTCCTTAAAGGGACTCAAAGATGATGGTCTTCGGTTGACTCTTCCAGCTCAAGGACTTTTTCCCTCCCATCCGTCCTACCTGACCCTCTGTCCCAACCATACATCATTTCTTTCAGCTTCTAGTACATAATACTCTCTTTCTCTTTTTTTCTAGGACTTTGTGCTACTTTTTCTCCAGCTTAAATATTTTTACCTCCTCTGCCAACTCCCCATTCACCATTCCCTTCTCCACTCTGTGTCCAACTTATTCCTTCTCATTCTTTAGGAATCATTTGGACCCCTTCCCCCAAAAATGCTCCCTGACCTTTATAGTCCTTGCTAAGAACTTTTGCAGAACCCTGTATTTCCCCATGATAAATAACATTTATTGCATTAAACGAGAATTGCCTATTAACTTCTCCCCACTCCCTACTTACCAGCTAAAACACTTCAGGCAAGTTACTTAACCCCTTCATATTTCGTTTCTTCATATGAAAAAAATGGAGACAGAGTACTTACATTATTGCCTTGCTGTGAGGATTCAATGAGATATTTCTAAATCACTAAGAACAGTGCCTTGCACATTATAAGTGTGACATGTTTTGTTTTTTAAGTATTGTATACATCTCTAGACCTTAAGCCTCAAAAGAAATTTTTTAAATCTTAATTCACTCTTGCCTTTCCTATAAATACCATTGAATGAACAAGTATGTCAATCAATTAACCAACCAAATATACGGATAACCCAAAGCTAGCTCATATTTTCAAGATCCAGGAGAGATAATAGATACTAAATAAAAACAGGTTTCCAAGGAAAGCAAGAGAAGATAGAAGCAAAAACAAAGATAGCAGTTTAAATTAATGGAGAATGGATAAATTACTCAATTAATAAAACTTGGATCGCTGGTTAACCATTTGGAAAAAGCTGAAGTGAGAATACCCACAGCATAAAAGTAATTCCACGTGCAACTATGAGTTGAAAAAGAAAATCTTAAAAGAACCATGCAAAAACAAAATTCAGCATTTGTCTGATCCTGGGGTATGGTAGATTTCTATAAGTGTGGCACAGAGCATTAATATTTATTATGGAATATTTAACTTGGAGAGATGTTCTCTTTCAGCTGAGAGCTCTATAGATGAGCTGTGAAGAATTCAGTCTCTGGAGGCAGACTAGCTCAATTCAAATCCCAGTTTTACCACTTGCTGTTATATAACTTTGGCCAGGTTACTTAGCTTCTCTGGGCCTTGCAATGGAAATTGCCATCATAATAGCAAATGCACAATGTGTTATGAGAATTCAGAGTGATAATATTCATATACCATAAATCATATAGAATGATGCCTGATGAAACAATTTTTATAGTTATATATATATATTTAATTGAAGTATAGTTGATTTACAATATTTGTTTCAGGTGTACAAAGTAGTGATTCAATACTTTTACAGAGATTATACTCAATTAAAATTTATTATAAAATATTGGCTATTTTCCCTGTGCTGTATACTATATCCTTGTAGTGACTGAATCTATTTTTATAAAATAGATTTATATAAAATTATGTCAGCTGGTTACATCTCAGAGGTGGGATTATAGGTATTAAGTTTTTCTTCCTTTTAACTATATTTTCTAATTGTTATACAATGAGCATGCCCGACTTGCTGCATTCTTTTTTTTTTAAGATTTGATTGAAGTATGGTTGATTTACAATGTTGTGTTAATTTCTTCTATACAGAAAGTGACTCACTTATACACATATATACATTCTTTTTCATATTCTTTTCTGTCACCGTTTATCCCAGGATACTAAATATATTTCCCTGTGCTCTAGAGTAGAAACTTGTTGTTTATCCATCCTGTATATAACGGTTAATATAATAATCTGCTAATCCCAAACTCCCAGTCCTTCCCTCCCCTACTCCCTCTCCCCCTTATATAAAGAAGTCTGTACTCTCTATCTGTGAGTCTGTTTTTGTAGATATATCGACTTGTGTCATATTTTAGATTCCACATATGAGTGATATCAAGTCTTATTGGTTTTCTCTGTATGACTTACTCCACTTAGTATGATAATCTTTAGGTCCATCCGTGTTGCTGCAAATGGCATCATTTCATTCTTTTTAATGGCTGAGTAATATTCCATCATATATATATATATATATATATATATATATATATATATATATATATTACACCTTTCTTATCCATTCATCTGTTGATGGGCATTTAGGTCCATGTCTTGGCTATTGTAAATGAATACCTATGAATATAGGGTTGCATGTATCTTTTTGAATTATAGTTTTATCTGGGTGTATGCCCAGGAGTGGGATTGCTGGATTATATGGCAACTCTATTTTTAGCTTTTTGAGGAACTGCCATAGTGTTTTCCACAGTGGCTGCACCGATTTACATTTCCACCAACAATGTAAGAGGGTCCGCTTTTCTCCACACCCTCCCCAACATTTGTTATTTTTAAACTTTTTAATGATGGCCATTCTGACCAGTATGTGGTGGTACCTCATTGTAGTTTTGTTTGGGCATGTACTGCTTTTAAAATAAGAAGAAGGTTACTTTTAACATTTAAAATTTTTTAAAAATCTCATCATAGAAGAATATTTACAGTCATGGAAAAATACTCATCATCTATTGTAAGAGAAAAGCCGTGTATACAGAATGATTTCCATTGTATGAAAAATATTAATTTAATGTGTAGATACATACAATCATGCATGAAAAAAACAAAACATTTTGCCACGATTGCCTCTTGTATTTGAGTTACACATGATTTTTATTTACCATCTTGTGTTTTCTTATATTTCTATATGGGTATGATTACTTGTCAAGCCAGAAAGAAAACATGATTTAAAAAAAAAAAGGCAGGAGTTCCTGTTGTGACCCAGCAGAAACAAATCCAAACAGGAGCCACGAGGTTGCAAGTTTGATTCCTGGCCTCACTCAGTGGGTTAAGGATCCGGCTTTGCCATGAGCTGTGGTGTGGGACACAGACGTGGCTCAGATCCCTAGTTGCTGTGGCTGTGGCGAAGGCCGGCAGCTGTAGCTCTGATTGGACTCCTAGCCTGGGAACCTCCATATGCCTCAGGTGTGACCCTAAAAACGAAAAAAAAAAAAAAAGTGTGAACCTTGGTGAGGGGAAAAGGTTTTCATCTGACACAGAAGGGAAGAAGGAATGAACACATTTTTTTTTTTTTTTTGGTCTTACATGAAACATACCGCTTTTTTTTTTTCTTGCTTTTTAGGGCCCCACCTACGGCATATGTAAGTTCCCAGGCTAGGGGTTGAATTGAAGCTACAGCTGCCAGCCTACACCACAGGCACAGCAATGCCAGATCTGGGCCACGTCTGCAACCTACACCACAGCTCATGGCAACAATGGGCCCTTAACCCACTGAGCGGGGCCAGGTATCGAACCCATGTTCTCATGGATACTGGTCAGGTTTGTAAACCGCTGAGCCATGACGGGAACTCGATGAACACAGACTTAAAGGTAGAAGGGAAGGAAGTGAAGAGTCACATGTAATGCTATATACTTTCTCTGAAATAGGAAATAAGTTACAGAGAATGTTTTAAGCTTTGAAATAGTTGTGGGAAATGAAAAGGGACTGATTAGAGATAAATCTTTTTAAAAGGTTTGAGCTGAGGTGAAGGGCCTCCTGTGTTTAAAAAAGAAAAAAAAAACTGATAATAGTGTTAGCTGTCTTGCCCCCCAGTGCTGAGAAGCCCAGGTCAGGAAATGGAGACAGACCAACCTAAGGCTGGTGAGAGGGGACAAAAGAAATACATTGTGCATAGCAGAAGGTCTAGAAGGTCATACACCAAAATACTAACCACACTTATTTCCAGCTATCGGGATTATGTTTCTATTTTTAGTTTCCTTCTTTAGCCTTGTCTTTGTTTACAATGGGCAGATATTATTTACTGATTTTTTTTGGCAAAAATAAATTATTAAACCATGTAGGCAAATATATAAACACTCCCTCTAAAACTTGTCACCCAGAGGGAATCACTTGATAGCATTTTGGCCAACATCTTTTTCTCTAAACACATATACGCATGCATGGCAGATTATGTCACCTATGACCTGCTCTGCAAATGAAAATATAAATGGTCACAACACTTAATTTTTTTATTGTTTGCTCAAGGCCAAATATTCCGTATTAGGAGGAGACTCCTTAAGTTCTGGCCAGCCACCAGACTGTGACTCGAACTGAGCAGTCCCTGTTTACCCCACTACTCACCCGCCCTGCCCTGCTGGGGTGTCTCAGCTTAGACTTCAAAATTAGAGTTTTCCACTGTCCAGTCAACATTCTGCCGAGGATAACAATTGTGCCAGGGCGTTTGTGTCCGAAGACACTGTGTTGACAGAGAAAATAGTATTGAAAAAGGAAGGGCCACGGGCTGAGCTCAAACCAGCCCGCTCTGTATATTCTTAGGTGCTTGTGTTGAGGCCGTCATCACCCTCTCCTCGAAGTAATTTTGTTCCAGGGGATTCTCCCTGTACTTCCCCAGTGATTCTATACTCAGCACTTGCCCCTGCTGCACTATCACGTCAACTGTAGGACTACTAATTTTCCACGTACAGATGGCTACTTCTTCCTTTTTAGACCAAAAAATTGTCATAGAGCAGACAGTCTGCATTATTTATCTCTGTCTGATGTTGTGCTGGAGCCAGCTCATCCCTGCTCACGAGAGCCAGTTGTTAACTTTTCAGAAATGTTGGGAGCCGATTGTTAAAATCACCATTACATGAGGTTAAATTACATAAATGTGCAAGTGAATAAATTATACTGACAACTTACTGAGTACTCAAAATGTATCACTTCCTAATGACCATATTTAACTTTTATCTGTGCACTTGAGGTTTTTGTATCTATTGTACCTGTAGGGTGGAAACACACACACAAGTGTGCTACTGTGAGTCTCTTCCTATCTTTGCGTTCAGAGATGCTGTCCATGTTGGTAGCTTGAAATCAGCCAAAGAGGGAGTATTTGCACTATAAAGATCAGCAAACACTGCAAATCAGCTCCTCCACCCTGGAGCTAGTTCTTCAACCTTTCCCAGCATACGACTGATACACTGTATTCCCAGCAGCTGCAATAATAGGGTGCCCAGTAAATGCTGGATGGATGGATGGGTGGATGGATGGATGAGGGGAGAGAAATAGCACCTTGAAGACAAGAGTGACAGCCACGAGAGGGTGTTGGCAAGGTAGGGCATTTAATGTTCTGCTCTTTTGCTTGCAGCCCGCCCAGCCAACAACCTCAATTGTTCTGTTTCCTTCTTTTGTAGGTTTCTCATGCTGTGTTCTTATGTATTGTGCAAAAGAGTGCAATATAGTACAGAAAATGTGGTCATCCTATTTCTGAATTCAGTGTTGCTTCATCACATTTCAAAAGAGGCGTACGTTTTGCATTCTAGCTCATTCTTCTGGAGATAGGGGTGTGGCAATGCCTACTGCAGAATGCAGGAAACTTCACATTTACCACTCACACATATTTACGACTAGATCCAGCGGAAGGTAAGCAGGGGTGGAGTCCTTTTGTGGCGAGGTTATTTTTACCACAAGTTCCGTTCACATGTGCCGTCTATCCCAGTGAGCACAAAGAAAAGGGAACTAAATATCACTACTGAGTAATCTGTGTGTTAGGGACCAGTGACAGTCTTATCCAGAAAAGGCAACCTTCATAATATTCCCTGTCATGAAATTTTCCTTATGCCAGTTTTTAATGTTTCTACTAAGAGTCTTTTACGTAGTTTTCTTTTAGTGGCTTAAAAAGAAGAGAGGAACCAGGCAAAAGAACCACAGGCTGGGGCAAAGGGGTGGAGAAACATTTATTGTTGTCATAAACACCTTGCTTTGGAATTCCTTGTTCAATAATTCTTGGGGGACCCTTTTATGGAAGGCTTATCTTGACCAACAGAATTTGAAGATGTCAGTAACTGAGGAGTAACGTTATGCAAAGACATCGATCTAATTGCAAAACTCATGGATTAGCTAATTCGTTTACATGAGAAAATACCTATTGGTCCCTCTCTCATGAGGGCATAGGATCCACAGTACCTGGAGGGTGACACAAATCCTCCCAAACGTAAAAACCACATCAGGCACATTGCGTGATTTTGTGCTTCCATCCCATATTGGGAAGTGGGATAAAGCTCACCCGGGGGCAAAGCTGTGTTCCCAGAGTCTGAACAGCACCCGGTGACCACCTGCTGCTCTCCTAGGCGTCATTCCACACTTCCCTGTCCATAGGAACCTTCTAAAATCTCTGATTGCAGTGAGATTGGGGGACTTCAGGGAACCCATTACTTGTTCATTTAGAAGATGTCTGTGGAATGCTGGTTCCCACCGGGCTTGAAATGAAGATATGAAGCTCTTGCTTGACCTTTGCCTTCTGGGGATCTCCAAGTCTAGCAGGACAGACTGGCTTAAAAAATCAGTTAAAAATAAGCTAGATCCTGCAGCTTCCAGTTGTGTGCTTGCGCTGTGTGCTGAGCAGGCAGAGTTCAGCACAGAAGATGAGAGACTGGAGAAACTGGCCCCAGTGCAGCAAACCCTGCTCCCCCAACCCTGTCCGCTTAGCCTGTAAGCTGTCTGCACCTTAGGGCTTTTTTTACATGAATGTATTTTCTTTTCGTGTATCTGGAGCAGTTCAGCCATCCCTGAAAACCTGCGCAGACACAGCTTCCACAGTCTTGACTCACCTGTTCTTTGAAAGCATTTGGATGCGCTACAGCGACTCTGCTGCCTTATGTGTGCTCTTTGTCCTTAATCTCTCCATCGATAAACTGAGGAGTCACACTGAACTCCCTTTTTTACCTCATTAGGAAATTCAGAGGAACAAGCATAGACGCTCCAAAATTTCTTAGGAGAAATGTGCCTTCATTGGTATTAAAATCATCATCAGAAAGGAAATCATGAGGTCCTAGGGGTGTGAAAAGCTAAGGCAGGGTTCCAGTTTCCCTGAGGGTGAGGAAAGGATTGTGGAAGAGACAGGCGGGAGGAAGAAAACAGAATCTTGATTTTAAGATGCATATTGCTAAGTTTTCCCCTCGCAGAGTAATCTGGTCCAAACAGGAGCTGAACAGAATTATTATAATCATAAATATTTATAATCACTAATAGTTTGTAACTTCTGCAAGAAGGTTTTATTCGAGGGGGTTCCCATCTTGGCTCAGCGATAATGAACCCGACTAGAATACATGAGGACTCAGGTTGGATCCCTAGACTCCCTCTGCGTGTTAAGGGTCTGGCAGTTGCTGTAAGCTGTGGTGTAGGTCACAGATGCAGCTTGGAGCCCGCTTTGCTGTGGCTGTGGTGTAAGCTGGCAGCTGCAGGTCTGAGTTGACGCCTAGGCTGGGCACTTTCATACTCTGGACCTGCAGCCCTAAAAAAGAAAAAAAAGGAAATTTTATTAGAGACCATCCAGTGAAGGAAACACTAGGAGGTGTTATTCCAGGAACATCTGGCGCTCTGCTCAGGACCCTGTCTTGTCCTGACACCAAGGACTTGTGTTTGATTCCGTAAATAACAACCGCGCCACGTGGATGAAACCAGCACAGGTTACACGTGCCGGTTTTGACACCAGGTCACTTCTAGGTTGAGAAGTGCCTAGAGCGAGTAGAACTGTCCCTTCCCCTCCCTGCTGCCTCCACCCTCCTGCCACACCCAGTCCTTGACTGCGCCTTTTTTTTTTTTTGTACTTTGTACTTTATTAAAATTTTGGATGAAATTTTATGAGAAACTATCTCACCCTCGCATTCTGACATTTCCCCAGCGGCTCTCCCTTCCACGGGGTAGGATGGGCTGGTGTCCACCTGCCAGCCGCCCCAGGGGCTTTCCCAAGGGCAAAGGAGACCTGTTCTGAGGTTTGCTGACCCGCTTCTGACCGCTGGGGGCCTCTCTCCCACCTCAAGGTGGGTAGAGAAGGAAGCCCTCACCAACACCAACACCCAGGTCCCCGTGGTGTTAGCAGCTGGGAAGTTGATGCTTATACTGCCTTTGGTTTCTGCCAAATCCATGCTAGGAGAAGCCCACCCACTCAGCTTCCTTTAACCCTGACCTATTTTCTCCAAATTTGCTCCTTCCTTTTTTTTTTAGGGCTGCACCTGTTGCATATGTAAGTTCCCAAGTCAAATTGGAGCACAGCTGTTGCCTACACCACAGCCACAGCAACACCAGATCCAAGCCACGTCTGCGACCTATACCACAGCTCACAGGCAATGCCAGGTCCTTAACCCACTGAGTGATACTAGTCAGGTTGGTTACCACTGAGCCACAATGGGAACTTCCCAAATTTCCTACTTCTTTGCTGATGGAACACCCAGAATGCTGGCCCACCTGAACCACTTCCCAAAACCTGAGCCTAGGGTACCTGCGGAGCAGGGAGCGTCTGCCCTTAGGGCAAATCTCCCGCAGCTCCTCTAGACCCTCCACCTTGGCACTGAGCTTTTAAGGATTTGGGCTTACAGTCCTTGGGAACCTCGGGGTATTGGAAGAAGACTCTAAATCCTGCTGTGGAAAAGACTTTCAAAAGCTTGCCCCTCGTAAGAGTTTCATGAGGCTTGAGTTTTGTTTTTTGATTCCTGTGTTGGTGGAGCGCTGGCTGCTTTCCACTCCCCTCGCACTTGAAACTGCTATGCTTTATTCTTCTGACTTTCTTTCTCCTCACCCCGGCCTCATCACGCCCTCTGGTCCACGCCCTTGTTTATAAGTCTGGGTTCACTGGTTCAGCTCTGTTTGTGGTCTTAGAGAGGGTGGGTGGCAATTTTCAACCTGTTATCACCCCCGTTATTGTTCTAGGAAAAGAAAAAAAATGCTCTTATTTTGAAGAACTAAGTAAGGGGGACTGACACAGCTGTGCAGAGGCGAAATCATCTTTTTTTTTTTTTTTTCATTTCTCATCTGAGGTTAAATCAGAGAGTAGGGACCAGAGGGGCATGATTTAACATTTATATACATTATGAGATGGTAAACGATGAGCCCGCTTACCATGTGTTACCATTTAAAGTTATCGTGATATTATTGAGTATATTCCCTATTCTGTATATTATATCGCCATGACTTATTTATTTCATAACTGAAAGTGTGTTCCTTTTAATATATTTCACCTCTTTTGCCCATCTCTCCAGTCCAGTTGCTCACCTCTGGCAACTACCAGTTTGTTGTCTGTATTTATGAGTCTGCTTCTGTTTTATTTTAGTTTTTTGTTTGTTTTGTTTTTTAGATTACACATCTAAGAGTATTTGAAGGAGTAAGAGTGATGGTCTTTCTCTGTCTGACTTATTCATTTAGCATAATACCCTCTAGGTTCATCTATGTTGTCGCAAATGACAAGATTTCATTCTTTTTTATGGCTGAGCAGAACTCCATTGTGTATTTATACCACATCTTCTTTATCCATTGATTCTTTGATTGGCACTGAGGTTGTTTCTGTGTCTTGACTGTTGTAAATAATACTGCAAAGAACTTGGGGCTGCATATATCTTTTTGAGTTAATGTTTTTGTTTCCTTCAGATAATTTCTATCTTCTTGTTGATGTACTCCATTGTTGAGACGTTCTTTTTGGTTTTTTTGGCCATGTCCATGGCATACGGAAGCTCCCAGGGCCTGGGATCCAACCCATGCCACAGCAGTGACAACACCGAGTCCTTAGCCGCTAGACTACCAGGGAACTCTGAGACATTCCTCTTGTATTTAGTTTCTCTTAGTTTTTTGAACACATTTTAAATGGAAAATTTAGTCTTTGTCCTAGTGCGTCCAACATCTGGACCTCTTCAGGAAGAATTTCTATTGATTGGTTTTGTGTTTCATTTTGTTTTGTATGTATAGGCCATATTTTCTTATTTCTTTGCATGTCTCAATCTTTTTTTGAAAAGTGGACAATTTAATTAATATTACATGGGAACTCTGAAAATTAGATGCTCTTCCCCTCTCTTTTATTGTTATTTAGTGATTTTTCTGAACTAGTTCTGTAAAGTCTGTATTCTTTTTGTGTGGCTACTGAAATTTCTGCTTAGTTACTTAGCAGTCAGATGATGTTGGACAGAGATTTCTTTAGATGCTTGGAAGCAGTAAGTCTTAGCTTTTGCCAAAGGACTTTGTATGTCCCTATATGTAAGCTGGGACATCCCTTCAACACTCAGCTAGGCACTTTATAACTTTGCCTTAACATTTACTTCCTGCTTCTGCCGAACCTCAAGGTTAGACAGAGAAGAGTTTATTGCCTCTGCAGGTATTTTCTAAGCATGTGCACAGCCCCGGTCATGCACACAGCCCTGCACGTGTTTGGATTATGGATTCCTAGGAATATGTCAGAGCTTTACAAAGCCCATTATGTTCATCTCTTTCCTCGACTTTTTTTTTTCTTTAAGATTTTGGGAAGTTCCCGTTGTGACTCAGTGGTAATGAACCCAGCTAGTATCCATGAGGATACAGGTTTGATCTCTGGCCCCACTCAGTGGGTTAAGGATCTGGCGTTTCTGTGGGTGTTGCGTAGCCTGGCAACTGCAGCTCCAATTCAGCCCCTAGCTGGGAACTTACATATGCTGTGAGTGCAGCCCTAAAAATGAATGAGAATGAATGAATTAATGAATAAATAAATAAAATAGAGTTTAAAAAAAAGATTTTGTATCAACTACTGTTTGCCTCCAGCTCTCATCACTGTCTCAGGCAGCTTAGTTATTAACCAGTTGCCTCTGATTGTTCTCAGCAAGCAGGCCCAGGGAAAAGGCTGTTCACTCTGGGAAACTCTGAAAGACAGCTTTATAAATGGGATCTTCCAGGGGAACGATAAATAGTTCAAATAATGACAATTTTCTGGGTATGGGGCTTTTTTTTTTTTTTTTTTTGCCTTTTGTCATTTTATGGCCGCACCTGCAGCATGTGGAGGTTCCCAGGCTAGGGGTCTAATCGGAGCTGTGGCCACTGGCCTGCACCGCAGCCACAGCAACGCAGGATACGAGTCGCATCTGCAACCTACACCACAGCTCACGGCAACGCCAGATCGTTAACCCACTGAGCAAGGCCAGGGATTGAACCTGCAACCTCATGGTTCCTAGTCGGATTCGTTAACCACTGCGCCACGACGGGAACTCCTGGGTATGGGGCTTTGAAGAAGCTCCAGACCCTTTCTCCAACCACTTCAAAGACTGCCAGTTTTCAGTTTTTACTCATATTGTAGGAGGCTCTTGGTTTTCAAGGTTACTCCAGAGCTGGGGAAAAAGAGGTGGGACCAGGGCAAGTTAAAATGCCACAAAATTCACTGTTTTTATGAAAATTCAGTTGTTTTTCTCCCATCCAGATATTAACCAGGACCGACCCTGCTTAGCTCCCAAGATCATATGAGATCAGGCATGGTCCGGCTGGTATGACCATAGACTCAGATTTTTTTCTTGAATAAATATTCCTTGGATTGCAGCAAGCCTTTGTTTAATTTCCAGAATTCTGAAAACCATTTTTCCACTGTTTCTCATTGCTCTGACAGAAGAGAGAGTTTTGGAAGGTCCTGAGTCCTCTGTATTCTCTGATATCCCAGTTGATTCTTTGAACTTTTGGTCAGTCATATGCTAAAAATCATGTAATGATTTATCATCAAAAATTATGTTTACTGGTCTATCGGTAACAATTCAATGAGATCTCCTTTCAAATCTTTGAAAACAAGGAACTGGAAAACCTGTAGTTTGCCAAAGATTTAAGCACCAGTCGTTTAATGTCATTCACTTTTTCAACAACATTTTATATTTTCTCCTGGCTCAGCAGTAGTTTATATACCATAAAGCATCCTCCCACTGTGAGACCTAAGATGAGGTATACCTAAGAGAAGTATGCCTTGCTTTCAAAGTTGATAAGGTCATTCCTTTCCATTTGACCCCTTTTCTGTGGCAGAGGTGTCCTCTTGGGTCTAGAGTCACAGTCTGGGAGGGAGGGTTTTAATTCTCCCTAAAATTTCTCCCAAATCTCTCACAGACATAAAAGACCTTTTATGCCATTAAAAAGTCACTAATTACAGGTTAACCACTCCCAGAAATCATACCCTTAGCCCAAGGTTATGATCTTGCAAACACTACCCAATGTGACTCTTGCCATTGAGACCATTTTTGCTGGCCTATTCTCCCTCCTTCCAGAGTGGAGTGAGCAGTTTTATTCACTAGTCTGCTACCCTATTGTCCTTAGTCCTATTGAAGAGAACCATCCAAGGATTTGATGGGCTTGTCCTGCAGACTTCCGCAGCACCTGCAGTAAGTGACCTTGAGTGTGGCCCCTACACCTGAGAGAGGCCCCTAAACTGTAGAAGGTGAGCAAAAAGACTTCCAGAGTCGCTATCACATGAAGTGGATGTCTCCTTGCAACATGAAAATAAGAACACCGTTAAAATCATGTTCCTTTAGTCACAGCTCCTTATCCATAGCTTTCTGCAATTAAACACATTTCATGTGCATTTTTATAGGCAAAATTACCCAAAGATAAGATTATTTCTGGCTCTGTGGTATTTTCACCTTCTTTTTCTTTTTTGATTCCAAACACTCCTCACAGTTTCAATTCCTCTCCTCTAATTTTGTTCTCCTTTCTGTTTCTAATACCCCTCATTATTTCAGGTTTTTCTCCCTGCTCTGAACATTTTGTATGTGAAGATTAAGTATTTAGAAAAACTTTCTGGAGGGAGTGGGAAGTTCTCCAGAAGTAGGTATACAGAGAAAATAATAAAGTTCATGATCTGTAGAAATGAAAGGCCACATTGGATGATGACATTTTCCCATCAGTGTGACTTCTTCCTCTAAGCATTTCACAGATGTTAATTTTTTTTCCAAACAGCAAACCATGCAGAAATGTTTAAAATTAATAAATAGCCTTGAGTTCCTTTGTGGCCTAGAGGGTTAGGGATCTGGCCTCATCACTGCTGTGGCTCAGGTCACTGCTGTGGCTCGAGTTTGATCCCTGGCCCAGGAAGTTCTACGTGCTGTGGGCTTGGCCAAATAAATAAATATATAGCCAGTCATTATAATTTCAATCCTGATACCACAAAATAATATCACCATGTTGATTTTTACAACACACGCACATGTATAAATGTCATTTATGCATTTACTTAAATGTTTCCCACTGTGCCTGAAATATAGCAGGCATTCATTATTATTTTTCAAATAGATAGATGGATGGATGGATGGGTGAACGAATACAGGAATGGGCAAGTAAAATTCCTCAGAGAGAGGACTAGGCCTTGTATGTCTTTGAAATTGGCACACCTGTTACAGCACAAAGTGAGAACCAGCTGTTCAGAGTATAAAAGCTTTGCCATGTTCCTGTGCTTTTGACCTTGGTGAGCTCTGTTGTTAAATTTAGCCCAGATTGTCACAAATCAGCCTTTGATTTAAATAGTTAGTTCATATTGTTCATTCTGATGTTCCTCAAATCCAGTTATCGGAGATGTTCACTCCAATCACTGAAAAGCAAAGGCCTTTAGTTGTTGTCCCAGACTCACTTCTCACTGTGCAGTCAGAAGTACTCTCTATACCCTCCACCCCCTTAACTTCACTTCATTGACTTGCCCAGCTCTGAGCACTGAATTTCCCTAGCTTTAGTCTTTCTTTTCTAGTATGGATTTGAAGGGCATGAGAATACATCAGCCCCTAATATGCCACATTGACATTAGGATTATTTTTGTTGAAGGCAATTCAGACACAGCAGACATGAGGGAAGGTTCTGCTTTCTCCCTTTTTGCCTAATAACAGAGCATATATTTCCCTTTGTGAAGATGTCCCCCTCTCTCATATCAAGAAGAGGAAAGTCACTCTTCATCACCTGAAGACCACTTATATCACCAGAGATGGGATCAGTCCGTATAACATATCTTATTAAACAGCCTTCATCTAGCAAACATTTCCTAGTCTCCTTCCCACAGTTCACCACCCCTAGGAGCCCAAATCTCCTCATTCTCCTTTGTCTAGTCACTTCTCCACAAATTATCACTCTTTGTTAAAATAGTATATAGCCCCCAATTCTGATCACTTCTTTGGGATTTTCACTTCTTTTCTATGAAACCCCAGGCATTATACAAGTGTTAATTAAATCTGTATGCCTCTTTTCCTGTTAATTTGTGTTTTTCAGTTTAGCTATTATTTATATTTCTTTCATTTTGCCCACTTTTATCATTGATATAAGTAAGCTCATACTATTTGTATTTTGTATGAGACTTTCTTAGTCAACGTTATGTTTTTGAAATGTATCGATATGAATTCATGCATCTATAGGTCACTGATTTTCCTCCTTAGCCACACACATCATGCATTTATGACCTCTCTCTAAGACGATTGTGAACTTTGGGAGCAAAGAGCATGTTTTTTATATTTCCCGGTCTCAAAGCATTCTCTGTGGCATCTGTGATTTGTTCTTTGAAACTGTTAGCTTTTTTTAATACCTAAATTGGAGAAGACTGAAGGGAATGTACCAAGTGTTAATTGAGATTCTGTACTGACCGTGGTGGCTACTCACTCTCCAGTGTCATTGACGCTTCAGCCAGAGAAATGGCCCTAAGCTGCCCTGTAAGAGATTTGAGTTGGATAATTACAGCTAGGTATGTATGGTGTACTGTGTGCTATGTCACTTCTCTGACATGAATTATCCTATGTAATCCTCAAAACAAGCCAAATAAGGAAGTATAATAGCTTGTTAGGGCTGCTATTAAACAAAGCATCCCAAGCTGGGTGGCTTAAATAACTGAAATGTATTGTTTCACAGTTTTGGAGGTTAGAAGTCTGAGATTGAAGAGTCAGCAGGGTTGGTTCCTTCTGAGTGAAGTGCGGGAGACTCTTTTCCATAGCTTCTGGTGGTTTATTGACAGTCTTTGGCATTCCTTGGTGTTTAGCTCTCTGCCTTCACCCTCACACGGTGTTCTCCCTGTGCGCATTTCTTTGTCCAAATCTCCCCTTTTCATAAGGACAGCTGGATTTAGAGGGGCTCATCTTATTCAGGTATGACCTTATCTTAACCACCTACATCTGCAATTATCCTGTTTCCAAATAAGGCCATGTTCTAAGGTCCCAGGGATTAGGACTTCGGGGGAGGGAGGGAACAGATAATTAAATCTGTAAGAGGAAATTTTATTTTCTCCTTTTAAAGATAAAGAAATAGGCCTAGAAAGATTATGCTAACTTGCCAAAGTGGAGTGGCTGGGGACTCCAGGGTTAATACGGTAACCTGGTTGTTCTGAAGTGGGAGGAAATGGTGCTGGTACAAAGCTCCAAAAGTCACAGGGATGCTGTGGTGACCCAGGTCATGTGTAGTCACTCCGTTAAGCTATGAAAAGGTAAGGAGGAAACTTCAATGCATATTACTAAGTGAAAAAAGCCAGTCTGAAAAGTCTATATTCTATATGATCCCAACTATGACCTTTTGGAATGAGCAAAACTATGGACACAGTAAAAAGATCAGGGGTTGCCACAGTTTGCAGGGAAGGAAGGATAAATAGGTGAAGCACAAAGGATTTTTAGGGTAAAGAAACTACTTGGTATGAAACTGTAATGATGGATACATGTCATTATATATTTGTCTAGGCCCATGGAGTATTCAACACCAAGAATGAACCTTGGACTAATGTAAACCTTGGACTCTGGGTGATAATGATGTATCAGTGTAGTTTCGGCAGTTGTAAGTGGTGTGGTGTTGATAACGGGGGAGGCTTTATGTATGTGAGGGAAATCTCTGTTACCTCCTTTCAATTTTGCTGCAAACCTACAACTGCTCTAAAAAAGTTTCCCATATATTCACACATATATATATTCACATATATGTATACACACTCACACATTTTTTTGAACCCTACTCAATAAATAAAGTTGCCAGAAATAAACACCTTGGGCCAGCGACTCCTCACCCCATCATCTCCATTTGCATTTTCTGGCCTTCTGACCCCTAAGATGTCTTATAACACAGAGAGCTAGGAAACCCCAAGTGGAGTTGCAGTATCACTCAGATTTGTGTCTGAACAGCCATACAGCATATAGCACACCTTGGGTGTTTCTATATGCTGATACCAACCATGTATCATGAGCTGTCATGTGACAGCTCGGTGGTTACTCCCCTCTCAGGAGAAACAGTCTTCTGAGTTGTCTAAATTGTTGCATTTTCTCCTTTCTTCTTTCTTCTTCTTCTTTTTTCTTCTTCTTCTGTTTTTTCGGTCTTGCCCAGGGCATGCGGAAGTTCGTTCCCATCTCAACCCCCCACCTTCCCCAACCCCCTCCCCCCACCTCCCAACCCCAACCCCACCCCCACCCCTGCCGCCAAGGATTGAACTGAGCCACATCAGCAACCCAAGCCACAACTTTGGATCCTTAATCCTATTAAAATGGAACTTGTTTAACCCAAACGAACCACTTATTGACCATAGTTTAATTGAGCCAATAAGAACCTAGATGTACATTAAAGTTGGTTTAAGTGTGGGAAAGTTTCTAATCCTCAAGTGCAAGGAGTCTGCAAAAAAGAAAAATGCAACTATTACTGAGTGAAAGAAAAGCTCTGTCCCTTCAAATGCCTGCCTTTGTCTAGCGCAGTGACTTGCTTTCCTTTCAGGTAAATTGTCATTGAAGCAAAACCAAAATAAGAGAAATGCGAACCCCCTCTCTTTCACCACTATCCTTTGGGTTCAAATTCATAAGTAAGAAGGTTTTTCTCTTTTAAGAAAATGTGAAAGTTGTTGCTCTGTAATAGAATTCACTGCACTCAGACTGATATCTGTGCTCAGATCCAACCAGATCTGCAAGCCCCCTTCCGAAAAACATCCCTCCTCAGTGGTGATGCACTCCTCAAAAGGCTCAGGGAGCCTATTCATATGAATGAAGCTGCTTTCTCGAGGGCAGAGACGGAAGCTGCCCTCTCTGGGCGCTTAGGCAACCCCAGGGGAAAGGAAACCACCTCGGGGGTGGTGTGGCTGCTGGGGCTGCCTGGGCTGTGGGGCTGCCTGGCTGCGTGCAGCTGTGTTCGCTGACTGCTGTCTCCAAGATGCAGGATCTGGATCCCGAGGAGCTCCTGATGAATGAAGAAGATGATGTTTTTGGTGAAGGTAAACACATCTTTCTGGCAGGAGCCTTTCTGGTCTACTTTGCATAGCTTTGGCACTGTTGGAAGCTTTGGCCCTGCTTCGGTAAGGGACTTGAGGACTTTGAAAACCCCCTACATGGGATGGTGGTTGCACATATCAATCCAGGCACCCAAGGTGTACAAGGCAAAGCCAGGGGACAGGAGAGTTGAATGGTTCCTCCAAATACTGTTTTTTTAAGTCATGATTGGAGGGTTAGTTTTAGGGTAGAAAACTAAATTGTCCCCTTGTCTCCCTTCTGTATGCTCCTGTTTGACACCTTAAGAGCAGGAAATCTGCTCCGTGCTCAGTGCACAGCAGGACTGTAGGGGGCAGCTGGACAAATGGGCCAGGGGTTATTCTCCATGGTGCCATATTGCTTTGATCTGCACTACCTGCGCCCCCTCTTTTCTCTCCCTTTGGCTTTTTCTTGGATTTATTTGTCACCCCAGGTCTTGGTTCCCTTTCCCCTTTCCCCTTCTTTCAGACTGGTTTCCCCACACCCACTGGTATCACTTAAATTTTCACAAGCAGTCCAGTGGAGTGGGATTTGCCTGTAAGGGTTGCAATTTGAAAATGGCTAATCTTGTGATCTACAGATGTCTTGTTCAAATACTGCCTATGAGATTGGGCTGTAGGCAGTAGCTTTTCAAGTATTTGGAACTGTCTAAATAAGTGGTAATCTGGGCTCAAGGACCTCATAAACTTGGGGGGTTTTTTCCACACAAGAATCGTATCTGGTAATTTTTTAAAAGCTCAAGTAAGTTATTGAAGGAGCACTGGTAAACTTTTTTGTTATTACCCAAGTTAATACAAGTTCACTGAAGACAAATGAAAGAGTTTAGAATAATACGAATTGCTTGTAATCTAATCATGTGGAATGTAACCACTGTGAATGTTTTGAAGTCTGTCTTTCCATAACTTTGTTGTAGCCTCAGAAATACTTAAAACCATGATTCGGGTTTTTATCTGAATTCAAACCATCTTAAAGAACATCTCCCTGAGCTTCCTTGCTGTTTGCCATGTTCTCAAACTGTTGCTTTCCTTGGATGACAGGTATTTAGATCACTTGACATTTGATCTTCAGCTCCATTCCTCAGCCTTCACTTCTACTTAAGATGTTTTCTCTGTGTGTACATACTTAGGTAATTACTCCCTTTGGGACTTAAAAAATATTTATGACTAGGAAAATAAGCCTAAATGGGACAATCTGGTTATTACCCAGTCTCCAAAACACCAGGCCACATTTCTTTCCCCCAAAGGGATTTCTCTCTTTTACCAAGGGCTACAGTGCTAAAGAGCGCCACCTGTAGACGGATAGAAGCACCACCGCTGGCCCCACCCTGAAGGAGAGTTAAGAACTCGGCAAAGTGAGGCATGAAGAGCCTGTAAGATCTCTCTCCTGAGCATTCATAATTATTGAAGTGATTATTCCAAGCCCAGCAAGCATGATACAGAGTCAAGTTAGGAGTCAGACAAAATTCAGATTAAAATTCTCATTTTGCCTCTTATTACCTATGTGACTTAAGCGAAGTAATTGCTGAACTAAATCGGTCCTGGGTGGTGAAGTGGGACGATAATTCCTGCCAGATTGTACAGATTAGCCTCAGAATAGATTCCTAATTATTTGCATTGTACATCACAAGTAATATGCTTTGTGCTTTCCAGATGGTTATTTCATTTAACTTAATCTCCAACAATAGAATCCTTGCAAGTCTAATATCCAATGTGTTTGTATTCAGTTTTCAGAGTCATGGATTGTGTTGGCCTAGTTATGTGAAAGACCAGGTAGTTACTTCATTTTCAAAAGCTTGATGCGGGGTAATAGTCAAGTGCTTCGTCTCTAGAATTGCACTGCCTGGGCTTTGCCACTTAATTCACTCTGTAATTTTGAATAAGTTACTTCATCTCTCTGTGCCTCATTCTACTCACTTGTAGAGGACAGACTTCCAAGGGCCGTGTGACGATTAAGTGTTGTCATAGGGAAACTGCTTAGAATAGTGCCCCAGACATGGTAAGCACTCAGTAAATAGTAATTCCTACAATGTACTCACAAAAATGGGTTTATAGAACAGGTTAGAAAGTGATGTATAGGAGTTCCTGTCATGGCGCAGTGGAAACAAATACGACCAGAAACAATGAGGTTGCGGGTTTGATCCCTGTCCTTGCTCAGTGGGTTAAGGACTTGGCATTGCCATGAGCTGTGGTGTAGGTTGAGGACGCACCTCAGATCCTGCGTGGCTGTGGCGTAAGCTGGCAGCTGTAGCTCTGATTGGACCCCTAGCCTGGGAACCTCCGTATGCCGTGGGTGCAGCCCTAAAAAGCAAAAAAATAAAATAGAAAGTGATGTATAAAAGGAATTCAGCACATAGTTGTTGTTTTTTTTTCACGTGTCTAGTTAACCAAAAGTATTCAAAATAGGACTTCTTTACAGAACATCAGTTTGTAAACCACTTGTCAGAGGTATGATAGGGGAAACAGCGCTGGATAAGTTGTTAGGAGCCTGGAGTATAGCCCTTCATCTGCTATTATATAGATGTAGGATCTTGGGCAGGTCATTTAACCTTGTTGAGCCTCATTCTTCACCTAAAATAGAGGCTTGATTGCACATTCTCCAAGATCTCATTTTAAAAGCTCCAGCATCCTCTTACATCAGCTTTTCTGAACAGCAGCATACATCTACCTAGAAGAATTCAAGCTTGCTCTAGGTTTCCTCCATGCCATTTGCTTATTTTAACATGCCTAAGAAAGCAGAAAGCTTTTGGTCCAATGAGTGTCCTCTCACATAAAGGAAGGAAAATGCCTAGGAGCTTGTTACTAAGGCAACCATATTTCCTTGTAATGGACACATCTTTAAAGGGCCCTTTCCCCCCTGAAGAGACACAGGTTTAGAATTTAGGTCCATTCAGTTAAAAGTACATATAAATCCATTTAGATTTACGGGCCACATAAAGATCTTGGATGAAAAAAAATGATTCATGTTCACAATATATTTTTTAACTGCCTGAGATCCTGTGTGTTTCAGCTGTTGTTTTCTGTGGTTAAAGAAAATGTTGAAGTTCACGGCATTAAGAAGCACTGATGTGTAACTGCTCTTGTTCGAGAGGAGAGTTGCGTATGGTTAGCGAGAGAGAGATCGAAAGAAGCAGTCATCCACCTACCCACCAGAAACCCCAATGTTTATTCTTCTCTCTCTCTCTCTCCCTTCCTTCCTCTCTTTCTTTTTCTCTTACACACACACACACACACACACACACACACACACACACACACCCTCAGGTTTGCTTTCCAAATGATACCAACAACATCATCATGCCATTTAGAAATAGTTACTATCGGGTAGACTTTATTCTTTCTTCGGGGGATGATTAATTTGATTACCACACTATTGAAAAAGGAGTCGTTGAATTAGAGAGCTCCTTTCCCATTGTTTCAAACTTGTCAAATCCAAGGGCTTTCATCTGTTGTGTCCCTGTGCCTTCTTGACAGCCAGTCTGGTGTATGTTAGTAGAAATAGCTGGATGGGTAATAATAGTAATGATAACTCTAACAATTATGATGGTGATAGTAATAATAATAGAAAAAAAAAAGAAAAAGAGGGGTGGCCCTTGGCCAGCTTTCCAGAACAGAAGAGGATCTGTGTGTGGGAGAAAACAGTTACCCAGGTTGTGGTTAGCCATGAGTCTAGCAGCCAAAATTTCTCCTTGGCACCAGTTAAAATTGCAGTTGCTTCTTTCCTTAGAACGACAAGCCCTCACTGCCTTTGTTTTCTGCACTGCTCAGTAATCTGTTGTCAAGTGCAATGATTAGAATAATAAAACACCACGAGTTCACAGTCACATGTGCAAAGCATTTTCAGGCTTCTATATTCCCTGGACACTTATATGCCTTTTAAGATCTCCCTTCTAGAAAGACCACAGGAAACTACAAAGCTTTTTCCAGACCTTTGAATGTTCTGCTACAGTGCAGCATAGCATAAGAATACTCCTCTTGTCCTGGATTACCATGTTTTAGGAAAGTTATTTCAAACCGCCAAAGGAGAAGAACTCTCCAGATGGAGATGAACAAGCCAAAGGGAGTCTACTCAGCCATTAGCTGCTTGTCACCTTAAAGAAACCAAAACCAACTGGTGCAGTAGAAATGAATCTGACTAGGAACCATGCGGTTGCAGGTTCGATCCCTGGCCTCGCTCAGTGGGTTAAGGATCCAGCGTTGCCATGAGCTGTGGTGTAGGTTGCAGACACGGCTCGGATCCCACGTGGCTGAGGCTGTGGTGTAGGCCGGCAGCTGCAGCTCCAATTGGACCCCTAGCCTGGGAACCTCCACATGCTGCAGGTGTGGCCCTAAAATGGCAAAAGACAAAAAAACAAGATCCTTTGGAAAAATGCCACACACTTTTTTTTTCCATTATAGCTGGTTTACAGTTTTCTGTCAATTTTTCAAAATGCCACACTTTTGAACCAAACCTTTCTCCTTTACCAAGCCAAGTAAGTTAGCATTTTTTCCCTTTCAAAGGGAACTTCAGCTCTGAGAGAAGAAAATTGCAAAGGGTTTGTTAAAAAAAAAAGAATTATAGGTAGAATAGATGCCCATTTTGTCTTTGTGTGTAAATGACTTATGAGGCCAAGGTAGATTTTTTTTTTAAACAGGTAATCAATTATGCAATCTGTTGCACTGTGACATGTTTTGAAGTTGTTTACTGAATTACATTTGCCCTTTCCAAAATTAAAAGAAAGAAGGAAGGAAGGAAGCAGAGATTAAATTAAGATTATGTACAAAACCAGTAAATCCTGAAAGTTCAGACTGGTTAAGTCTGACTTCTATGGAAAAAATGTTGAGAAATAGAACATACAAATGTATGTGCCTTGGCTAGAAAGAATTGGATCTTTTTGTTTGATTATACCTCATTTGACAGCATAAAGATAGAATAATTGTTATTTAGCTATGTTAGTCCTTTCTCAAAAATATCTGTATCTGGGGTTCTCAAGTGGACCCAATGAACCAGATTGGAGAAGGGACAGAAGGAGGTTGCCCTAGTTTCCTGGACTGATAAAAAGTTGGTCACTCTTTGTTCTTGCAGTTTGCCAAGATTGCTTGCATCCATTTCCCTCCCTGGAATCCCGGATAAATGCTTTGGTTGGACGTCATCTTCCCCCCACTCTGCTCGTCACAAGGTCTGGGGCAGGCGCAGACCTCCCCATGATCATTCATGCCTGCGTGACCTATGCCTTGGATTACTGCAAAACATTCCCTTCCCATAGATGTCTAGGAAGCTTTCTTTGGCTGGTGCCAAAGAGATGGTGTCATTTCAGGGGCACACACTAAAATAGCACAGTGCACTAAAGCTATGCAGGCTGTCTCAGCCACCAGTCCACCCCCCCCCCCGCGATTTATGGCCCCCCATGACCACAGAGTGACCTCTTTAGGTCCCCAAAGCCAAAGGGGACCCAGTATTACAAGTAAAGCATTTTAAATGCTGATTCAGTATCTCTCTGAGCAGCCAGTAAAGTCTTTTTAGGAATAGTATGAGACAGCCTCGTGTATATCTTCTATAGGATTTGAGTTGAAAACTGCAAGTATATACGTACCCATTGTATATGTGGTGAGGGGAGAAAGTTTAAAAAAAAATGTGTAGTTAGAGACAAAGCAGTGGAATAAATTGGGACTATTGCCCTTCCTCTTTGATGGAAATTACTTCACTTACTGAAGTCAACATTTTTTTTAATTATTTTTTTTTGTCTTTTTAGGGCCCCACCTGTGGCATATGGAGGTTCCCGGGCTTAGGGGTCTATTCAGAACTGTAGATGCCAGCCTGCACCACAGCCACAGCAACGCAGGATCCGAGCCGCATCTGCAATCTACAGCATAGCTCACGGCAACGCCAGATCCTTAACCCACTGAGCAAAGTCAGGGATCGAACCTGCAACCTCATGGTTCCTAGTCAGATTCATTTCCACTGTGCCACGATGGGAACTCCTGAAGTCAACATATTTATTAAAGTAGATATGATATATCCAGTTACATATACCTCACGTGTTTTTTTTTTTTGTGCTTAGCAAGTATCAGCTTATTCAACTTCTTTCTTTTCAGATGGCTAAAGTTTGTCTATTGCTGGTTTACCTAACAGCTGTGAAGTTTAATGAAAATATTTACAATTGAGTTGGTTTCAGAAGATATTTTAAAGAAGGAAAGGGTATTGATTGAGTCAAATTGAAGTACTAGAAGCACAGAGAAGAGCTGGAGAGGAAGCAAAAAAAAAAAAAAAAAGCAGTGACTGATCCTTAGAAGTGAAAATAGAGAGAAGAAAATGAAAGCACAGTGTAGGGGCTGGTGGGACATTGAACGTTCAATGTCCCACCAGCTTGAACGTTCAGTATGTTCCAGGCTGTGTTGGGAGCTGGTTTCTGGGGAGCTGGAAATGTGGGTGGGCCTGGCTGCCTAAGAGGATGATGATTCCATAGAATGTGTACACTCCAGAGGGAAGGAGGGACTCTTCCAGAATCTGAAGTGTTCGATCTTTGTTGATAGATAAACTGGGTTGTCTGAGCTGCAAAACCACTTCACTTTGTGCTGTGTAGACAGAGGGTATCTCATCACTCATCAAGAATTTCCCTTCAAGAAAAAAAGAACGATTTACCTGATCATTTTGAGATATTTTGAAGAGAAAGATTTTGGCACATACTGGGATAGCAATCAAAAGGCAGGTATAATGGCCAGCTTCACTCCAGAAAGCAAATTAGTGATGATTTCTTTTATCATCATTCTTTACGTGTGGACTTTCCATATCGTATGCTTTTTACTGCTTCAACTTGCTTAACAGATGTTTCAGGCTGAAGACATTTAAAGCTACCTGATGGATACAAAGAAAAAAATTTTAGGTGTTAAAATGTAAAAGTGAATAGAATGTGAACTTTTGGCAGGGTGAGGTGTCTTTTTCCAGCTGAGGGAGAGAGAAAACATTGTGTCAAGCTTTATAAAGATTGCCATTAGTAGACAACCTAGTAAATGGAGGAAAAAATCTTAAGGGTATGTCATCTTCTGCTATATTAGGAAGTTCAACCCTAGGAAATAATGACTTCTATATCAGATAAAGAGAAGAAAGAAGAAGTTGCTGCCTTCTGGAAAGTGATGAGGTTACAGTACCATCTTTTCACTGCAAGTCTTTCCTTCCTAGTCTTTAGATTATTGGGAGTTAAAAGTTTAAATTTATACCACACAACTCAAACAGCAACGGGAATACCGGCTGGTCCCTTCTCCCTCTTGATGTCATTCTACACCCTGCATTTAGTGTAAGAAGTGATGAGCTGAGAAGCAGGAAGAAAATGACTTTCAGATCACAAATTGAGTCAGCAGGCTGAGCAGTTGAAGATAATTTTTTTCTATATATAAACTGGCATTCAGGAAACTCTGAGAGGGAATAAATATGAAAATATGTTCTGTGGTGGGATTTTTCTTCCTGTTTATAACAGCACAATGAACTGATAGAATGGCATTGGAAGAAAAGTGTGTCACATATGCAGAAACGATTTGTAGAAGGTACCTTTAACCACTTTCAGATAAATTATATGACTGAAATATTAGGAAAAACAAACTTTTTCCCTCGACATCCGGTTTATATACTGAGGGTTACCGAGCGTATCTTTGAGGCAAGGCATGTCTCAGCCCCTCTTAGTCTCCATTAGCATCTCTAAAAACTAACAAAATATAATTTAAAGTCTTAATATAAAGCATGATAAACAAAAAAACTTTTCCAGAAAATACTGCTATTTTGAATGATCTGCAGTCAACAATCTGAGTAAAAAAATTGTATGCTTGCTCTGCAAACACCTTCCAGTAGACAGACAGACCCCTTTCCTGACCTGTTGCTATACTGAGTACTTTGCATACAAAAATTCTAGAGCCACCCATGTTGGTAAGTCTTTGATTTTTTTTTAAACCATGCAGACTTCCAAACTGAGATTAGGTAGCAGAGATGAAAGAGCAAAATATTCGGACTCAAAAGACCTAATTCAACTTACTAGCAGTTTGACTTTAGGCAAGTTATCTAATCCTTCTTCCACCTAGAGATGATGATAATTATGGTGATGATGACGGGGTCACGGTGATGGTAATAGTGATGGTGATGATGGTGGTGTCATAATGGGGGTGATAAGATGAGGACAATCATAGTGGTGGTGGTCACCGCCCCCCAAAATTACTAGAAGTTAAAGCAGATACTGTATGAGATAATGGAAGACCATTAAGGGCTTATTATATTAGATGTCAGCTATTTTTTAATCGTGACTTTCTCTGCTGTCCCAGCCTCCCAAGTCTGTGTGGTTCCCCTCTTCTGCTCTTGGCCAGTGAATAACAAAGACACAAGCTGATGAGAGCAGAGCTGTTGAGACCGCTCACTCCAAATGCTCTCCTGGGAATATAAGAGTGCATCTGGCTCATAAATTAACAAGCCTGCCTGCTATCTGATCTCCACCATGTGACCAAGGCAGGACCCAGAATAACCCCTTCACTTGGCATCAAATAAGTGCGTGATTTCCTCCCCCCACCCCAACCTTTTTTTTTTTTTGTTTTAATCAATCTGGTCTCCCTCAGAAAATTCTTTGAGTATTAAAGAGTAATATAAGCTACTTTCTTGTTGGAGAGAGCTTCCTTGCAGTGGTCAGGAATGCTAGAGGTGAAGAATCATATCTTTAACAATACACAGGCCCTTTTTCCTGGGTAAATATTTACTTGCAGTAAACACACCACAGTTACCGCCTCCCCATCACCACTTTACAGAGTGCTTTTTAAAAAGTATTCTGAGAAAGGTTGGGCTTTCTATGTTTGTTAAACCTTTTCTAATTTAAAGGGAACACTCATTGAAATTTGAAAAATACACATGTATATGTTAACAGCATTTTAGGACAGTAATTAAGATTTTCAATGAAGCCTCTACAACATTTCCTCTAGTGGTGTTTTGCTTTGTTTACACTGCCTTTGCTTTTAAGTTTTTCAATGATAAGACCTCCTGGAGAAAATCATAGTCATCTGTTTATGAATGTGTGTGTGTAAATGCGTTAACGTGCATGCGTGTTTACAGGAAGACAAATGTTAGTTCAGTTGCTGGGTAATACTACTACATGGGACAGAGAATGAGTTAGTAGGATCTACCCACTCTGAACTAATCACCAAACCTTTACTGAGCACTGCTCAATACAGATTAGGAGCAGGGCACGTAAGTGATAGGTTAGGTCGGAAAGGTACATTCCAGAGCCGGGTAGACCAGGAAGGGATCAACCCAGGTCCCCCCCACTCCTGGAAAGACAGCTGCTGGTGGGTCAGAAGCATCATCTTTTGTGTCAGAAAAGACAACGCATCTTATCGTTTACAGCATGAGCTAGAGGGCAGAGGACTGATAGAAGCCCTGGGTATCTTCCTAACATCAACAATGCACCACAAAGACAGATGTAAGTGCCTTTATAACCTACCAGACAATGCTGAGAACTGCACGTAGTGAGTCAGTGGTTCACCACCCTCCTCTCGGCCTGGGCAGGAGTTAGCAGTCCATGGCCAAGCCCAGCCCAGTGCCTATTTTTGTACAGCCTGCAAGATAAGAATGGTTGTTGTAGATGAACGTTGGCAATTGATTTGACAATAGGGAGCACTGACTTTGAGCTCCAGTTAAGCAAGATCTTATCCCAAAGAGAAAGAATCCCACTCTCCTTAGTAGATTGGTATTAGCCAAAAAAAAATAAAAAGTGCTCAATTATTATATTTTGAACTTTGTCCATAAAAAATGTGAAATTTTTTTCTCTTGTTATGTGTAAATATATAATTTCCTCAATTTTTACCCCTTCTTCCCCAAAGCCTAAAATATTTACTAGCTGACTAATACGGAAAAAGCCTGATGACCCCTAGTTTAGGTCATCAAGTTCCAAATCATTTTGCCTCCTAAGGTCATTGAGATTTTCTAAACCATCTCTCCCACTAGCTCTTCCCTTTTTTATGTCTGCTGGGAGAGTCCTTTCATTTTTAAATCCCCATTTAAGAGGGGGATTTTGTTTTCTCTTGTTTTTATTTAAATATATCAAGAACATACATGTCCCCATGTCACATTGCTCGGAAATACCAACTGGACGATGAGAAATGAACAGTCCAAGGCAAAAGCAAAGACAGGGTACACTGGATGGGGGAGGACAGAGAGGCAGCATCGCGCAAAGGGAGACGGACGGGGGGGACTCAGGCTCTGTTCTCCAGCTCATCCTCGAATTAGGTGAAAGAAGGAAGCATACAGGAGGGTCCTTCCCGCTTACACTTCTGCATCACTCAAGGCGTCACTTCTTTGTCACCGAGACGTGAAGCCCTTTGACCTTCTTATAAAAGGTGATAAATGCACAGGAGTGACTCAAGGTCATCTTCATGGCTTTTCTGCACACGTGCCACTCCAAGTCTCCCAGTTACCTAGGAGGGCTGGTTCCAGCCTCACAGGGCATCGCCCAAGGAAACCACAAATTGGACATATATCACTTTTATGTTAACAGATTACACGGGATTAGCAGAGCTTTGAATTATCCCTGATACGGTGCTGGCTCTTGCCCACTGCCCTCCCTCAGTAAGGCAGACCAGCGGGTGTCCACTCAGTCTGCATGTTAATTTGAGGACAAGAAAGCCTTTCCAAATCAGACACGAAGGGGAGAGTGAAAAGTATGGCCACCCGCACCCATGCACAGTCAGTGGGGCCACTCGGCTTCTGGTTGCTAAGCGTTGGAAGGAGCTGGAATGCTTAGCACTATTAAGCATCTCTGAGCAGTTCTAACTTGCTGGAGGGGAAAAATATCTCACTGTTAGAGTTCGGGAGCCACTGTGCACTGTCGGCAAGACCATAAAGTGGTGGAGCCACCGTGGAAAACAGTAGACAGGTTCTCAAAAAATCAAAAGTAGAGTTAACATATGACCTAGCAATTCCACTTCTGGCCATATCCCCAAAAGAACGAAAAGCAAGGTCTTGACAAGATATTTGTACATCCATGTTCTTAGCAGCATTCTTCACAATAGCCAAAATGTAGAAACAATACATGTCCATCAGTGAATGAACAGGCAAAGTATGGTGTATGTATGCAACAGAATATTATTCAGCCTTAAAAAGGAAGGAAATTCTGGAGTTGCCGCCATGGCTCAGCAGTAACAAGGTTGACTAATATCCATGAGGATGCGGGTTCGAGCCCTGGCCTTACTCAGTGGTTAAAGGATCCAGTGTTGCCATGAGCTGTGGTGTAGGTCGTAGATGTGGCTTGGATCTGGCATTGCTGTGACTGTGGTGTAGACCGGTAGTTGCAGCTCTGATCCTACCCCTAGCCTGGGAACTTCCATATGCTGCCGGTGTGGTCCCAAAAAGAAAAAAAAATGGGAAGGAAATTCTGATGTATGCTATAACATGAAGAAACATTGAAGACTTTAAGCTAGGTGAAGTAAGCCAGTCACAAAAAGGCAAATCACTGGGACTTCCCTTTGTGGCTCAGCAGGTTACAAACCCAACTAGTATCCGTGAGGATGCAGGTTCCATCCCTGGCCTTGTTCAGTGGGTTAAGGATCCAGCATTGCCGTGAGCTGTGTGTAGGCTGCAGACCCAGCTCATCCCCGGTTGTTGTAGCTGTGGTGTAGGTCAGCAGCTGAAGCTCTGATTTGCCCCCAGCCTGGGAGGTTTCCATATGCCGTGGGTGTGGCCTTACAAAGCAAAAGCAAAAAAAAAAATAAAAATAAAGGCAAATCACTGTATGATTCCAGCTATATGAGGTATCTAGAGTAGTCAGCTTCACAGGACAGAAAATGGCATGGTGATTGCCATGGCTTGGGGAGGGGGTGAAATGTTGTTTAATGGGTTATAGCCTCCGTTTTACGAGATGAGATGAGTTCTGGAGATTGGTTGCACAATAGCGTGAATGCACTTAACAGTATGAAATGCATACTTAACAATGATTAAGATGGTAAATCTTACATGTATTATATATATATATATATATAGATATGTATATATAAATAAATATAAATATGTATATATAAATATACACACACATATACTATGTATACCCACATTTTTTAAAAAGAGTTAGGAATGGGTGTACCCCAAAACAGAAAAGAAGCAGGCAGCTCCCGAAAGCCTACAAAACAGTTGCTTTTTCTTGAGCCATGTAAATTTAACAGCAGGGAACTGAATGCCCATGTGCGATAGAAATGGTTTCTGGGAGCTCATTCTAACCGAGGCATATCTGACACAATCTTAGAAAGACTGTTTTTATCCTAACAGGGCCTATAAGAGTTAGTCTGAGAATTCTTTCTACCAATGTCTGCCCAGTTGGGAATCAGTTTTAGAATATCTGCATAAATATTTTGAGATTAGCACTTACTGAAGCTCCTCTATAAAAGAGTAGCATAATTATCAGATGCAACCCCCTCAGGAGCTTATGAACTAAATAGGGACAGAAGATGTATTTTTTCATTCATTTAAAGACTGTCGGTTGAGGGAGTTCCTGTTGTGGCTCAGCGAAAATGAATCTGACTAGTATCCATGAGGATGCGGGTTCGATCCCTGGCCTCGTTCGGTGGCTTGGGGATCCCGTGTGGCTGTGACTGTGGTGTAGGCTGGCAGCTGTAGCTCCAATTCAACCCCTAGCCTGGGAACTTCCATTGCCTTAAGTGGGGCCCTAAAAAGCAAAATAAATAAATAGATAGATATTAAATAAATAAATAGAGACTATCTGTTGAATGTCTGCCATGCGCTAGATTCGGTTTTACTCAACTCTTGGAATCAGCAGTAAATGTAACAAAGCCCCAAACCCTGTGAAGTTATCCTGTAGCGGAGGGAGCCAGGCAGTAGACAAGTGAAAATATGTGTTAGATGGAAAGAAGTTCATGGAGAAGTAAGTGCAGGGTGAGAAGAATAGAGCATGGTGGTCAGAGAAGGTTTTACTGACAAAAGCTCAAAGGCTTGAGAGGGCTGCAGGGCTGGCCTGGATGTCGGGAGGAGAGTGTTCCAAGAAGAATCAGGAGACCAGTGTGGCTACAGCAAGTCCAAGAGCATTAGAAGGTTCGATCCAAGAGGTCTCTGGGGGGGTGGGGGTGTCCGGTTCTTGTAAAGCCTTACCAGCCGTTGCAATGAATTGGGTTTTGGCTCTGTGGGCAGTGGGGAGCCACTGGTGAATGCTGAGCGAAGTGAATAGTGTGATTGGCTTTTCGAAAGGACCATTCTGACTACTATCTTGAAAATAAAAGGCAAGGGCAGGGAGGCCAGTTAGGAGACTATGGCCAAGGTCTAGGAGAGAGTTGGGGAACTTCCAGTCCTGACGATGGCTGAATTCTGGAGGTGAAGGGAGAAGGTCACCAAGGATGAATCCAAGGCTTTGGCCCGAGTACCTGGAAGGATGTTGCTGATCTTCGCTGAGATGAGGAAGGCCGCTGGCAAAGCAGGCTTGGGTTGCAGGAGCATTGCCGTGGTGAGGAAGCACGAGTCCACTTTGGGGCAGTTTAGATGTAAATGGCAGATGACTTTAAGAAGTTCCACTCTCAGTACCCAGATCATGGGCATTAGGAAATAGCTGTTGAAATGTTGAGGATAAAATAACACATATATAAGCGAGAGTTAGTCATAGATTTATCTCTGGCTTATGGGGATTGGGCCATACATATTGGGCTATATAACCTATATGGCTGTTCCCTAAAACAAGGAGCTGGAAAATGCAGGACAAACTCTGCACAACACTTAAGGGAAATTAAAGGAAAGATCAGAAGGGAAGCGGTGGATCATCTGGGCAGGCGTTTTGAAGGTGAGTTTTTGAAAGAGTTCAGTTAACATCCTTGGCGGCACTGCTACGATATATAGAATAATTGCGGAATTGCATCCACGAACTCTGCATCTTCACATGGCCTCCATGCAATTGGTGCTTTGTTCCCCAAGTTAAAATGCTTGCATTTCTTGCTCTTTTGTCCATCCATAGCATCTCATCTGAAAGAGAGCTCTTTAGAGGTTTTTGCTCTTATTCTCCTATAGAAGGCAAGGGGTCAATTTCACTGCTAAACCCCCTTCCTTTTTTTCTTCCCCAAGGAGGTTTAACAGCCTCCCCAGTCACACACCCATTTAGCTAGCAGAGTTCCCTTCGTGGCTCAGTGGTTAACGAACCCGACTGGGATCCATGGGGATGCAGGTTCAATCCTTGACTTCACTCAGTGGGTTAGGGATCCAGTGTTGCCGCGAGCTGTGGTGTAGGTCACAGATGCGGCTTGGATCCTGTGTTGCTGTGGCTATGGCGTAGACTGGCAGCTGTAGCTCCAGTTCAACCCCTAGCCTGGGAGCTTTCCTTATGCTGCAGTTGCAGCCCTTAAAAGCAAAAAGAAAAAAGAAAAAAAAAGTCAAGTGCTAGCAATCTGCAGTCGCTTGTATTTTAACTCAAATCCCACAAGCTCTGCCCGCAATCACCTCTGTTTATTCTAATCCTAGGGAAAATTGTTCTTACTCCTGTAAGACAGTCTTTCCTATCCTTGAAAACCATTAAAAGAAGATATTAACACACATGTAATTCTCCAGACCCTGCCATAGCCAGTCAAATATTTGTATTCCACCAGGCGCTTGAGTCCAGTAGCGTATCTGTGCCTACAAGAGGGCGAGTGTATTCTGAGCGCTGAAGAGGCCAGAGTGTCTGTGCCTTCGGATCTGAAATGCAGGGGCACACGCCCCACAGCTGTTGAACTTGAATTCCTCTTTGAATGTGGCACCCAGGGCTGAGAGGCACTTCTCAGATGGGCCTGTGTGCATTCGTTCTTCCAAAACTTGCCCAGTGCTTCCATCCTGTTCTGACTTGGACTCTGGCTTGGGTGCAGAGAGCAAACAAGAGCAGGTGTTCAGATTTATCTTCCTCAAGTAGCCCCTTGAGGCTAGTTGCGGGGGGGCGGGGGGTGGAATCAGTGGAGGAAGCAACTGAAATAAAGCCCTCTACACCCTAGCTCTCTAGTCTGCCAACAGACAGGTGCCGCAGCCTCTTCTTGAAGCCGCTAGCGAAAACAGGACTGTGCTTCGATGAAAGATATTTACTAGGCGATTGCTTAGAGCAGCCCCTTACTTTGGAGATTTGCTTAAACCAAAGCCCTTGGATTTGTTGCCATTGCTGTGCAGTTTTCACCTCCAGCAGCCTCAGTGCGAATGACCTATTTTGAACGTGACAGCCGATTATACTTCGGCGGCGTGAATAATTTAATAGGTGCGAGAACTCTGTCAGCTCTGTGATATTAAAGCAGCCTTGCCTGCCTGGCTAATTACGGAGGGTGACAGCGCCCTGTCCCATTGTCATGGCTCCAATCCGAAGCTGCCAGGGGCGTGGATTGTGTGTGAGCAGAGAAGGAAAGGGGAAGTGGGGCCAGGCCTGGTTCCCGCTGCCAAAGAAGGTTTTGTGGGTTGAGCAAGGCATGCTGCGGGAATCAGGTTTCCACTTTCACCTCTGCAGAGTGAACCTGCGCGGCCCTCGGGGACGGAGCTAGTATCCTGATTCTGTAGAACATGTGTGTTAATAGGAGGAGGCACAGGCTGTGAAAGAGAGATTTAGGAAGCAAAGAGGCTGAAGCAGGCACGGGTAGCTTATGTTTCCAGGCCTCATGGAGGCCTTTTAAACTTGCAGCTGGACACACAGCCCTGGAGCAGGGATGAGAAAGTGGCTGCAGAGAAGGGTGAAGAGCCAGGAGGAAAGGCCAGTCATGGCTTCAGAATGCTTCCCCTGTGTTCCAAGCTGCCTCGATACTCCCTCCAGCTCCCTCCGGCTTTGCTTGAATGGTAGTGACAGCTGTTTAGCGTCAGAGATATGTTTCCGATGTGAATCAGACTCCAGAAAAATGTCCATGAAGATGGTGAAGATTAACAACCAGCGATAAAGCTTTGAGCGAAATGGCTTGTGGGCCTGTAATTCCTCCTAAAACCACCCCCTAAAGTTAAAGGTCTCAGGTTCATGAGTTAGGGAGGCACCCACCTTTGGAAAGATTTGTGCAAAGTTGGGGGACAGTGAGGAGAATAAGAATTGGACAGGATTATGTGCAACAAAGCTCACCTAAAGGTGAGAGAGACATGAAAACATTTAAAGGAGTTACTACCTAAAGAAGAAATTTTTAAAAATATGAATGCCAATAAAAGCAGATTAAGGAACATTTTTTTTCAATAATCCATAGGCTATTATTGTCAATCAAGGCAGTGTCAGGAAACTGATGGCAGGGGCCCAGGGACACAATATAAATAAGTCACCTTGGAGAACCTTACAGACAAATCTCTTCTTTTATGTTACCTCTGATAATGAGAGAAAAGGGCAGAGATTCATTATGAAGTGAAAATCAGTTCAGAACCTTGAAAAGAGCCTACCTATCAAGTACCTAGCAGTGTGTTTACGCATGCACATAATAGTTTCCAGTCACATCTGCATTAATTTTGCATTATTTTATACTTCTCTTAGTATATCTGTGCTACAGAATTTGTTTAATTTGGTTTATACTATTCGCCTTCAGCCTTACCAGGTTCAGAGCTATAAGAATTCATAAAGTTAATGTTCTACCAAAATGTTTGTCGGTCTAGAGCAGAGGTTCTCAAAACATAGTCTGAGGAGCCCTCAGTTTTCCCAAGACTCTTTCAGGGGGTCTCCAAGGACCTCAATGAGTTTAAAAAAAATTTTTTTTTTGCCAAACCAGTGGCATATGGAAGTTCCCGGGCCAGGGATTGAATCTAAGCTGCAGCTGTGACCTATGCCACAGCTGCAGCAACACCAGCTGTTTAACCCCCTGAACCACAGCAGGAACTCCTAAAAATATTTCTTTTTAATAGCGTTCCTTGGTGGCTCAGCAGGTTAAGGATCTGGTGTTGTCACTGCTGCGGCTCTGGTTACTGCTGTGCCGCAGGTTTGATCCCCGGTCCAGGAAATAATGCATGCGGTGGGCACAGCCAAAATACATATATATTTTGTGTGTGTGTGTGTGTGTGTGCGCACACGTGCTCACACACACACACACACATTTATGTATATATATATGTAGTCTTGATTATGTTACGTATATAAGCATATATTTTTTAATTGAAGTATAGCTGATATATAATATAACGTCATATAAGTTACAGGTGTACAATATGCTGGTTCAGTTTTTAAGGTTATATTCCATTTATAGTTATTACAAAATATTTATTAAATTTCCCTTATTATATCCTTATAGCTTATTTTATAGCTAATAGTTTGTACCTCTTAATTCTTTACTCCTATATTTCTCCTCCCCCTTCCTTTTCCCCACTCTTAACCACTAGTTTGTTCTCTGTATCTGTGAGTTTGCTTCGTTTTTGTTATATTCACTAGTTTGTTGTATTTTTTTAGATTCCACATATAAGTGACATCATGCAGTCTTTGTCTTTTCTCTGCCTTATTTCATTTAACATAATGCCTTCCAAGTGTACATATAAACATATATATATGTTATGTAAATTATAAAACAGTCTAGATTCTGTTATTGTATTTAGTCTTGAGTCTGAAAATTTGGGACGTGATTTTTATAAATTGTATTATTGCAGAAGATGACCTCTACCTGTAATATAATAATAATGTACAAGAAATCCAATCTCAAGTTGCTAGACAGAAGGGGATTGTTTGCTACATGTAGGGCATGTTTTATTTCCTATCAGCTTTGAACATTTTGCTGATAGTCTTCTACCCATGCAACTTCCAGGTCACTTGGTGCAGAAGTTAGAAGTGGGGGTGGAGGTGGAGTTTAGGATTTGGATAATTCGCCTGAATGCATAGGCATGATATCAGCCCCCCAGAGAGGTTCATTCCTGGGACATACTAAAATGCTAAGAGTGTTGGCCCAAGCAGTTTTCCATTGTGCAAGCAGATATGTGTGACAGTGGTAAGAAAAGAGCAGGCTGAGATGTCTGCTCCCTCGAGGATCTTATCATCTGTACCAGACACAGGCAAAGAAAAATGGGGGTTTGCTCTCAGCGCTTCAGAAAGCAGCAAGCGGTATCCAGATGTCAGGCTGAAACGTATTTCTGTAGGCACAGCTCTGACGTCAATAAATGCAGGCTTTTTATGCACTTTTTTTCTGGGGGTAAAAGGTGACAGAAGACAGCAAGGCACTGTATGCTCTCATTCCTAATGGAGTCAATATTTATTGATGATCCTCCAAACTCATTAATAGAGAGGCTACAATACTCTAAGTGGTAATAAACGTAGTCCTTGACATCAAGGAGTTTACAATGACATTGGAAAATATGTGATAAGGTCTTACTCAGGGGACACAAGGGACTTACTGAAGGAGGCAGGTAGAGTGCAGAGGGCTAAGGAAGGCATTGCGAAGGAGGTAGTGTTTGAACAGGGCCTTATAGCCTAGGCAGGGTTTTTAGAGCCAAACATCAGAGGTAAGAGAAAAAGTGATGGGCAATTCTCATCAGAAAATTTCCAGGCAGTGGAAATGGCCCGAGCCCAAAGGTAGAAGCAGGAAGTATCAAATGTTAGAGCCAAAGGAAGCTTGGTGATCAAGGTGTCCAAACCCTTCATTTGACGAGTTTGGACACCGAGATCACAGTAGTGGAGACTCGCCCTGAGTTTTCTGCTGGCAGAACCGAAATGCGACCCACGTGTTTCAACTCAAAGTCCAAGACTTTTTGCAGGGCTTTGGCAGAGCCGTTTCCCGGACACCGAGCATAATAGGAAGATCATGGGGCTGGCACTGCACAGTGGTGGGGGTGCTACTGAAAAGCTTCTGGAACCACACTGTAGTGCCAAGGGGGATGGGCACCTGTTGGGACCTTATCCAGAGCCGTGTTTCCCAAAGCGCGTTCTGAGACAACGGCAGCAGAATCGTCAGTGTGCTTGTTCAAATGGCTGGTTTAGAGTGAAAATCTGCATTTTGAAACTCTTTCCCAGAGTGATTCTTAATGCACTTCGTAAACTGGAAAATTAAAAATAAAAGAGAATAGCGAAAGAGTGGACATAGCATTAATAGATGTGAATGAGATGGAGGGTAAAGAGTTACAGAGGAGAAAGGAGATCAAGACTCTTCGAATAGGCAGCATTCCAAGCCATGATTTGGCTGTGCATTTGGGTGACCACATGCCTGTAGAGGAAAGTCATAGACTAGAGAAGGAATTTCAAAGTCAAGATGTAAGATCTGCTATCCACATGGATGTTAAACATCATAGTTGTGGTGTGAGATTAGATCTCAGCCGTATCTGGCTGATTCTCTCCAGGACTAGTCAGCTAGACCAAGAGTAAAAGCCAGAATGCACCAGCATCATAGGCAAAAAGAATATATAGAAATAGGAGTTCCCGTTGTGGCTCAGTGGTTAACGAATCCGACTAAGAACCATGAGGTTGCGGGTTCGATCCCTGGCCTTGCTCAGTGGGTTAAGGATCCGGCGTTGCCGTGAGCTGTGGTGTAGGTCGCAGACACGGCTTGGATCCCGCGTTGCTGTGGCTGTGGCGAAGGTCGGCAGCTACAGCTCCTGTTAGACCCCTAGCCTGGGAACCTCCATATTCCGCGGGTGTGGCCCTAGAAAAGGCAAAAAGACAAAAAAAAAAAAAGGAATATGTAGAAATATAAATGGAAAGTAGTCCCTAGATTTAACCCAATCTATCTCCAGGACCTTCTAGTTAGCACATCAACTTCACTGCATAATGGCAGTGTGTGTTCAGACATGTTCTGAATTCTGCGTTAAGTATCCGATGCTCTAAATCAGGAGACTAAATTGCTTGCACTGCGGATGCTCTTCTGCTTTGTTCTTATTAATTGATATTTACTAGGACTGATTGGTGGTGCAAAGAACAACCACCCTGGCATTGCCAAATCTGATCCCTAGACAAAAAACTGGCTTTAAAACTGCATGTGAGAGGGAGTTCCCATCGTGGCTCAGCGGAAACAAATCTTACTAGCATCCCTGAGGACACAGGTTCGATCCCTGGCCTTGCTCAGTGGGTTAAGGATCAGGTGTTGCTGTGAGATGTGGTGTAGGTCTCTGCTCTGGCATTGCTGTGGCCGTGGTGTAGGCCAGCAGCTACAGCTCCGATTCAACCCCTAGCCTTCGGGAACTTCCGTATGCCATGGGTGCAGCCCTAAAAAGACCAAAACAAAAAAAAAAAAGCCCATGAGAGAAATACAGAATAATATTCAATTTTTAGAAGAAACTGTTTCAGTGCTGCTGAAGTTCAAACACCCTGTTTTATGGTACCAAAAATATTCACAGTTCCCATGGCACCCATAGTACTTCCTGTTTCTTAACACCCACCTCAGTTATTTACTGCTGTCCTCACCTACAGGCTAGGAGATGGGTTTCCTGTTTACCTCTGCGGCTCCTGCCCTTAGGAGAGTGCCTGCCACCTGAGTTGAAATAATAGCTGTCATTTGTATCTAGGGCTGCTTTAAATTAAAATTGATGCATGGATTGGGGGTGGGAAGAAGAGAACTTGTGTTAAACTGTTGCTCCTTTGGGAGGAATCATTTCTTCCCATTGGTGTAAAAGAGTGACATAAAGTCACACACTGGCAAAGCTATCTATGATATCCCCACCCCAATGCCTGACAAGGCTCTGGGCTTCACAGTTTCTCTGGATCAAGTTGCAGAGGCTTAGGCAACGTATCTCTAAATGCTTTGATCCACGAAGTTTTGGGGGTAGAAGAATCCGACTTAGGCCATAGTAGGGATCTAAAAGGAAGTAAATGACATTGTCACCAAAGGAGTAGAGACAAGTAGAAATTACCCACCTAAGAAGGAAGACTTTGGTGACCGTAGCATGAGCAAGATTTGAGAGGCTGTGTTGGAAAGACCTTTGGACTAAGCACCAGGAGACCTTAGTTCTGGTGCTGGATTCTTTTATTTGGTTACGTGACCTTGGGTAAATCATTTGAGTCCCTGGGATTTGGTCTAGACAATCTAATAAGGATTGTATCCCGGATGTGTTGACCTGTGCTGCCTGGTCCCTCACTCGTGCACGTACCTGATCCCCAGGAAGGATCTATCCTGGGAACTGTGGGGGCTCCACTCACTCTGGGCAGGTCCATGTGAGCACACAGTGAAAAGGCTGCCATCTGCAAGCAAGAAGGAGAGACTTCACCAGAAACTGAATCAGCCAGAACCTTGATCTTGGACTTTCAGCCTCCAGAACTATGAGAAAATACATTTCTGTTGTTTAAGCCCGCCAGTCTGTGGAATTTTGTTAGGCCACCCCTGGCAGACTAATAGAGGGGGGAAATGGAAAGGCTTCTCTCCAGGGTGGATGTTAGACCCTGTTCCTCCCTACAGATTTTTCCTAGGTAGCCTAGGAAAAAATGCTAATCTGCAGTAGCTTGTAACTTATTTCCCCAAAAATTTCTGTTGCATATCTGTAATTCTTTCCAGGCCTCTTTCTCTAGAGTGCAGTATATGGAGAAAATTTGGAACACTCCAACTCTACACAAATAGCTGTAATACAGTGTGGCGGGCGCCAAGCATCTCAAGAGATGCCAAGATCAAGGATGTAATGAAAGTTCTGAAGTGAGAGGGCGGTGAAAGGGGCAAGAGCTCTGGGAAAAACAGATACAGATTAGAGGACTGGAACTGGATCTTGATGAATAGAAATGGGTGAAGGCTGTACAGATGGAGATAGGCCAGGTGTGTGTGGGGGGGCTTTGATAAGGGAAATAAAAAGATCAAGTTAAGAGTAAAGGTGGGCTCCAGAATGGCAGAATTTTTCATCTTTCATTCAGTACGTAGTTCCTGAGCTCTTACTCTGTGCTTGGGATCCAGTCTATAACACAGAAACAGTCTCTGCCCTTGTGATCTCACAGCCCAGTGAAAAAGAGACAAAGAACAACTAAAAAGGTAAATAGAACCATCACCATGTACAACGGGTGCTATCAAATGCACAGAGCATTAAAAAGGAATAATTGAGAGGAATGATATACTTTAAGATGTAGGTGGTCAGTGAAGACCTGAGAAGTGGCTTATTTGAGGAATGGAAATAAGGCCCTTGTGACCTTAATCAGTGACCCGAGCTTAGTAAAAGAGAGGCAGGAGGAATGAATGAGGCTGGAAGGACTAGAAAGGATCGGTTCACCAAGGTCTTGTAAGCACTGGCATGGCCTTTGGATTTTATTCTATAATAAATGGGGCATTAAGGCAGGGTTTTAAGCAGGAGAGTGACCACAACATAATTTTTATTTCTAAAGATTATTCTTTCTAAGGAGTTCCTGTCGTGGCTCAGCGGAAATGAATCCGACTAGGAACCATGAGGTTGCAGGTTTGATCCCTGGCCTCACTCAGTGGGTTAGGAATCTATCTTTTAAGAGGAGTGTCCAGGTTCCAGCCTCTCCCTTCTGCTGTTTTGCTTACTCTGCGGGTAGAGAGGGATGGGTGTATAACTTGACTTAATCCTGCTTGGCCTTGTGTCTCTTTCACCATTGTCTTAATGTTCTTTAACTCCCATACCTAATCTCCTTATCGCCGTTTAGGTTGTAAACTCTGAGGGTTGGGGTAGGGGGAGTGTTCTTTTATCCCCTGACCCTTTCTCAGTTCTCCACAAATACTTATAGCAAATAATGTCTCAACAGCAGTTTTGTTTATGACCATTTTAGTAGCTACCAAGAGGCAAAGGGAGGCTGTGGGAGTCTTGAAGCTGTTCAGACCTTTGTGGCTATCAGATTTATTGACCCCGGAAAGAACAGGGGGAGTCGTTGGATAGGTAAAAGGAAGTGAGAAGGAAGGCAGAGTAAGGAAATACTCACAAAACCTGGACTCAGCTGTTAAGTATCAACAGGGATGACCCTAGATCCAGACTAAAGAGAAGAACAAGGATCGATGCAGACAGGATCGTGAGGCCATCACCACACAGGTACAAGTGTCAAAAACCAGGTTTTGCACATGTATCTGAAGTTGATTCAGTTGTCTCCCTTTGGACAAGTCACGTTAACTCCCTGGAATCTTGGTTTTCCTGTCCATGAAATGGGGGTAATAATACCTATTGCAGACTGATAGGAATAAATGATACAGTGCTTGTAAAGTTTCTGCTCCAGTTCCTAGGATATAAGAAGATAGTCTTTATAGTTCCCTTTGTGGCTCAGTGTAAACGAATCTGACTAACATCCATGAGAACGCAGGTTCGATCCCTGGCCTCACTCAGTGGGTTAAGGGTCCAGCATTGCTGTGAGTTGTGGGGTAGGCCGGCAGCTCCGATTCAACCTTTAGCCTGGGAAACTCCATATGCCACAAGTGTGGCCCTAAAAAGCAAAACAAACAAAAAATAGTCTTGAGCTGTAGTGTTCAGCATCCTAAGCATTGGCTCAAGTCAACCAAACTAAGGATGCATGTGTTGACTGGAATACCAATAGTGAACACAGGAGGAATGACTTGCCAGGAAGGCTGGGATGTTCATGTCATATGGTCCACACATTTTCTCTTCTGAAGGAAAGTCTACGTGGGACCATTTGTAAGCTGGATGAAGGACAAAGGGAGGTGGGTGTCTGGAAAAATCTAGCTGACATGAAGTATTCAGACTGTCAAGACACTCGATGCTCAGGCTGTCCTTCACAGCCTAAGGCAGAGACATGGTGACCAGAGATTGCTCTTGGGTGTCCTTTCGAGGCATCAAGCACACTCTGCTCCTACTGCTGTATCCTTAGGCGGGTTATGACATGGTCGATTAGGCTATGGTTTTGGCAGCTCAGATCCCAGGCCTGAGGATGCAGTCTCCTTATCACAACTGGATAAGGACACAGTGATCACAACTGGATAAGACACAATGTCCTCAGATGTTCCCTTTTGGTCTAAATCTAAACTCACTGACTCCTACTAGCTCCCTCGCAAGGTGGCTGAATCCCAAGTTGGGAAGGGGAGACACACCTTGCAGTACCATTCTATTTAACACATTCTACATACACAATTTATTCTGCTTGGTGGCTTTACAGACGAGGATACTGAGGCACAAGGGATTCCCTATCTAAGAACAGAGGCAGAGACCTTGTCTTTGGGACCTTGTAAACTGCCACTCTCGGACATTTTCCACCCTAAAGACTTTCTATGAAATGTCTTTGTCAGAGCCACACTTTCCTAAAGGAAAGCTTTACATACAGTTCAAATCCACTAAAACAAAATAAAAAGCCACTCTTTCTCCCTATTGTTAGGAGATCTGTCTGCTCAAGCAAGCCCTAGCGGAGAGCCCAGATAAACCGGACGGCCAGGGGCTTTCCAACACAGCTCTAGCCGTGGGCAACCAATTTCACCCCACCACCACCTCCACCACCCGCCACATACACACACACACACACACACACACACACACACACACACCACCAGCGTCGTCCCAGCTCATTGTTTCAATGCACTCCGTCTTCGAAATCCCAAGAGGTTAGATGAAAGGGCCTTTCCAGGACTTGGCTGGTTTCCCCGGCCCTCTCCCCCCGATGCACTCTGTCCCCTGAGCGAATTCCAAGGATAACTCCAAAGGGCGACACCAGCTAGCGCCAAGGAGCTCAGCGTGCCCGCGATCAGCTGGAGGCAGACGGCAAAGCGCAGCCTGCAGGAGCTGCGCTGAAGTAACTGTCAAGCAGCCGGCTCCCCGCCCCCTCCCCGCCGGGTGACGCCGCCGGCCCCGCCCCCGCGCGCTCCCCGCACCCCCCCAGCCCCCCGCGCGGCCGCAGCGCTCGCTGCGCGCGCCGCGGGCCCCGCAACTTCAGCCCCAGCCGCCGCTGCCTGGAGCAGACGCGGGAGGGCCGCCGGCGCCCGGGCCTGGGCGCGGGGACCCCACTGCTTCCCGGCGACCCTTTGTCCCTTCAGCCGAGTGAGGGAGCTCAGGCTGTGTGCAAAGCCGGGGGTGCGGGCGGCCCGGGGCATTGCCTTCCACCGAGGCTGTTATTCTAAGCCGGAGACCGCAGGAGTCCCCCTGTCATGACAAGGAGGCTTCGTCTTTAGGTACGTGCACCTTTTTGTTTGTTCTTTGCTGCTTCTGATTTGGCTGACAACCCGGGTGAGGTCTGTGTGGCGAGAGTGTCCTCAGGCTCGAGTGTTGCCTGTTAAGGAGCCGTTGGGACTGGGGCGTTCCTCCGCCTCGGGGGGGTTCGCGTCTCCGATGCCACAGGAGAGAGACGCTCAGTTGCTGAGCGGTAGGGGGCACAAGCGCTTTTGCAGGCAGAACCGAGGGCTGTCCAGGAGAGCGGAGGGACCGGCCCAGAGGATGGTAAGGGGCCTGCGGCAGTTCCCGGGGGCTGGAGCATTTTGGGGGCTTGAGACACTCTTGGCCGGAGGATGCGTGTCCTGGGGGGTGGGAGGTGCGAGCGCCCCAGGGTGCAGGTCCTGGGTGGCCGGCTGCCACCGAATGACTTCTGGTACTCCCAGCGGCCACGGGGAGTCCAGTGCAGGGTTAGGATCGCGGTCTTCCGGGGTCCTGACTTGCCCCCAGGCTGCCCAGATTCAACTTGACTACGAACCAGCCTCAGCCCGTGTGTCTGAATTCCAAATTGGCAATGTGGGGAGAGGGGGATGAGAACTGGGAGGAGGGGCGAGAAGGAGAAATGTGTTGCCTTGATGCCGACCAGCGTCTGGAAAAACGAGGGGAGGGGTGATGCACCTGAAGCCAGGAACGTCCCTGTAAGTTTCTGCGGCTCAGTAGACGGTCTAGAGAAGAGAAGCATCTGTAGCTCGGTTACCGCGAAACCGTAACCTCCTGTCCCCCTCCCCCAGGGTAGTGGGGAGCCTATAGACAACCTCAGTTTAGAAGGAAGTGGGTACTGTTGGAAATTAGACAAGCGGAAGCCATCCAGATGTTAAGGTGGCAGAAGTGCTGTGCCAGTCGCTGGTGCAAACTGACAGCTCCCACTGGAGCAAGAGAGCAAGTGGAAAAGCAAGATAACCCGGCGGATTGGGGGCGGAGCGGGGGCGGTGCGGCGGGGAGGTTGGCAGCGTCGAAGGTTCTTATCCCGAAGATACGAACGAATGAACGAACGTGTTGCTCGAGTGACTTGGAGGAAGCGTTCAAGCTTTTGGTCAGAGGGAAGCAATCATGATTGTCCTGGAAAACATGTTGGGTCTGTCTTTCCTCCCTACTCCCCACTTCCTCCGCGCTCGCAGCTATGCATTTGGCTGAATGAAGTTCTAGGACTGTGACTAATCCTCGGCCCATTGCCAAAGAGATTGTGCTTGTGCTCTCTACGGGGACTGGGCATCTTCTGAGAACATTTGCCCCTTTGCTCTCTGACACGCGGTCTTTTTCTTCCTTTTTGTTTCCTATCAGGTTTCTCTGGCTCAGAATGTTCCTCTTCTGCTGCCCACCCCCACCCCCAGGATATTCCTGCTCACTTATTTTCCCTCTTTCTCTTGCTCTTCCAGTCTTTCGGGGCCAGCCTCTGGGTTTCCCTTCTTACCCCCAACTGTCTACTTCCATTGTGTCTCCATCAGCCTATTTGAGCTGCTGTTCCAAGGGGGGATGTCAGGTGTGGGTTCTCCAAGAACCGGCAACATCAGGCTACTGTCCAGTGGTTAATTAGGAGGCAGTCAGTGGCTATTCTTCTGTAAGAACAAATTGCAGGGGTGTGTCTACTCAGAGTAACAGCAGTCAGAGGTCCCCCTCTTTACCACCTCCTCTTGGCCCAGCCCTCAGGGTCAGTCTCCTGTGCCCAGCTCGCCCTTCATTTGAGAAACTGCCAAACCTTGGCTCTTCCCCAGGAAGGTGATACATTTGTCTGTCCGAAAATCTGCTGGATTCAAACATCTGAATGCAGCAGGAATCTGTTTAGTGAAAACATACCACATATGGGTTCCCGTTGTAGCTGAGTGGTAATGAACTCGACTAGTATCCATGAGGATGCGGGTTCGATCCCCGGCCTCGCTCAGTGGGTTGATTTGGCATTGCCGTGAGCTGTGGTGTAGGTCACAGATGTGCCTGGGATCGTGTGTTGCTGTGGCTGTGGCGTAAGTTAACAGCTGCAGCTCTGATTCAATCCGGAGCCTGCGAACTTCCATATGCCACACAAAAAACAAACAAAAAATTTCTTTTGAAAATACCACATACGTTGCTTTTCCCAAAGACCTCCAATGCGTATTGCTTCTGTCTTCCTCTGCCAATCCAGTGTGAGATCTTGCTTTGACTATTTTATCATTAGTATACAGAAATACCAGGCTAGAGGGAAGAAAAACTAAAAGCCTGCACTAGGGACTTGCATAGAATTCTGAGTACCCGAACACAAATTCCAGAAATAGCTCTCCTTCCTTTGATGGACGGCAAAGTAGAATTATTTCCAGCAGAAAAGGGATGGAGGGGCCTGGGAAGGAGATTTTTATGTCTATAGGTGTTGGTAGCTAAACTCACATTGAAATTCTACTCTTTAGTATTGAAGTCCATTGACCTGAGGTCCTAGTGATGACAGCCAGGTGGCCCACCCTAAATCTGAGGTCACTAAATGGATACATTCCTCCTATGGTGAAACTGCACAGCCCAGCTGTGCTACCAGCCACATGGCCCACTTCTAAATATAACCAAGTTAAAACAAAATAAATAATAAATAAATAAATGTAACCAAGTCACTTCTCTGCCGTATTTTGAGTTAATTCAGATTAGTGGCTCACCCCTAGGTGTCAAGAGACTAAAACCCAGACAAAGGCTGTTCTGGAGAGTGAGGAGCACAGCCAGCATGTTTCATATTAAATGGTAGAATCGGACAGATAAAACAGTCCATTGGGTTGATGTGTCTGCAAACCAGTGTTTTATGTTCTTGTTCATTGCATTCAGTGGGTTGAGGGGAAAACTAAAAGTTGTTTCCATTTTGAAAAGAAGTCAGAAGTCTAAAACCAGTTTCTTCCTTTTCTCGGGAGGAAGTGGCGGTAGAATTGAAAGTCCTTTCTTCTCTATACAATGGGTGCTCCTCGGGGCAATGGCAGATTTGACTTTCCACTCGGGCCTCCTCTGCCCTGGTGGCCGGGAGCAGGGCCTTGTGCTTCTGAACAGCTCCTTTACCAAGGTTATTTTCATCTGCCAAGCTGAACTCCACGAGCTGGAGGAGATAGACAGCTTGTGTTTGCGGCCATTCAACCAGAAAAGAATACCAGCTGAAAACAGACAATGAAGCAGGGGAGCTGGGGTAGGGGGTGGGGAGAGGAGGTACAGATAGGCCAGCAGCACATAATTGGTTCCCCAAAGGCAAACCTAGACGTGGGATGGCTCCGTGAGGCCGTTGTCATGTAAACACCCCACGAGGTGATTATTAGAAAGATCTGTGCATAAAAGGAGAAGGATGATGCCTGCGTGCCTTTGCATCTGGAGGGAACCCTCCTTTGGCTTCATTCTCTCCACTTGCAAAATCATATCCTGATAGCCAGTTGCTCTGCACCACTTTTTCCCCCTGAAAAGAAAAACCTCCCCATTGTGCGCGTGGAGGCCTTCGAGTTGATTCAACTAAACAAAAGCGCTCAACGCTCGGCGTTTGGATGAATTAATATCAAAACCCCCACACGCCCTCCTCCCTCTTCCTGCCTCCTCTCTGAGGCCACCAAGTTCCTCTCTGGGTGAAATGGCCAAGGCTTGTTTTTTTTTTTTTTTCGTCACAGGACACTCATCCCACTTTGGTTGGAAATGTTCCCTAAAAAAGAATAGATGTTTTTCTCAGAGTGTGGCCAGCTCTCGAGAAAAGATCATTTTACACATGGCCCGATGCTGGGGTGCCCTTCCTGGACGCCATCGAGAAAAGAAGCCACTCCGATTTATTTTTTTGTGCCCATTGTTTACATGACACCGAGGAGCGCCGCGTGGAGGAGATGAATGTTTTCACACGTCATCCCACTAATTAAAAAGGAATTAGATTTCTCTTCAACAGTGAAAGCAAATGAGGTGCAATATTTTCAGTGTTGTGTTTCATAAGATCCAAACGAGCGCTCTGTCAGACTGAGGAGGGCAAAGTCTTAGACAAAGGGAATATTTTTCATACCATTTAGCGTTCAAAAATATAATGAGGTGATTAACAATCATTTTGATTTCTGAGGTGCCTTGGAAGTCCAAGTGCTCAGTGCTACGTAATTTACGAGAGTGCCGGGATCTAGCCAGAGTTAGAGTGTTCTTTCAGTGTTAGAGGGTAGGATACTGAAGGCAGAGAATGGTAGAAGAGGACAAAGAAGCCAGTTGTGTTGGACAGAGTACTGTCCACGCATGTCTTAGTTTGCCCTGTCTATATCTGTTATTTCAGCATAATTATTAATAGCAACCCCTTTCACTCAGAAGGGTTCTCGTTTGGTCACCCTAGAAATAAGGGGTACGGGAGGTCAGAGGGAGGAGAGGAAGGCTGTGATTGGTAGTAGTTGATGGTGTGAGGACTAAGTGAGGATTTCATCTGTGTGCCTATTGCATGATGACAGATACATAAAAGGGAAAAGGGAAGACTCACCAGATAAGAAGACCAGGAAGACTGTGAGCTCCCTGAGGGCGGAGGATCTGTTTTGTTCATTCCTGGATCCTCAGGGCTTGCATTCTCCCTAGCACATCGTAGGCATCAAATATGAACTCATTGCCTGTGACCTAGGTTTAAGATCAAGACTGAAGGTAGGAAAGTTCAGGACAGCGAGGCGCCGTGCCTGGCAAAGGTCAAATAGGCATGGTTATGAAATAAGGCTATTAATAACGGTGATGGTGCTAAAACCAGGCTGGCGATGATCATCCCCCAAAACAACCTGTGTCTTGTAACTCTTGTATAAGTCCTTGTCTTTGGGTTTTCACCTCTAGCACTGGAAGTGATTTCTTCCTTCTCAAGCGAGTTGTTCAGGAAGGACCTGAAGGAACAATGACTCCATTCTCTTCAAGCTTGTCCCCTTCTGTCCTTGTCTTCAAGAAGGACTTTTGGAAGAGAGGCGAGGGCAGGAAGAGGGGAGGTAACTTACAAATACAAAAGCAATGCAGATAAACACAAAGAGCCCATGGTTTTTCCTTCTCCTAATAAGAGGAATGAATCCAAAGTGACAGTTACCTGGAGCTAATGCAACTCCCAAAGGTTATTCCCAGTATAGCATTTGATTTCCATACTTTCTGCTCTATATGAAGGCCTGGAGAGACTTGGTCTTGGCTTTAACTGTTACAGTATATTAACATGACCCCTGCTGATATACAGAGGTTCAAGTTTTAACTATTCTAAAGGAAGGTCCCAGGATAACTACCAGGAAGTTTTCATTTTTAAGGTTACTTAGTAGCATTTTAGCTACTTTGAAATGAACTGTATCTTCTGAAATTGTGATCTAATTGAGTGCTGTCTTGGTGATGCTTCACCCTCAGAACTATATGGCGCTTAGAAAAAAAGAGAGGTGGACGCACACAGGGATATAGGACTGAGAACATGCATGGGGTCCCATTGCAGACAACAGAATCCACTCAGTAGGAAGGATGTAAAATAAAATGGCTTATAGAATTGTTGGGTCCAGAAGGCCAGGGAGACACACTCGTGCTCGAGCTTCCCAGAACAACTTCAAAAGTCACGTTGTAATAGAGTCACTGACCGATCAATAATCAAGATGCTGCCCACTGATTTAGGAAGCCACTGCCTCCAGAATGAGGCTGCCACTGCCACAGTCAGGAAATAGGTAGCCAAAAAGCCACAACAGAAAAGCCAGATCACCCATGAAGGTGGGCGCTGGGGGTGATTACAGAAGAGGCAGAAGTTCAGCTCAGGGGAGTTCCCATTGTGGCCCAGTGGAAACGAATCTGACTAGTATCCATAAGGATGCAGGTTTGATCCCTGGCCTCGCTCAGCGGGTTAAGGATCTGCAGGTTCGATCACTGGCCTTGCTCAGTGTGTTAAGTATCTGGCCGTGAGCTGTGGTGTAGGTCGCAGCTCGAATCTGGCATTGCTGTGGCTGTGGCGTAGGCCAGTGGCTACAGTTCTGATTTGACCCCTAGCCTGGAAACCTCTATATGCCATGGGTGTGGCCCTAAAACGACAAAAAAAAAGGAGATTCAGCACAGTAGGCAAAATAATGTGTCCTCCCCGCAAGATATCCCTGGCCTAATCCCTAAAACCTGTGAATGAAGATGTTACACTGCCTGGCAGAAGGAACTTTGCAAATATGATTATGTCAAGCACCTTGGGATTCGCCTGGATTCTCCAGGTTAGACCAAGCTAATTTCCTTTTTTCTCTTTTTTTTTAAGTTTTATTGCTAGTGAAATTATTTTTGTCTTTATGGTTATTGGCTATTTATATGTCTTTGGTAAATTTTTTATAATTACTTAATGAATTTTATTACAATTATAGGTATACAAAAATCATCACAACCAAATTTTATAGCATTTCCATCCCAAACCCTCAGTGCATCCCCCCACCCCCCGATTTGTCTCATTTGGAAACCATAAGTTTCCAAAGTCTGTGATTCAGTATCTGTTCTGCAAAGAAGTTCATTGTGTCCTTTTTTAGATTCCACATGTAAGTGGTAGCATTTGATGTTTGGTGTCTCATTGTCTGACTGACCTCACTTCGCATGATAATTTCTAGGTCCGTCCATGTTGCTATAAATGCTGTTATTTCATTCCTTTTAATGGCTGAGTAATATTCCATTGTGTATATACACCATGTCTTCCCTATCCACTCCTCTGTCGATGGGCACTTAGATTGATTCCATGACCTGGCTATTGTATAGAGTGCTACAATGAACACTGGAGTACACGTGTCTTTTTGAGTCATGGTTTTCTCTGGATAGATGCCCAGGAGTGGGATTGCTGGATCAAATGGTAATTCTATTTTGAGTTTTCTGAGGAATCTCCATACTGTTTTCCACAGTGGTTGCACCAATTTGCATTCCCACCAACAGTGTAATAGGGATCCTTTTTCTCCACACCCTCTCCAGCACTTGTTGTTTGTAAACTTTTTGATGATGGCCATTCTGGCTGGTGTAAGGTGGTACCTCATAGTGGTTTTGATTTGCATTTCTCTAATGAGGAGTGATGTTGAACATCTTTTCATGTGTTTTTTGGCCATCTATATGTCTTCTTTGTAGAACTGTCTGTTTAGATCTTGTGCCCATTTTTTTATTGGGTTGTTTTTTTGGTATTGAGCTGCAGGAGGTGTTTGTAAATTTTGGAGATGAATCCCTTGTCAGTCGATTGATTTGCAAATATTTTCTCCCATTCTGTGGGTTGTCTTTTCGTTTCGTTTAGGGTTTCCTTTGCTGTGCAGAAACTTTTAAGTTTGTTTATTTTTCTTTTCATTGTCATGACTCTAACAGGTGGATCTGAGAAGATGTTGCTGTCATTTATGTTGGAGAGTGTTTGGCCTATGTTTTCCTCTAAGAGTTTTATAGTATCTGGTCTTATATCTAGGTCTTTAATCCATTTTGAGTTTATTTTTGTGCATGGTGTTAGGAAGTGTTCTAATTTCATTTTTTTACATGTGGCTGTCCAGTTTTCCCAGCACCACTTATTGAAGAGGCTGTCTTTTCTCCATTGTATGTTCTTGCCTCCTTTGTCATAGATTAGTTGACTGTAGGTGCGTGGGTTTAATTCTGGGCTTTCTGTCCTGTTCCACTGATCTATATTTCTGTTTTGATGTCTGTAGCTTTGTAGTATAGTCTGAAGTCAGGGAGCCTGATTCCTCCAGCTCCATTTTTCTTTTTCAGGATGTCTTTGGCTATTCTGGGTCTTTTGTGTTTCCAAACAGACTTTAAACTATTTTGTTCTAGTTCTGTGAAAAATGTCCTTGGTAATTTGATAGGGATTGCATTGACTCTGCAGATTGCTAGCCCAAGCTAATTTCATCAATCCTTAAAAGCACAGAACCTATCCCAGCTGTGGTCATGTGACAATGGAAGAAGGGTCAGAAAGATGCAGCATTACTGACTTTGAAGATGGAGCAAAGGGCCCCAAGAAAAGAAATGTGGCTGGCCTCTAGAAGCTAGATGCTAGAAAAAGCAAGGAAATGGATTCTAGAGTCTCCAGAAGGGAACTCAGCTCCTCTGACACCTTGATTTCAACCCAGTGAGACCCATTTCAGACTTCTGACGCCCTGAGATATAAGATAATAATTGTGTGTCATCTTAGGCCACTAAATGTGTAGTTATTTGTTATAGCAGCCATAGGAAACTAATACCCACACCTTCCCATCATTTTGGCCCACAAATATTATGGCAAGTACACCTGGTGGAGGCCCCCTGCATCATGTGTGGAATCCAAGTTGCAGGGGATTCTGGGAAATGTGGTTTTCAGCTTCCAGGCTTTGGTACTAGAAGGCACCCTACAGGGGGCGGGGGGCGGGGATGATGTCAGATGCTAATCAGGAATCATCTGTATCCTGTACAGCTGCCATGGGAAGGCATGGGGACAGTGGGCCTAGAGAGCCACTGGTATATATGCACAGCTCTTAACTATCCTGTTCTGAGAGACAGAGGCATGTGAACATGGCAGAATGGAATTGGATGCCTGAGATTTCTAGGAACAAGTGTTATTAAGCCATTAAGGCCCAAGGGGGAGAGGCAGAGAAGACCTCAGAGTAATGACCTGTTTTACTGAACTAGAACTTACCATCTGGTCTGTTAGTTATTGCTGGCAGGGTGGTATTAAGAAGAGATTGTATATAAGCACATAAGGATAATTATTGACATCCTATAGCTTAACTTTAAACAGTCAGTCTATATGGCAGACCGTACTTTCCAAATATAGCCTCCATGGTATCTCTCATCCCACAGGCCCTTTCTGCATGTGACTTTGATACTTCTTACATTGAGAAATGAAGTATTTGTTTCTTCTGCTCAAAATTGTGAATTTCTTGATCAATAGAGAATGTTGACTTCCAAGGCTAGGTCACAGAAGATAACTCAGCTTCTCCCTTGTTGGCTAGGACAGTAGCTTTTGAATCTGTCAGCCGCCATATAAGCTATCTGACTATCCTGAGGCTGCCATGCTGTGAGGAAGCCCAAACTAGCCAACCACATGGAGAAGCCCGGGACCACAGGAGGAGAGAAAGATGCCTGACAAGCCCCTAGCTCCTCCGGGCCCTACTGCTCTGTGTCCAGCCACCGTCTGACTGCATGGTAGACCTTGAGCCAGACTGTCCACAGAGCCCTTCCAAACTCCTGACTCACTGTTATTGTTTTGGGCCACTGCATTTGGGGATGATTTGTCATGCAGTAATAAATACCCCGATTGGTCCATATCATCAGATGCAGAAATAAGGTCAATTAAAACCACAGTCTTGTGTTATTCCTATCAAATTTCTGCACTGTGAGGTAAATAGCATGACAGTGTACAGAGCAGAATAACCGAATCTAAAGCCCATCTTCTCCTCCTATAGAATATTGACCTAAAAAGTTCATTCTTAAAATATATATTCAGAAACAAACTGTTGGTTTGTTGGGAAGGATTAGGAAAAGTGGAAATGATAGCATGGAGAAAGAATTTCAAATTGGCTGATTCAACACTGAATAAGAAAGAATCCCAGGAACTTCTTTTGGAATAGAGTTGTCTCTGTGTGGCAGTCTTGCAAGGCTTTACTTTGGGGAGTGTCATCACTCCCCACTTAGGACCCACTTAGGAGACGGAGAAAAAGAGATAAAACATAGCCAGACTAAGCCACAATGAAGTGCAGTTAGCCACCTGGCAGTCCCTTCCTCCTCAGCAGGCTGACTTCTCCTTTCTCTTTTGCTACCACTTCTTTTTTTTGTACATGCCTCCTTCCTTGATACCTGAAGTTTACTGCTCCTGAAGTTCATGTTCAAGGTCTCCTTGGAAACGGTACCTAATAATACATTAGTTATTGGAGTTATTGTGGCTCAGGGATAACAAACCTAACTAGTATCCATGAGGACTTGGGTTTGATCCCTGGCCCTGTTCAGTGGGTTAAGGATCCGGCATTAGAAGCAGCTTGGGTCTGGCATTGCAGCCTTGATTCAGCCCCTAGCCTGGGAACTTCCATATGCCTCAGGTGGGGCCCTAAAAAATAAATAAATAAATAAATAAATAATAAATAAATAAAATAACACATTAGTCTAAGTCATTGTACCTTCTGTTTCTGTGGGATTTTCCCATTTTCAACAACTTTCATCATATCCATTGTGCCATTTAAACCAGAGAACCCCGTGGTATAGGCAGAACTAGCAGGAATGTCCCTGGTGTCCCAAATCAGGAAACAAAGCAAAAGGATTAATTGGCTTGTCCAATTAGTAAAGGCAGAGTACAGTTTTAGATACGAGCCGTCTGGTATCGGTCTGGGCTGTGGCTGTGGATGGAAATATACAAAGACCCCAAATTGAGCTCCTCTAAAACCAGTTGGTGGCATGTTCCAAAGCCTGAGTTCTCCCATGGAACTGACCCAGGTTGTGGTTGTCAGATCACTTGCCTTAGCCACGCAGGCCTCAGATGGTTCACTCGGTTTTCAGGTGGAGAGTCTTAGCTGACATCAAGGCATTAATGAAATACTTCACGATTCTACTGTAGTCACCGAGAAGCTTTTTTTTTTTTTTTTGCATTATGCAGCCAAAAGTTTCATTATTCCAGCTAAATAAGCAATGTGCTTGCTATGAGAGATACCTGATCATGGAGAAACGGAACGGGCACCCTCCCTCTGAGTAAACGATGCGTCCTGATGAAACACCCCCAGGTCAATGGCAAGCTTTCCCTTCCTCACTGCACAGAGCTGTCGCTTGCAATGCCTCGGAGTTCTGAAAACCCCACAAAGGGGAGAGCAATGGAGAAAAAGCAAACTTGAGAGAGAAAGGAGTTTGTTTTTCCCTTTCCAAAGGACTGTTGTCTCATCCATCCTCATGTAAAGTATCCCTTGATCGATTTTGTCTTCATTACTGAATGTGGGAAAACAAGATGATTGTTAATTCATGGAGTTGAATATGTGCCTAGGAGGATTATACAGGATAATTACCTGCAGTTGAAGGAAAATGGTGGTGTCAGATCTGCTTAATCCATGCATGGCTCCCCCTTCTAGCCAGCTCTCAGAAGAGATTTCAAGTGGTAACCAGGGTGTGTGCTCTGCACAATTGCATTGGTTTGTTAAACAGAAGCATTTTTTGCCTTTGATTTGCATCATAAATAGAGTTCTCAGATTTGGACTGACTCAATTTGAATATAATTTTCAGAACAAAAGCTTAGATTCACTCACTTAACTCCTGTGTGATCTTTTCCAGAAGTGCCCATTTTTCAAATCAGCACAAGAGAAATGATCTTTATGGGCCCTATGTTAGCCTGCTTAAAATTTCTTTCATGGGAATAACTCAATGAGAATGATGATTATTTCCTTTATCAAGATTTATGGGGGATTTATAATAATGACTGCTAGTTTCCACGTGGTCCGGAACCTCTGGGTTCAGTGGCTTCCAAAAACAAAAACCAAAACAAGCAGCTGGAAAAAATTATGGGGCAATAAGTGGACATGGATGGAAATCTATCACTTTTCTCAAGTGATAGCTGTTAAAGCCTCTTTGAATTCATCTGTGGTCATTGGGAGAAGAATAAGACTTTGTTCAAGTTTATTAAAAAATTTATGTTCCATGGCCTTTCAAAAATGTGAGATAGATTATAATATACAATTTAAAAAGAAAGTATCCAAAAGAGGAACTCAAAAAGTCAATAATCTGACTTTAACGAATTAATGCTTATGCTACGACTGAGCAGCAAGTTTTGCTCTGTGCTTCTTTGTAGCCAGACAAAAAGGGGCACATAGTCAGTTATCACAGAAGTTACTGGGATCAGAAAGGTGGACACGCTAAATAGAGTGAATTCCCCCAGCAGTGAATTATAAATTATATGGGAACTTAGAGGAGATTAAATTGAGCTCTTAAACCAGAGCATTGCAGTCAAGTTCAAAAGCCAGCACTTTGCACGTTGACCTTCACTCTTATTTTCTTATGCTGCCATCAAGTTCTCTTAAAGATCTGAAAGGAGCAATCAAAGGAAACTTTATGAAGAGAAAAAGAAACATGTATGTTTGGCCTTCAATTGCTCTGTTATGGAAAAAAAAAAAACAAAAAAGATTCAACTTACAAAGTGGCATGCCTCGATCAGATTTTATCTTCAGTGTTAAGCAGAAGTTGAAAATGGCTCCTCCCTCTCCACGCCCCCTCACAGGGGAGCTTCCACTTAGACAAGTGAGTTGCAACTTCATGATAATCTTATTACAGTGCCAGAATTTATCACTTGAGATTTGAGATTTTAGCAAGACCAACTCAAGTAGCAAAATGAAGCAGAACATAAAAACATAAAACTTTCTTTGTTTAAGTAAGACCATTTGTCTTCTTATCCTTGACCTTGATGATGAGGGTGGTGGTGTTAGGCATCTGTTATACTGAATACACATTCTGTGTCAGGCATTACACTTGACAGGCTTGATGTCCCTTAATCCTCACAATAATTTAACGATGTAAGTGTTATGAGCCCCATTTTAGAGAAGAGGAAACCAAGCAGAGGTCCTTGTTCCCAAGAGGAGAGTCACACTAATTATGTGACTGTAGGCTGATGATCTGACCACATAACACCCAGCTTGAGGAGTCTGTGTGGGCACGTGTGTGTTTTAGCTTCTGGACCCTGCTGCTTCCTTGTTCTCACTTGCTGCTTCTCTCTGTCATTTAGAAAAACACTGACTGTGACAGTCTCTATGATTCTAATTTAAGACCCTCTATTAATTAGAGTTATGTTGGCATGACATTGTCTCTGAGTTCACTCTCAGGAAATACATCACACACACACACACACACACTCATATATATATATGCGTTAAGTGTACTCTCATTTACTAAGGCAAATGCTCTCACTTAAACCATTTTCCTTGACTCTGGAGGTACTAACAAAACATAACTGATAAAATCGGCACTGCCCTTCCCTGCTGAGAATATTAATTTGGCACACAGTGTGATCTGAAATCCAGCTCTGAAAGGCTGCAGAAGGGTAGGGGGTGTGGTGACTGGCTGTGTCCAGCCACCTGTCCATGCTGTGGTCCCCTTTTTCTCGTCAACCTGAATACCCCAAGCTGAACAGTTGGAGGGCATCTGCTCTCGGGGCTGGAACACCCGCACTGCTGACTTGGAAACAATGATCCCATCCTGCCAAATGATATATTTTTGGTACAGACAAAAATTTTGTCCCTCCTAGGGATCAAAATACATTCTTACAGGAATGCGTGTCATTTTTAAAAGACGTTGCCTAGTTCACATTCCAAAGTGTGCTCATCCTATTTGACTGTACTCAACACCCACATTTAATGTTCTCTGTACTTTTAATTCCAAAGCCCTGGGATGAGGTTTGAGAAACACACAGTGTGAGTGACATTCTTCAAAAAAGAAAATGTTCAGAGCAGTTGGTTGTCTGGAGGGTGTTCAATGAAAAGCTAACAAATCATACAGTAGAAATCAACTCTTAAAAATGCCTTTCAAGAGACTTGAGAATGCACAGTACCCATAAATGAGTTCCAAGGTAAATTATAAAACTCGTGTCATCACCCGCCTTTGAAGGTCTTCTCTTCTGGGAGGTGCTCAGGAGGTTTCCATCTAGACCTCAATAAACTGGAAATGACTTGATAATACATCCTAGTCGCTGTAATGATAAGAATAGCAAACACTTATTCACTGTTCTAAGACTTTAATTCATTAACTTATTTAATTTCACAGCAACCTGTGAGTTTGGTTCTTTTATTAGCGCAGTTTTACATATGAGGTGACTAAGGTCTGGAGAGGTCAAGCAACCTGTCAGGACTGTATTACAGAAACTGGTACCGCCAGGCCACAAACCCAGGCAGGCTGACTTCTTTGGTCTCAACAACCCTGAGATGGAAGGCACTTGTTTTGTCAGCAAGCAATTGGGAAACAGAAGGCCAGATGACCGCGAGTTCCAGTCTTGGTAGGCAGTTACTTTTGAGTCTTGACAACATTGGAAATATTTTTCTTTTAAATCCTAAGATTTTTTAAATCCTAAGATTCCCAGAACCACTCCTTTTTTTGCCACTAAATAAGAAATACAATTTTGTCCTGTGTTTCCGGTAAAGACTGCAATGCTTTTTTCAAATATTTCTTTCAAGTGGAATTGGAATCAACGACTAAAGAACATTAATGACTCAGTTTTTTACATATTGAAAGAGTGGAAACAGATTTGACCAATGGTTATGGCACACTGTAGGCATAGAGAAAAATCAAACCCTGGGAGGGTTTTCTTTTCCCTTCTTTTCTTTTTTTTTTAAGTTTCTGTGGCCAGACTCCACCCCGTTTCAGTTAAATCAAAATCTCTGGGGATGAGGCTCAGATAATCACATTAAAAAAAAAAAAAAAACTCCCCAGTTACTTCTAATATGCATCCAGGTTTGAGATGATCTAAATTAGAAGGCACGGGAGTTTCTGTTGTGGCTCAGCGGTAACAAACCTGACTAGTATCCATGAGACTCGGGTTCAATCCCTGGCCTCACTCAGTGCGTAAAGGATCCAGCATTGCCATGAGCTGTGGTGTAGGTCACAGAAGTGGCTTAGATCCCACGTTGCTATGGCTGTGGAGTAGGCTAGCAGCTGCAGCTCCAATTCAACCCCTAGCCCTAAAGAGACATAAATAAATAAATAAGATTGTACATTATATTAGGCTCCTTCTAAAGGTTATTGATGGTTATGTCAATGGGAAGTTGCAGAGGCTGAGATATAGGTTAAAATTTATTTTGTTGTGGTAAATGTCTTCAAACAAACTCAAAACATTGCAGTTCCTAACAATGGACATGACTTTCTGGATTTAATCACAAGAGTTTAAGGTATAGGATGTTACCCCCAAGTAACAAGGATTACCCATTTATTTTTGTTGAATCTTAAATGCTATGATTATTGCTATACTATGTTATACTGTGTTATAATGAGCATCTCATCGTGGGCAATGATTATGGAAATAAGAAAATAAAAAGCAAGGGATGACAGAGAGATAAGAATCCATTGTTCTTAAACCCCCTGATCAGTACTGATTAATGATGTCTGTAGGGCCACATTATGAATACTGATGACCCTCAACTCCAAGTTGATGGAAAGTCACATTAAGAAACGACAAAGAGGAGTTCCCGTTGTTGCTCAGCAGGTTAAGAACCTGACTAGTATCCATGAGGATGTGGGTTTGATCCTTGGCCAGGCTCAGTAGGTTAAGGATCCGGCACTGCTGTTAGCTGTTGCATAGGTCACAGATGTGGCTCAGATCTGGCGTTGTTGTGGCTGTGGTGGCTGTGACCGACAGCTGCAGCTCCAGTTCTGCCCCTGGCCTGGGAACTTCCATGTGCCATAAGTGCAGCCCTAAAAAAGAAAAAAAGAATAAAAGAAAAAAAAAAACAGGCAAAGAAAACTAGAGGAAGGATTTCGTTTTCTCAACTGAAGGAAGGTAGCGATGAGTAGAAGCAAGGCCACATGTGGGAGGCAGAAACTCTTGAGTCTAGTTTCAGCTCTGCCAGCGGTCTTGGAACAGTTGTCAACAGGTAAATTTCTTTACCTATTCAACAGAAATCATGGTAATTGTCCTACCTAATTTACAGGGTTGCTACCAGGGTAAAATGTCAAAGTGTTTGGGAAGGAGCAATCTGCAAACACAGAATGTTATAATAAATTTCCTCACTGGGCGATACTAGGAATACAGCTGTGTGGCCACCAAAAGAGTCTCCATTATGTTTATTTTGATTGACAAAGGGTCACCTATTCTGAATTCTTCTAAATGTAGCATCTGGTACTCAATTCTTTGGAAGCTCCATGTGGTAGAGAAGGCCTCTGTTAACTGGCGTGAATCCTTAACTGCCCTGCCCAGAGATTAGTTTATCTTGTCATTTTTGCATGACTAATGCTGCTCACTGCTGCCAGTCTGTTCAAAGTATGTGTTTGTTTCTCCAAGTCCTGACAGCCTTAGACCCTTCTGTGTCCTTGTCCATGGTGAAGGTCTCAGAATATTCCCACGAGCTTCTTCCTTCAAGCAGCCAGTCTGAGGCTCCCTGACCGCCCAGCTCCTTTCCCTGTGGATCTGCTCCTCGTCCAAGGGAGATGGTTGCATTTGGGGGTTTCTGTGTTTACACAGATGTTGGTCTGGGAAGAGTGGAAAATGAGGTGGATCTGGAATTTATTAAAGCCAGTTAATTTGACCACCAATGTGGTCAAATTACAGGCTTCTTGTTTGCTTTGAAGTGGGATTGGTAGACCCAACAAGCAAAAAGACCAAACCAAATCTCCTTCTAGAGAAAATAGACAAATTTCCCTTCTTTCTGACCTCATCTCTTATCTGCACCAAGATCCAAGGAGGACATGGATCAACTTGCATTGTATTCCTCATGCTCTTATTCTAAAATGCTCCATAAAGGGAGTAAAGTTCAGGAATTACTGTCTCTGACACTCTGCTTGTCTGCTTCAGGCTAGATAAGGGCCCCGACCCCCACATTCTATTTAGGGTTGCCGCCTGGTATCAGCGCTGGACCAGTAGACCTCCTGTTATTTAAAATGTTCAGATATGCATGTAAGTAAAGCAAATGGGATAACCAAATCCTAAAATCCCGTCACCCAGTGAGACAGTTGTCAAGAATTTTCCACCTTGCCTCGTTCCTTTTGTTATTGTTGTTGAAGCATTTCCAGGAAATCCAGACCATGTGTCATTTCACTCCTACATGCTTTCGTGGCCATCTCAAAAGTATGGATATGTTCTTGAATAATCTTAATGCCATTTCACACCTAGCAAAATGAGCAGTGTTTTCTTAAATAGCATCTGATATCTAATCCATCTTAAAATGTCCCAAGAGTCTCAAAATGACTTTCTTCAGTTGGTTTGTCATCAAAATAGGGTCTACACATTTGTGTGTCTCCTAAGTCTCCTGTCCTGTCGCCTCCCTTTTTATCTCATGAATAAATTATTTGGGAGTTCCCATCGTGGCATAGCAGTTAATGAATCCGACTGGGAACCATGAGGTTGCGGGTTCGATCCCTGGCCTTGCTCAGTGGGTTAATGATCCGGTGTTGCTGTGAGCCGTGGTGTAGGTCATAGATGCAGCTCGGATCCTGCATTGCTGTGGCTCTGGTGTAGGCCGGCGGCTACAGCTCCAATTAGACCCCTAGCCTGGGAACCTCCACATGCCGCGGGTGCAGCCCTAAAATGACAAAAGGCAAATAAATAAATAAATAAATAAATAAATAATTTGATCAGTTGGGAGTCTGAAGCCCTATGAAAATCTGTCCAGAGAAAATTTGACCTGCTTTATTTCTCCCAGGCTGACCAAAGAATCTCTCGCTCTCCCTCTACCAGTTATACCTTTGTCCAGGCCCACCAGACAGGGTGGATGGAGACAGCAGGAAAGACCCAAGAAAATGAGTGAAAATCACTCTCTCACTGGTGAACCAGAGACAAAATTTAAAACAGGGCCGAAAGAGGATCAAGCATCGCAGAGTGAGATTTGAGTCCCAGAAATTTAAAAGTAGCCCTTCCAACAATTCTACTGTGACCCAGAGGATGGAGTGAATTTCATGAGCGATCGTAGGGAATGGCCTAGAACAGGGCTGCAACTGGGAAGGGTGAGGTGATGGAGTGGTGTGGCAGGGGAGACAGCTAGTCTGGGGAAAGGGCTTCCAGCCCTCATTTTCCTGTCTATAAAAATGGATCTGACCTCCCTCTAGGTAGATTGGCTAAGGATATGAATGGGCCACAGTCACCGACAGCTAAGAGTGGAGGTTAATTTACTAGACTGAGTGAGAGCTTGGTGTGATTTTAGGAGTTATGGGGCGTCTGAGAGGGGCAGCATCCTGACAGAATCCAAGTAGTAGGCACTGCACATGGGTACCAGTGAGCCTGTAATGTATTCTTTTGTCTTTGCTGTTGGGAGTTTGCCATATGTTGCTGGGTCCAATGTGGGATCCGTAAAACATTTGTTCTTTCTTTGCAGTAAATTGTCCTTTAAGAATTAAATGGACTTATTGCTTCATTCTTGTTTTTACAGCTTCAAATCCTTTGGACAGAGTAAAAGATAGTCAGAAATGATTATATGTTCCTGGCATACCATTAAAAGGAACATAATTCTGCTTTGTCGATCATCTAGGTATTTGCACATCGCTATACCTAACTGCTTTGTATTCTGATTGTAAATTAGTTGGTTTGGACAACCCAAAATAACTCAGCAGATGTTGTTCATATGACGACCTTCTTGGTATGCAGCAGCAAGGACCAGTAATGAAACCACACTCCCTATTATAGCAGTTTAATTTGCTAAAATTACCATGCAGAGAACATGTGTCCAGGCCTCTGGGAAGCCACTCAACTTGAAAACTGCTGGCATGTGATGGCACATTCATACACAGCCTGATTCTATTAGAACCAGAGAGTAACTTTTTGACACTGGGTTCTTCTGAAATGTTACCCTTTTCATCCTCCTTTTTTAATCACCTCTGCTTTGTTTAGTAATAATTCACCTGACATCATACAAAACACGATGGACTGAGGAAAACCAAGGTAAAATTATCAGAGGAATTTACTTCAAGGCAGAGAGAACTAACAGGACAGATAAATTTCTCCCTATTAGTACATAATGATTGGCTAGTGCCATCATTCAGCTAGCTCATTTCCTTAGTAAAAACATCTTTTTACTTGTATGTTGCTTAAAAAAAAAATTAGTGATCACTTTAGCAGCACAAATAATAAAACTGGAACAGTACTGAGAAAATAAGCATGGCCTCTGCACAGAATGACATGCAAACTCATCAAACGTTCCATATTTGTCCATTATACATAAAATAGGTGATTAAGATTTATCGTATAGCACAGGGAACTATATTCATTATCTTTAATAACTATAATGGAAAATAATCTGAAAAAATATATATGTAACTGAATCACTTGCTGCACCCCTGAAACTAACATAATATTGTAAATCAGCTGTACTTCACCTTAAAAAAATCAAAACATAAGGTTTAGGGAACATTGCTGTGCTCTTCTCAGACTGTAGTGTAAACACAACAGGTCATTGCTTCATGTATTAGTAGTACTCTAATACCCCCAGCTAATACTCTAATACCCCCAGCTAATACTCTAATACCCCCAGCTAGTACTCTAATACCCCCAGCTAATACTCTAATACCCCCAGCTAGTACTCTAATACCCCCAGCCCTTTATCAATTATTAATTTTCCTAATAAGTCGGGCTTATAAGAAGGCTTTCTATAAAGTTAGTTACATAAACGAATCATTCCAGTAGCTAACAATAAGCAGCTGAAGTCAATCAGAACACGCCATCATTTATAGACGTCTAAAAACTGCATGACGCAGGCTGTAATCAAGAGAATCAGAATAGAGACTGAATAATAATGCATATCTTCCCACATAAATTCTTTCATCTTCCCTCCTCTGGAGGAGCGCTCCCTATTTTTTTTCTCTTTTTCAGTAGAAAAAGCCAAGTTAAGGAGCTCCAGGGGCCAAAGCTGAGAGGGCGTCCAGTTGTTGTAACTTTGCATCTCTTGGCCCCTTTAAACCCCTACAAGCTGCATTCCATACCCTCATGTATTATATTCAAATCTATAATAAGATGCCTGAATGCTGAGCACTTGAAGAGCTGCTTTTAAAAGTGTTGTCATAACAACAGGAATAAAATGACGAGTGTAACTTGAGTTCGAAAAGCTGATTTAGTTATAAGTCCACTGCTTTACCTAAGCAAGGGCTGAACTGTCACCTCCCAGTGCAAACAAAGGCTGGGGTCATATGGCATTCCCATAATGGAGTTGGTGTCTTTAGCTGTATTTGCCATCCATCCTCCATCGATTTAATTTACTTGTTTGGATGGCCAAAAGTAAGTTAATTGACCTTAAGAAGAATCTCTTCCTTTGATTACGTAGGCCCTACCTGAAAAGATTTAAGATAATTTCTTGTCCTTTCTCTGAGATGAACCATACCATATGACTTAATTATATGGCTCAGTTCCATTTTCTACCTGACTTTCATGACCATGAAGGAATAGTGGTGTTAGTCACATGTGCTGGGCACATGGTATGTAATTATGCTTCCCAGCATACTGTGGAGTGTATTCTAGAACCTAATGGTTTTTTTCCTGTTTAAGATGCCCAAAGATGTAGCTCAGTTCTAGTGAACACAGTAAAAAAAAAAAAAAAAAAAAAAAAAAAAAAAAAAAAATATATATATATATATATATATATATATGAGCTTATAAAAATGGTTAATTTCAGTAAAGTCAAATAACAAAAGAAGATATTGGTATCATTTTAATGCTGTTTTGAAGTAAAGAAATAGCAGTCACCATTAGTTGGAAATGAGCTTCCAACCTCTAGGGATAAACAAGGCTTCATACAAAGAAAGCCTAAAGGAGTTGATAACGCCAGGCGTGGGGCCATTTTCTTCTATATTGGAGTGTTGTTTTTGAATCTGATGCTCAAATAATGAGGATTTATGGTGGGTGTTTTTGTTTTGTTTTGTTTTTTTTCTCAATAGGATCAGCCAAGCTGTCTATGAGGACCATATTTCCAGGATATTTTCTCTTTTGATGTACATATGTTTTGCTGAGTTAAAAAAAAAATAGGTAAATTGACCTATTATTGCTAATAGCTTCAGCCTTCATTTAAGTGCAAAAATGCTTTTTCCTTCAAACCAGGAAACAGTTGGTCCTGTTTTGATGTGGAGTTTGCACCAAATGAAGGCCTTTGAGCGTTCTAGACTTTGCATTTTAAAGTAAGTTATGACAACATTAGTCAAAATCCATTCAACCCCTCTTGACATGTAAGCTGAGTTTTATGTCTTGAATCATTTCTTTTCTAATTATCGTGAGGCCAGCTGCTTCTCCCTGCATTTATTTAATCCACCAGAATGGAAGAAGAAACAGAGTTTTCATTTTCCCCAGGCTGAAATGGTGTCAGTTATCTAGAAGTCCCTACAACTGACTGTCCCAGTGAGTAGATATGCAATTAGCGTTTCTTCTTTCCTCTTCAGATGATTCAGCCAGACCCTTAAAATAGCTTCACCGTGCTCTGCTGTCATCGCTTTGAGAGGGAATAAAATAGAGAAAGATGGGAGCAGTGATGTCAAAATACTTTATTTCTATGTATCTCTTCACCTGTAAAGTAAGTGTGGTTTTATAATTAGCACATTCCATTTAATGGATAAAAGTCAGATATATCTTCAAAGGGCACATTTAAGTTAGAAAAGACCATTACTCCACACTAAATTTTTTTTCTTCTTTTTTTCTTTGTTTAGGGCCTCATCTGCGGCATATGGAAATTCCCTGGCTAGGGTTGAAACAGAGCTACAGCTGCCGGCCTATACCACAGCCACAACAACACGGGATCTGAGCCACATCTGTAACCTATACCACAGCTCACAGCAAAGCTGGATCCTTAACCCACTGAGCAAGGCCAGGGATCGAACCTGCATCCTCACAGATACTAGTCGGGTTCATTACCACTGAGCCACGATGGGATTCCCCACATTAAGATTTTTTACGTATGTTATCTCATATACTCCTTGTAACAATCTTAAGTGGCTTAGCTCTTAGTTTACTCATTTTATTGAAGAGAAAAGTTGGAGCTCAGAGAGACCTAGGTGAAGCCTTGGATTAAATCCAGGGACAATGCGTTCCTATCTTGCCCTATACTGAGCATCAAAGAAGATGGTACCTGTGCTTGAGGAGTTTGTAGCTTGTTGGAGTTCCCATCATGGCTCAGCGGTAATGAGCATGACTAGCAGGTTCAATCGCTGGTCTTGCTCGGTGGGCTAAGGATCCAGCGTTGCCGTGAGCTATGGGATAGGTTGCAGACTCGGTTCAAATCCCAGGTTGCTGTGGCTGTGGTGTAGGGCAGCAGCTGCAGCTCCGATTCGGCCCCTAGCCCGGGAACCTCCAGGGTGTGGCCCTAAAAAGACAAAAAAAAAAAAAAAAAAGTGTAGCTTGTTGACCAGATGAAACATTCAGGGAAATAGTTATAATATACCATGTCCCTGAGTATGTTAATTTCCACCAGTCATTTGAAGTTTTTTGGTTCACAAGGCAAGATTCCTTTGGTTGAGCTGCTCAGAAAATGCTTCTAGAGGAGTTCCCGTCGTGGCTCAGTGGTTAACGAATCCGACTAAGAACCATGAGGTTGTGCGTTCGATCTCTGGCCTTGTTCAGTGGGTTAAGGATCCAGCGTTGCCATGAGCTGTGGTGTAGGTTGCAGACGCGGCTTGGATCCCGCGTTGCTGTGGCTGTGGCTGTGGCCGGCGGCTATAGCTCCTGTTAGACCCCTAGCCTGGGAACCTCCATATGCCACGGGTGCGGCCCTAGATAAGACAAAATGACAAAAAAAAAAAAAATGCTTCTAGAAACAGCTGGCTTTTGCATCAGATGATAGTAATGAATTAAACCCATTGAATAAAATAAGAATCCATGGGAGTTCCCGCTGTGGTGCAGTGGGTTAAGAACCTGACTACCGTGGCTCAGGTCGCTACAGAGGTGCAGGTTTGATCCCTGGCCTGGTGCAGTGGGTTAAAGGATTGGAATTGCCGCCGCTGTGGCTGGGATTCAGTCCCTGGCCCAGGAACTTCCATACGCTGCAAGTGCAGCAGTAAAATTTAGACAGAGAGAATACATGAGCCCACCCTGACAGTACTGACAAATAAAAGTAAATAAATAAAAGGATTAAAGAAAGCTCTTTCTTACCATAGAAAACAATGATTGAGTTCAAAGTGCACCATCTTTACACCATCATCGTAATAACTGGTTTGGGCAATATTCATGAATGCTAAAACTTCTACATTAAAGAAACAAGATATTTGCATAGCCTTAAAGTACCTCCTTACCAACCACTTACCAGCTACAAAGGGAAAAATAGAAACTTTCCAGGGGAGAAATCATCCAGCACCTTAACCTAGTGATCAAAGTTAACATCACAAGTAATGGGACCAACTGACTATTGTGCCTTCTGATGCAGTGTCTTCAGTGGGACAACAATATCTATCACTTAGGTGATGTCACTGCCAAAAATGCATAACTTGAACCTGATTATGAGAAAACATCAAGACAAGCCCAAACTAAGAAACATTCTATAAAACAACTGGTCTGTACTCTCTGAAAATATCCAAGTCTGGAAAGACAAAGAAAGGACAAGGAACCATCCGAGATTAAAGGAAATAAGACACCTGACAAGAGCGGCAGTCAATATCAATTTCCAGAGATTCTGAAAATGAATTCCTTTTCCAAGTTGGTTGAACCTCAGTCTTCATTATCACAATCTTTGTGTTTCTCAAACACTTTAGTTTTTTGTGTTCTTTATTTATTGGCTGTGCCTGCAGCATGTGGAAGTTCCCAGGCCAGGAATCAAACCTGCGCCACAGCAGCGACCCAAGCCACTGCAGTGACAACCCCAGATCCTTAACCTGCTGTGCCACAAACACCTTACTTTTTATAAAGCACATCCTTGTTCTCTGTATGTTTTTAAGCAGAGGTCCTACCATCTGTAGGGTTGGTGGAAAGTCAGGTTAGAGGATGTCTAAGTAGGCTTATGATTCTAAGAGCAAATGATGCTTTGATTTCAGCTGAACCTTAAAATGCTTGTCTATTCATCTGGGGTGGGGAGCGTGGGGGGGAATTAACTGCTCTCGTCCTGTGGTTACCAAATTTCAAATTCAGCAAGTTTAATATGTGCCACCAAAGGCCATAAATACACCCGAGCTTCGTTCTTCCATCTCTCACTGTGTCTCTAAGTTTTTTCATCCATTCACAACACTTGACTTAGTCAATCAAGGTAATGTCTCATGCATAATTTATCGTTTGGTTAGCAAACAATGTTCACAACTGAAAAGCAAATATTAGCCTTGCCTTGATTTATCTTTAGGCAGTACACTACATAAATAAGCCAATGACTTAAATATATCCACTTTTTTTTTAAAGATTAGTCAACTGTTCTGTAATAGTTACCTTGCAACCATATAATAAGCAGACACCTATTTTTAGGCTTCATCTTAAATAATCATTTAGCATGGTAGGCTGTTTATATCTGGCCCACGTGCCTCTTTCAGACAACTGAATTATACTTCTGCTCTTGACCAAGATGTCAGTGCAGGACAGCATTGTTAGGAGAGGAGAGCAGAGGAAGACAAATGAGGCATGAAAAAATGACTCAGAAAGCACAGTGGGACCAGCGCGCTGTGTCTTATGTACTGTCAATGGGGGAAAGTATCAAATCACAAAAATATTCAACTCTCAGTTGGTTGCTTATTGACTGAGCTGTTCCTTTTCAAGTCCTGTTTCTTGGCACTTCCTCTTGCAGAAAGAAGGATGAATTTTTCTGGACATTGAGTGATTTTTTAACAGCTTTTATCGAGGTAAAATGTACATATCATAGAATTAATTCATCTTAAGTATACTGTTTGAGCTTTAGTAAGTGTATACAATTGTGTAGCAATTACCATGACATGGTTTTAGAACTTCCACACCTGCTTCCAACCCCATCCCTTCATCCCCATAAAGGTTCTCTCATGCTGCTTGGTCTGCTCCCGTCCCCAGCACCAGGAAAACACTTGGGTTGATTGGAGAATTGCCTACTTTTGCCAGCAGGTCACCCCAGCAACCTGCCAAATGACCTGCTGGCCAGTGCCTTATCTCAGAGGGCTGGTCCCAGTCCAGTATGGAGAGAGTATGGCCCTGTTGCTGTGCAGCTGTTGACTTTCAAGTTGATGTGCTCCCACCTGAGGAATACTTTGGTGAGAATTCAGTTAGCCTTACTAACTTCATTCAGATGTCTGTTACATTTTCTGATCAATAGTGAGGGTCTTCCAGAATTAGCTATTTGTGTTCTATACTAGAGAATTTGGTTAAAAAAATAAATAAAACCTTCCTCTCCAAGGGTTAAGACCATAACATCCAGCTGTTGAGCTGTTTTTTTTTTTTTTTTTAATTCCATAATGTTTGATGTCCAGCAGCTCTAGCATGAACAAATGCTAATGTGGTCCCGTGGAGAGGCCTGGGTGTTATCCTTGCAAGGGGCCACTTTGCCTTTGACCAGATCTTAAAATCAGAAATAAAAGGCATATGTGATGCAGACTGGATGGATTCCTTTTTATTACCCAAAGGAACACATGGACTCTGGGTAGACCTAAGTACCCTTTTAGAGATGGTTGAAGAAAGCTCAGCATAGCTCTAAAAAAAGAATATGGGAGAAAAAGCAGGATGCAAAATTTAGCATGCATTTTGCTCACAGTTAGGTTTTGGTGTTCCCTGGTGGCCTAGCAGTTAAGGATCCAGCATTGTCACTGCTGTGGCTTGGGTCACTGCTGTGACACAGGTTCAGTCCCTGGTGGGGGAACTTCTGTGTGCCACAGGCATGGCCAAAAAATTATAATGTTTTATACAGAAAAGGGAAGGGTTGAAAAAAATTAAATGCAGCAAAATTCCACCGGTGGTTGGTTTTGGGTGATAGAAACACTCTGGTTCTTCCATCCCGCTCCCTCTCCTGTCTTCTTTCTACTTCTCTCTGCATTTTCCTAATACAGCAGAGTGTTTTTATGCTTGGAAAAACTTTAAAAAGTCTAATGATTCCTATTTCCTTTCTTGAGTCTCAGTATATTTAACTCTAACAATCAATATTAGCATTCCTTCTAGCTGACTGATTGCTTTGTCCAGTTACCGTACAGGTTAATCAATGCCTCTAACGCTTCTCCTGTGAACTCGTCGGTTTGGAGATTCATGCCTGAGAGGTGACATAAAGAGGTTGTTGGCCCATCTTACATAAGCTTCGGGGACCCCTAGAGGAGTTGTTCACATCTGGGAAGAGAAGCTTGCTAACTCAGCCTAATCAAATTCATAAGAAAGAATAAGCCAGGATATCAGTTTATAAAAATATAATGCAAAATGGAACTGTCTCCCAGACTGAACTTTCAAAGCATTTTTCTTCCCCCTTTGCTCTCTCTACCAGTAGCACTATTACAGCTGTATTTTAGGGTCTGCTGTGGAGCCCTGCTGTGGGACAGATGCCCCTCATTTCGCATCCTCCAAACAACCCGCCCAAGGTTGACTTCGACCGTTCATTCATTTATTCTGAAGAATCAGGTTATCTCTACTTCCCAGTCGCTGGCTATTTCCCCCTCTGAACTGCACTCGTATTGCACCTTTTATTTCTGGTCCAGACAAGGGGTGAGACCTGGCAGGGTGAGGGAGGGCCTCTTGGTCCCTTGATCTTTTTTTATCTGCTTCTTCCCCCTCCCCAGACCCTGCCATCTCCAGACCCCAGTGTTCTTTCCACAGTACCTGCTGATTTGATAAGCTCCCTTCTAACTTAAACAAGCTAGGAACTTCTGGTCGGCTGGTGGCTCATAGCATCTACTCTAGCCCAGGGTACCTGGGTCACTGTGTCAGAACAGAACGGTAACATACCATACTCCTCGCAATTTCAGAAGACTCCGGTATGTGTTCAGTTGAATCTGAGTACTGCATAGTGTTTGCCTAAGATTTGAAACCTTTCTGAGCTTTAATGCACACAAGTGAATGTTAGTTCTGTGGGCATTCTCAGAAAGACCAGCTGAGAAGTCAATAACTTGGGGACTAGTAACATGTTTCAAAGCCCCAAAAGTTTGAAGTAACAGCAGCCGAAGAAAAGTTTGTTGTTTTATGTGGGATTTGTTGCTTGTTAGATATGGCATTTGGTGACCCTTAGCCACATGTATGGGGAAGAGCACATATGCCAGGAATGTAGTCCCGTCTCTAAAAGTCCTTCAGACGAAAGAAGTCAGTATATAGCCCAGAGCTCATAATAGGAACTTCAATGGGGACTCTGAATTGTTTTGTTGTAATCAGAATTTCTGAAACCTAACACATTATTTCCTAGAAATCACATTCTCCTCTGCAGGATTTTTTTTTTTTTTTTTTGTCTTTTGTCTTTTTTAGGGCCGCGGCATATGGAGGTTCCCAGGCTAGGGGTCTAATCGGAGCTACAGCTGCTGTCCTACGCCACAGCCACAGCAACGCCAGATCCGAGCCGCATCTGTGACCTACACCACAGCTCACGGCAATGCCGGATCCTTAACCCACTGAGCAAGGCCAGGGATTGAACCCACAACCTCGTGGTTCCTAGTCGGATTCGTTTCTGCTGCGCCACAATGGGAACTCCTCCTCTGCAGGATTTATTGTATAAATTTAGCTGTTACCCATCAAAGTTATCTTATGTATTCTTGTGTGTGAGCTCTCTCTCTTCATCAGTCCCAACTCTGGACAACTCCAGATGTCTGCAGTTTCAAAAAAGAATTTTGCATCATATCACAAACTACCAAAATGCTTTTCCTTTATAAAAGGTCGAACGATATAGAAAAAATGAAAATGGTTTCTGACTGCCACTCAACCCCACCTCTCTGCAGACTGTGTGTATACCTTGAGAACTTTTCTATTCATGTACATAATTTTATGTTGTTTTGTTTTCAACATTCCTGGTATCATACTCTATTTCATTTCATCCTGGGGGTGGGGGACACTTTCTGTGTGGGCATATCGTTTTTAACTGCTGCATTGTATTCTATTCTATGGTTATGCCGTAAGTTATCAACCATTCCAGTAACGACTAATATTTATATCATTTCCATTTTCCTGTTATTCTATTGGCTGTCATGAACATCCCTGTATATACCTTTTTGTGAACTTGACTGTTTCTCCATAGGACAGCAAAGAGTACGTGTGACATATTAAAGGACAGGTATGGTTTACATTTTCAATACTAAGTACAGGAGTTCTTCTGTGGCTCAGTGGGTTAAAGACCCAGCGTTGTCACTGCTGTGGCTCAGGTCACTTCTATGGCTCGGATTCAATCCCTGGCCAGGGAGCTTGCACATACAGTGGGTGCGGCCAAATAAATAAATAAATACTAGTTACTACCAAGTTGTCTTCCAAACTTTGGGTACCGCTTTACACCCCTACCAGCAGTGGTACAGCAATTCCACCACAGTCCTTTCTTCAGGTGAGGCCTTTGGTTCAAAAGAGCATATGCTATTAAAATGCAAATGAGGAGTTCCCGTTGTGAGTCAGTGGTTAACGAATCCGACTAGGAACCGTGAGGTTGCGGGTTCGATCCCTGGCCTTGCTCAGTGGGTTAAGGATCCGGCATTGCTGTGAACTGTGGTGAAGGTTGCAGACGCGGCTCGGATCCCGCGTTGCTGTGACTGTGGCGAAGGCCGGCAGCCGCAGCTCCTGTTAGACCTCTAGCCTGGGAACCTCCATATGCCGCGGGTGCAGCTCTAGATAAAAGGCAAAAAGACAAAAAAAAAAAATGCAAATGACAAGGCTTTAAGTTTTAAGTCCTTAAAGCCTGAAAATGAGTAATGTAGCTGTAGGGTAGTATTACTGGAAGAGAGCAGCCCTGTGAGAGTTCCCCTTGTGACTCAGAGGTAATGAACCCAACTAGGACCCATGAGGATTCAGGTTCCAATCCCTGGCTTCACTCAGTGGGTTAAAGATCTGGCATGGCCATGAGCTGTGGTGTAGGTCGCAGACACAGCTTGGATCTGGTGTTGCTGTGGCTGTGATTTAGGCTGGCTGCTGTAGCCCCAATTCGACCCCTAGCCTGGAAACTTCCATATGTCACAGGTGCAGCCCTAAAAAAAAAGGGGGGGTGGAGAAAGAAAGAAAGCAGGTCTGTGAGATTATGGGAAGCCAGGGAGCAGCTTGAAAACTTAGGGCTCCAAGAGGCGAGAGAGGTGTCCTCAAGACGAGGATGACAGAGTTGCAGGGTAACTAGCCACCGGGGAATGGCTGAGGCTGTTGGAAGACTAGTAGCCAAAAACTGTCACCCCTGCCTCAAATCCCACAGTGTGTGTGTGTGTGTGTGTGTGTGTGGTTTTGAGCGGGGGGGCTGCTTTGTGTACCCTTGCCCCCCGCAACTGCCTTCCCCTCCCTGCCCCTACCCCTAGCTGCAATGGGTGAGATTCCTGACCCACTCCTTTCCTCCAAGGGCCTGACGTTGTGCAGAAGCCCTCAAATTGTTTTATGACTCTCCTTAGGCAGTGCGTCAGCCTCTAGGGGCACTGATGGCAGGCTAGAGATCTCAGTCCAAGCCAGCCATCAACCAAATTCTTCCCTGATAGATAATGATCATTTCTAAGACCAGACGGGCAAAGCAGAACATTCACGCCATCCTGTTCTAGCGTCATCCATTCAACACGTAAAGGTAATGAAAAGCTGCTGAGGATTTTACCCACCCCGAGGCAGTTTACAATCTCAGAATCCAGGACAAGCATCTGTTTTGTTCTCAAGAAGCTTTCTTACCATTACTGAAAAAGGGGAAGAAGGGAAATTATTTCACTCTCCAGTTCTAATGTTTCATTCATGTAATAAGACATTTAAATTCTGCAAAGAAAAGCTTATTTAAGACTTTTAAAAAGTTGGACATTTGAGAAATTGTAGATCATTTTAACAGAAGTTTGAAAATTTTCAACCAATTCAGCATCATCTTTTTTTATCTTTTTTTGGCTGGGTATCAGAACCATCTGGGATCCTTTTCAAAGCCCCAATCCTCACTCAGGTCCATGATAGCGAAATCGGAGTGCCTGGGGGTGGGAGTCAGGATGAGTAGAGGAAACAGCAGATCCAATGAATGTGAGAAAAAAAAATCATTTTGATTTAGAAGCGTAATCACTGGGAAGCACTGGACAGTCATACAATTAAAATATTTCAAATACTTGAAGTCTTTTCTCTGTGACCAAAGAAAGCCCTAATGCAGCAGACCTGATGAGCAATAATTTTACAAGATGAGAAACAATACTCATAAAACTTACCAAATTGAGACCCTCAGGTGGATTTTCGGTAAATTATCGAGTACAGAAAGCACATATTTTCCTGATGTTTATTACATTTTCTTGATCTTGATATTTATTACATTTTCTGGATATTTACTACGTTTGCATCTGATACAGAGATGGGACGGGTATGCTTTATGAACCTAAGACGGAATTTTCAAATGAAAAGTCGACAGACTTCTTCGTAAGCATGAAAAACACTTAGGAAAAACCTCATTAAGGATTTAGGCAAATCATGAAAGTGAGAAGTAACTAGAAAGAGCCTTATTCCCACTGCATTTTGTCCTCCTGTTCGTGCACCAGCTAGTCATTTGACTGCGCATGTGTACTTTACATCATTACTTTTAAAATTCTGGAGAACGTTCCAGAGCTTAAGCCTCCCTGCCCCCACCCCTAGCTGCAATGGGTGGGATTCCTGACCCACCCAGATCAAAGAGCAACCTGTTGTTTATTGTAAATCCTCTTGCCAAGTGAGTCAGCCTGTAACCTGCAAGAATGCCTGCGAGCCAAAGCTCCTTTCTCCTGGGCTTGGGGGGGGAGAGGAGGGGATTTAAAAACCTGCAGCCTCACGGGGAAGGGGGCTGTTTGCTCTCCCCTCGCTGGGAAAGCAGCTCATTCATACCTCCTGCCTCAACGGCCCTGCTTCAAAGAGCCTTGAGTAGAGCCCAGGGAAGCTGGCTCTTCCGTGGCATCTCGTTGAACTATAAGAACTTTTTTGCTGCTGTTTTTCAGCTGTGCTTGCTTACTTGCTTGCCTGCTGGCTTGCTGGATCTTTAAAGGCCGATCTTTGATGCCATTCCAGCACACCAATTTGGTGCCTACCCACTTTGGAAGTCTTTAGTCTGGGCAGTGGCCGTGTCCCCTTTCTCCTGCTGCCCTGTCCCCCTTCTTGGACTGAGGCTACCTGCTAAGACAATGGTATGTGCTTCCACTCTTCCTGATAAAGGGAATAGAATTACCTAACCGTTCTAGGGCAGTCCTTTGGGAAAACTAACCTTGGGATTCTGGCCGGCTAAAGTTGTGTTTTGACAGCCCGTCTTGGTGAGCGGTGATGAGTTTTCACAGAAGGGGAGCTGGTGACCGAAATGGGATGTGTGCTTGCTCTGTGTGCTTTCCGCCTTAACCTTGCTTGCCTCTTCTCTTGTGTTCTTATCATAACCGAGATGATCATTGCTTTTGTGAGCCCTCTCTGTGCGCTTCCTTTTTTCTCACTGCCACCATACCAGCACAGTCTTATCTCTCAAAATACACCTAAGGGTAGGAAAAGGAAGAATTACGTTAAAGTAAGTTTGTCTCTCCAGAAACCTAGTATTTTTAGCCTTGTGACTCCTAAGTGTAGGATTCCACCCTCAGACTGGACTGTTTTGAATGCGATGCCAACCTGTTTGAAACTTGACCTGGCCTATTTGTGTGCTTTGGCTGTTGTTGTCCTAAAAGGAAGGAGACATTCCAAAGTTTCTGTGTATCTCGAAGATATGGTTGAACCTTGTTTAAAAAATAATCCCCGAAGGAACCTTAAAGTAACTGATAATGATGTGTAATTTATATTTATTTATGTCTCAGTCTGTGTCTTCGCCTGAGAGCTAAAGCCTTTGGCTTAAAAAGAACGTGTCCTAAGAAAGAAGCCTTGCAGGCCTCTAGCAGTTTCATGACTCAGCTTACCTCATATCAACGCCTATTATGGTCGACAAGCATAGCATGTTTTCTGTCTGAACCTGCCTGTAATTTGCCTTAATCTTTCCACCGTCTTGCAGGACTACCAGCCAGACTCCCAGAAATCATGTTGGTAGGATCCCAGTCCTTCTCGCCTGGAGGGCCCAATGGGATCATCAGAAGCCAGTCCTTCGCAGGGTTCAGCGGCCTTCAGGAGAGGCGATCCAGGCAAGTCTCGTGTGGTTCTCTCCTGGGGTGTGGCTTGAGAGGGATGTGAGCTGCGATGCCCTAAAGAGGGTCTCCGTGTGTGGCCCTGTCGAAACACACACACCTGTGTGATTTAAATCTCCTTCATAGGGAATTCCCATTGTGGCTCAGTGGGTTAAGAACCCGTCTAGTATCCATGAGGATGCAGTTTCGATCCCTGGTGGGTTAAGGATCCAGCGTTGCCCTGAGGCTTAGGTTGCGATGTGGCTCAGATGGTGTTGCTGTGGCTGTGGCGTACGCCGGCAGCTACAGCTCTGATTCATCCCCTAGCCTGGGAAATTCCATATGCTGCAGGTATGGCCCTAATGAGAAAAAAAAAAAATCTCTTTCGTGAAGAAGATGTAACGTTCCCCAAATTTCTATCATTTAGAATTCCTCCCGCAAAGAAGATGGCTGAAGATTTAGGATAAGCTAGCAATACACGTGTAGTTTTCTCTAATCCCACTCTACCCCCACCCCATTTTTTTCAGATCCTTTGATACCTATTGTCCAAGGGCCTCCAAAATGTTTGAACCGTGTATCCTCTAAGCAGCAACAATAGATTTGCCTTTTTCCATACATCTATTGATACCGAGCATTTTCTAAAAATCTTTCCCAGTCTTTTATGTCATCCCTAATGAGGTTAAATGTGCTTTCATAAGTTTACTTGCCTTTTGTATTTATTTGAGGAATAATCAGTTCGTTCACATCCGTTGCCTGTTTTGGGGGTGGACATTTACATATTTTCTTACAGAACATTTAAGGCTTTTTATATATTCATCTCAACACCATGTATTGTAGTCTTGTTTCCACTAGTTTGAATTGCTCCTCTTTTTTTTAACCATTTGACCCCCCTTCACCCATTTCTCCTACCACCCCCCCCCACACTCCCTGCCTCTGACTGCCACTAGTCAGTTCTCTTTGGTTTTTTGTTGTTGCTTTTTTTTTTTAGATTCCATGTATAAAAGAAATCATACAGTATTTGTCTTTGTCTGACTTACTTCACTAAATTATGATGCCCTCAAGGTCCTTCCATGTTGTCTCAAATGTCAAGATTTCATTCTTTTTATGTCTGAATAATATTCCATTGTGAGTTCCCTTCATGGCTCAGCGGAAACAAATCTGACCAGCATCCACGAGGACGAAGGTTCCATCCCTGGCCTCCCTCAGTGGGTTAAGGATCTGGCGTTGCCGTGAGCTGTGGCGTTGGTCGCAGACAAGGCTTGGATCTGGCGTTGCTGTGGCTGTGGTGTAGGCTGGCAGCTGCAGCTCAATTTGACCCCTAGCCTGGAACCTCCGTATGTCACAGGTGCAACCCTCAAAGACAGACCAAAAAAAAAAAAAATTCAATTGTGTATACACACACACACACACACACACACACACACACACACACGCACAATTTCTTTGTCCAGTCATTCATCAGTGGACACTTAGGCTGTTCCCATATACCTTGGCTTTTGTAAACAGTGCTGCAGTGAGCATGGGGTTCATAAATCTTTTTCAGTTAGTGTTTTCATTTTCATTGGCTAAAAACCCAGCAGTGGAATTGCTGGATCAAGTTCTATCTTTAATTTTTTGAAGAACCTCCATATTATTTTCCATATAGTGGTTACACCAGTTTACATTCCTGGCAACGGTGCACAAAGATTCTGTTTTATCCACATCCTTGCCAACATTTGTTATTTCTTATCTTTTTGATAATAGCCATACTAACAGGAGTGAGGTGATATCTCACTGGGGTTTTGATTTGCTCTTCCCTGATGATTAGTGATGTTGAGCATCTTTTCATGTACCTGTTGACAATTTGTATAGCTTCTTTGGAAAAGTGTCTGTTCAGATCTTCTGCCCATTTTTTAATTGGATTGTTTGTTTTTTTGCTATGGAGCTGTATGAGTTCTTTATATGTTTTGGATGTTCCCCCTTATCAGATATTATTTGCAAATATTGCCTCCCATTCAGTAGGTTGCCTTTTTTGTTGTTGATAGTTTCCTTTGCTTTGCAGGAGCTTTTTAGTTTGATATAGTCTTACTTGTATATTTTTGCTTTTGGTGTCATATTAAAAAAATCATAGCTAAGACCTATGTCAAGGGGTTTAATATCTATGTTTTCTTTTAGGAGTTTTATGGTTTTAGGTCTTACATTCAAATATTTAATCCATTTTGTGTTGATTTTTGTATGTGGTATAAGAAAGGTACAGTGTCATTCTTTTGCATATAGCAGTCCAGTTTTCCCAACACCATTTATTGAAGAGACTGTCTTTTTTCCCCAGTGTATATTCTTGGCTCCTTTGTTGTAAGTTAATTGACCATATATGAGTGGGTTTATTTATGGGCTCTCTGTTCAGTGATCTATGTGTCTTTTTTTATGCCAACACTATACTGTTTTATCACTATAGCTTTGTAACAGAGTTTGAAACCACCCTGCACCCCTTTTTGAAACATATTTCCATTGTACCCAGACTTGGGAGATCAGATTTGGTATGAAGTTATGAAGTAGAAAAAGACTGCCTCTACAGAATGACTCTGGGGAGCAGATGTCATTGTCATTCAGACACAGCCTCGAGAAAGTTAGTCTTTAGTTTCCCCAGAATTTCCCCCCATCTAAAATAGGACCTGGGGGAACTCAAGAAAGAACACATAGGGAGCGAAATAGGTAACACAGAATAAAGTGGGCCCTCTGTTTTTCTGACATGATAAAGGTCTTACATTCTGAGGGGCCTTATGTGCTTTGACCTGTATTGTTCCCTTTGGTGCGCATACTGATGGCAGAGGAAAGTAACTAAGAATTAATCTGGAAGGTACGTAATAGACACCTGCCAAACTCGGAGGTCACAGCTTTCCACTTAACAGCTGGGTCAGTGAGTGTTCTGGTCTCTTAGCTTCCTAATCAGATCAGCAGTTTGGGTTTAAGTTAACAGGTATCCACTTACCACTGCAGGCTGCCTCCCTGATACAGAAATGCTGAGTTTTATATTATACCTAAACAAAATTTACTCCATAAAAATGAGGCTTTAAAAAAAGCTATCCATCCAGCTAAGTGTGCTTTTCTTTAACACTGCAGACATACCTCAGAGATACTGCAGGTTTGGTTCCAAGCCATCGCAACAAAGCAAATAGTGCGCTAAAGCAAATTACACGAATTTTTTGGTTTCCCAATGAATATCAAGTTTATGTTGACACTATACCATAGTCTATGAAATGCACAATAAAACTATGTCTAAAAAAAAAAAACAGTGTACGTACTTTAATTAAATACTTTATGGATAAAAAAAATGCCAACCATCATCTGGCAACACAGAGTTTCCACAGACCTTTTCCACAAACCTAGTGTGAAAAAACACAATATTTTCAAAGGGCAGTAAACTTAAGTGCAATAAAACGAGGTATGCGTGGATACAGAATTAGCCCTTTGTCATGCTTGTGGACTTTTATTTAAAAAGTATTCTTTTACATCCCAGTCAAATTTAGTAGATGCTTATGCCTGATATCATGCAATGCACATATTTTTTAATTGGATTATATCCTTATGCCTGTTCATCATTTCCACCAAAAAGTGTTTGTCCTTGGCCTCCCCTGAGGTTTCAGTGATGTGACATGTTTTTACGCAGAGCTTACGTTACCTGAATCTCGGCTTTGACTCTGGGTAGCTGCAGCCCATCAGAGCTTCCCGATACTGGTGGTTAAATCCAATACCAAGAAACTAAATGTAGGAAGGTTCGGATCTATTCATATGCAAGGGAACCTGACCTTCTCCAACAGACACTAATACAAACACACCATGATTAAAAGACATTTTGGGGGTCAGATCCTTTTGGATGCCGGAGACTCACAATTTGGCTTTTCTTTTCTCTTTCCATAGATGTAACTCCTTCATTGAAAATTCCTCCGCTCTCAAGAAACCTCAGGCCAAACTGAAGAAAATGCACAATTTAGGACATAAAAACAACAGCCCTCCCAAAGAGCCTCAGCCTAAAAAAGTGGAAGAGGTCTACAGGGCCTTGAAAAATGGACTTGAGTAAGAACATCGAACCTAATAATGCACTGAAACCTTTTTCCTTTCTAAGATGCTCAGGAGGGTCAAAAAGCTACCCTTGTGAGATAATTTTAGCAAGTCTATTTCTGTAGTAGATATTTTATTAATGGTACCCTAATAAAGGAAGCCATAAATGAATCCCAAAGATGTGTACTCTGTTGGGTTTCCATGTCATTTCCAAACCTTGAAGGAGACCTGAAATAGTAATATGTTTATAGTTAACTCTCTGACATATTGGATTTCACTTAAACAAGGGTGGTTAGGCCTATCTCTTTTAAGATTGCTGATGAAGGGTTCTAAACCCTTCTCAAGTATATTATGGAGATGCTTTGTCTGGAATAAAACTTCCCTAGTGTGTGGTGAGACATGTACTGTCAATGTCGTGTGGAACTAGACAGAATTTGTGAGCCCAGAGCCAGGACTGACTCAGCAGTTCTTGTCCCCTTCCCTCCCCATGGGTGTTTCTTTCTTGGACTGTCAGCCTCACAGAGGTTCTCCTTTTGGACCATCTGGATAGTATCAAGTGCAACTGCTAGAGCTTTCAAAATATGGGGAGCCTGGGAGAATCCAGAGCCTCTTCCCCACCCGCTCTGCCTGCCACGGAGCGAGGTTCCAGTTCTTAATCCCCCGTCCAAAGGGAAAGGTCAGCATCAGCACCAGCTTCCACTTGACAGTCACGGAGTTCACAATTACATCTCTCTTATCTTTGCAGTGAGTATCTGGAGGTTCACCAGACAGAGCTGGACAAGCTGACAGCTCAGTTAAAAGATATGAGAAGAAACTCTCGCCTGGTAGGTACTGTCTAATCATGAGGAGGTTAACACCATGGTCTTTTTGTTTGTTTTGTTTTGTTTTTTTGGCTAAGTAACTTCTCTTACTGGATGGGCATGGGGATGAGAAAGAAGCTGCTAGAAAGGCAGATCCGAGGGGCAGAGTATATCTGCTTCCTGAAATGTATTTTATTTATTTACTTTACTTTAATTTATTTATTTATTTATTTTTGCTTTTTTAGGGCTGCACCCATAGCATATGGAGGTTCCCAGGCTAGGGATCGAATCGGAGCTATAGCTGCCTACCCCACAGCCACAGCAACGCAGGATCCGAGCCTCATCTGCAACCTACACCACAGCTCACGGCAACTCCAGATCCTTAACCCACTGAGCGAGGCCAGGGATCGAACCCGCAACCTCAAGGTTCCTAGTCGGATTTGTTTCCGCTGCTCCAGGACGGGAACTCCCCAAAGTGTATTTTAATGCTTTATTCTTAACGTGTTTCAGTATTTCCCAGGTATATTTTGGCAGATGAATTTTGTAATTAGGAAAAAATACTTTTGAGAAAAATCTGTGACTCTCCCCCAAATAATATAAGGAAGTGAAAAGTTGGGGTTTTCCTACTGTATTGTTAGTACCGAATTTGGAAACTAGAACTTTTGCTATATCTCTAGTTTTTACAAAATGTGATAGGTCAGTGATGTCAGAGGGGGAGAAGGCCCCAAAGATAACTGTTAGGAGAAAGCAGAGAAGTCCCTGAACCCATTCAACACACAGTGTATTGTTGGCCATGCTTGCAGATTTCCTCTGTTTTCATGAATTTGTGAGGACTTGTCTGCTTGAAGAGGTGTTTCTAACGTAAATGATTGTGCTTAGTTCTAAATCATATTACACCTTAATGTTTCAAGGCATCAGAAAGCCCAGGAAAAGTCTATACATATATCTGAATGGCTGATATCTTCTTGTTTAAAGATGTGCTGAAATGTCCTTTTCAAAGGCTTAGAAGCTAAAGGCTTTTTTTTTTTTAATTAACAATGAATTTTATTTCAGTTATAGGTGTACAAAGATCATAAGTCAATATGATAGATTTTGTGTCCCAAACCCACAGTGCATCCCCCCACCCCCCAGACTGTCTTATTTGAAAAACCAAGGTTTTCCAAAATCTGTGAGTCATTGTCTGTTCTTCAAAGAAATTCATTGTGTCTCTTTAGTTTCCACATGTAAGCGGTAGCATTGGGTGTTGCTGTCTAATTGTCTGACTGGTTCCACTTCGTATGATAATTTCTAGGTTCATCCATGTTGCTATAAATGTTATTCCGTTCCTTTTAATGGCTGAGTAACATTCGATTATGTGTATGTACCATATCTTCCCTATCCACTCCTCTGTCGGTGGGCATTTAGGTTGTTTCCATGACCTGGCTTCTTCCCTCTCTAGCTGCTTTGGATGTAAAATTAGGTTGTTTATTTGAGCTTTTTCTTGTTTCCTGAGGTTGGCTTGTATTGCTATATACTTTCCTCTTAGCGCTGCTTTTGCTGAATCCCAGA
>PVHT021183524.1:16307439-16446365 GCA_004024745.2 Catagonus wagneri
GGCTCTTTCTCCCTGTGCCCGATCCCCAGGCGTGGGGTTTTGACGTGGGGCTCAGAACTCTCAGTCCTGCAGCTAAGTCTCTGTGATACAGTTACTTTCCAGTCTGTGGGGCTTCCCGCCCAGGAGGTATGGGGTTGCTTCTATCGCGTAATCGCCCCTCCTACCTCTTGATGTGGTCTCCTCTTTGTCTTCTGGAGCAGAATATCTTTTTTGGAAGTTTACAGTCCAGTTGGTTGAAGGCTGCTCGGCATTTGGTTGTATTTTTGCTGTTTTTCGGGAGAGAAGTTGAGCTCCAGTCCTTCTATTCCGCCATCTTAATCCCCTTTCCTAAAGGCTTCATAGAAGGTAAAGGTTTTATGTTCTAATGATATTGGAAGATAAACTGCTCCCTTTACGTGGAACTCTCTGTGAATGGCCTTCAGAGCTTTTGAAGGTCCTTGACAGCGCTCAGTGGCAATTAATGTCCCTCCTTGGAGAATAATGGGATCTGGAAGAGACACTTCCACCACCAGGACCTAGCGTCCCATAAAAAACCTCCTGATGGAGGATGTGGCTTAGTGTACTGATTCTCCTGGGGAATTGTGAGCACACAGGAAATGAACTTTACTTTGAAAACAATTTGTGAAAAGCCTATCACCACCCTTAAAGATTTTTTAAATACCAATTTTTATGTGTTTAAACAGGAAGGCAGTTTTTTTTTTTAACGTATAGTCACTGTTACTTTTTATGTTAAAAACTTTTTTTTTTAATTTAAAGTGAACATGAATGTATGTGCCTCTCACTCTATAAGGGAGGAGAGCTCGAATCAACTGAAAGTCTTAAGGCTCCCAGCGGGGAGAGGAGCCTGGGAATTCTAAAGACACAGAGTATAAATAAATATTAGCTCGTAAAAGTATTCTTACTGGCATTTAAAATAACCCAGATTTTTACGCTTTGAAAGCAGATGCCAAAAAGTCCAACAGAACTTTATGAGGCTGATTATTATTTCTCTGATGATGCAGAAATGCAGACACAATTCCTCTATTAATATCGGTAATGGTTTTGAGGAAGATATGTTTTAATTTGGGTGCTCCTTTTTTTTTTTTTAAATTTTAGGGTGTGCTGTATGACCTAGACAAGGTAAGTTATTGTTCTGTGTTGGAGTGTTACTGGGACATAAAACTCTTCATCCCCGAGGACAAGTCACTGACCTCCTCTTGGGTACAGTAAGATCCTAGAGAAATGATGATTTTTCGAATCCAAGGAAAATCCATGCATTTATCCATTGAGGATGATGAGTAAGTACATGGTCTAGAGACCCAATAATGTGTTTGAGATTATTTTCATAAGTAGGCCACCTGCTGCGGGGTTTCCCGGTGTGCTGAAAGTTTCCCAGCTGTTTCAATGTCTTTACATGTGTTCTCACCAAACATGGACTGTCCTATTTCATCAAATAGAAGACATCTTGTTTGGAAAACACATAATTATCTAAGAAACAGAGCGAATCCAGCTAAACTGTATTTTATACTTATGACAAAACTTTCTTAGTCTTATTTTAAATGTAGATTTTTTTTTTTTTTAGTTACATGTGATACTCTTTCCATAGCCTTCTGTATATAGGATGCCTTTAATGCTGAATTATAGTATAATCTGTTTGCAAATATGTTAAAGGATAATTAAATGTAATGCACCTGATATCAATTGTAACTCAAATGGAAGAGATGATACATAAGCAACCACGATTACCTTGGAGCATGCACAGGCAGCAGCAGTTGTAAAATGCACCCCAATTAACAGAGACATTAAAATGGGGTGGGAGGTTCTCTCGTGCAGTGCAGCATGTTAAGGACTGGTGGTTGTCACTGCTGTAGCATGGGTTCCATCCCTGGGCAAGGAACTTCCATATGACCCGGGTGTGGCCAGAAAAAAATAGGGGAACATCACCGTTGAGTTGATAAAATATCACTGTAAAGGCATTTAAATATACTCCGATATGATAACGTCCTGCCAGAAGTCCACTGAATTCCATTTGATTGGCCTCCCTTGATGGTAAATACAAGGATTCCAACAGCTGACTCAAGTTCAGCTCTCAGAGTTGTTTATTCAGTATTTTCAAAAATATTTTCCAGATTGATACGAGAGAATCTTTAAAGTCGCCACAAAGATAGGAGGAAAGGGGAAATTGTTAGTATTTTCTGGTACTTTGGGGTATGAGATAATAAAGATAGCCACACAAGATTGGTCAGTTAAATGGTCTTTTCTCAGACATCTTCTTTTATTTGCAGCAAATTAAAACCATTGAAAGATACATGAGACGCCTGGAGTTCCACATTAGTAAGGTAATTGACGTTCCTCTTGCCTTTGCCTCTGTTTTTCAGTTCTCAGTGGCTGATCAATACAGCTTTGGCCTGAGCATAGCATCTGGTCCGTGGAGAATTTCTTACCCAATTGACTCCTAAGCTGATTAACAATTAAATCCTCCAACAGGCAGTAAAGATGGAGAAAAAAATAATAATGATAGAGCACCTAATTATCTAGCACATTTTTTTACTCAACTTGAGTTCAGCAAATATTTAAGTGCTTCCTATGCAGCGTGGCCAGTGCCTGGTGGAGAACACAGTCTCAGCGTAGTCTGCTTAGCGATAAGATTAAGCCAGACTGACCTATAAAAATCTTCTCATTCACCTAACTTGACACTTGAGTCCCACCTACACCTCGGAACCCCCATGACCTTCTTCCTGAAGGCCTTTAAGGACAGCTGTCATGTACCGCCCTCAGTCTTTCTCAAGCTTCTAATTCCTTCCACTTTTCTTCACATGGCTTGGTTTGTAGGTTCCTTTTCATCCCCATTGCCCCCTATATGTACACCAGTTTGTCAGGGTCCTTGAAGCCCAGCCCTGAACCCTACAAGTAGTTGACTGAGGGCCCCAGCAGCCTGGTGTGGAACCTCCCCCATCTTGTTCTGAACACTGCCAGGCGATATCGGTACAATCCAGGAACAGTCTCCCTTTGAGGTCAACTAAATGAGACCATTAGTGATTCTTTCCTGTTCAGCTCTGCACCCACCAGCCTGTCTTCCAAGTGGAGAGACCGGGACTTTCAGTGGTTCTCTTTACTAGGAGTCAGCAGCCTCAGACTTTAGTCCCGTCTCTGCCATGTACTCACCGGGCTATAACCTCTGTGTGGACCTTGGCTTTCCAGTCTGTGCAGTGAGGCCGGGAGGTGTGTGGATTCAATCTAGATGCTAAGAAGGCTTTCCAGTTTAAAATTCTGTGATGATGTATACGTCTCTAAACAGGTGTAGGTGCGACTGCCTTTGTGCGTTCCCACCTGGAAAGATATTTATTACCTTGGCAAATCTGAAATTGCTCCTCTTTCTGCTAAACTCGATAAATAAAACAACGACATCCCTTAGAAGATATTTATGTGGCAGGCGAGCCTTGAAAGCACTCTGCTTAGTTTGAAAAATAGCAAGAAAACAGAATGAGTGTTAGGTAAGGCTGTGCTGATCCACCTGCATCCGTCACTGTAAGATACAACAGTCCTAGCGACTCTTCGAGGTCGGTGATACTCCCTCAGCAGCATTTTATGCCTGGATCCCTAACAGATCCCAGCAAATTATATCTAATGGACTAAGTCAATCAGTTTATCTAATGAGAGCCACTGCTGACTTATAGGTAAGACAAATACTTGCCTATAGATGGGCCAGTGTCTGCCTAGAGGATTATGTGGTTATCCTTTGTCCTGAAGGTTAGCTCCATTTGGCTAGGATAGATTGATGTTTAAATGAAAACAAGAATAAACTTTTCTTGAAATGCAAAGTGGGCTGCTCAGTCATTAGGGCTAGCCCAGGGGTCCAGTGAGCGGCTTACTTATTGAGAGAATAACAGCCTCAGAGACTTTGGTGGGAAAAAAGGGCCACGGGTCACTCTTCCTGGAGGCCACAGGGGTGAAGCAGCCCAGCCTGCTCCAAGAGGCATCGGCTCTTGTGTTTCTAAGTCTTGAGGGGGCCTCTCACGTCACAACAACCTGCCGTGTTTATTTAAAATTCCAGATTCCCCGCCCAGCCCTAACCTACTGAATCGGTAGCCATTCTCAAAGGGTATGTTATTATCATTTAGAAACCTAACTATAGAGGTGTAGCAGGGACATGTTCATTTCCATCACTCCGTTTTCTTAATTGTGGAGTAATTTGCATGCAAAAAAAAAAAGTCGCAGTTCTAAGTGTTCAGTTTGATAAATTTTGACAATTATGCTTCACGCTGATTTTAAGAAACACCTTTGTTTCCTCTCTTTCCTTGAGCTGCATCTTTACAAAAATCATTTTCAATAAATAGCCCCGAGTTCTTTTTTTAAAAAAATTCTAAATCTGAATGTGTGCATATCACCTTGTGACACCGCCTCTTAAAATAAAGTGATAATAGCCCAGTAGAAAACAGTCTTCACACAGGTGTGACACTGTCTACGCTCTTCCAGTGTTTGTTCCTTATGTAAAAGGCTGCTGCCTTCATTACCTACCCCTTGTCTCACGCAGCCCACCAATGTTAAGTTTATTTTCATTCTGTGTCATGTGAAGAGAAGGCTCAGAGTAAAATCTGTTTTGAAATAGAAAATGGATCCTAGTGGCTAAAACAGAAATGATTGGTCTCTTTTAAAGAACAGCACTTCTACAAGCTTCTCCTTTTGAGATCGGAAACGTAAGTTATCTTAAGCACTTAACGATGGCCTGTGTCGCTTCCTTCCAGTGTGCTCAGTATTTACACCCCCTGTGTTCCTGTTTGGATTCTGGCAGGTGGATGAACTCTATGAAGCTTATTGTATTCAAAGACGCCTGCAAGATGGTGCCAGCAAAATGAAGCAAGCCTTTGCCACCTCTCCTGCCAGCAGAGCTGCCCGGGAGAGCCTGTCGGAGATCAACCGGAGCTACAAGGAGTACACAGAGGTACGTGCCAAACTTGCTCAGGGGCTGAGCTCCGCCTGGCTAGATCGGTATTGTCGGTACCTGCCGAGAACCAGGAGAATGGCAGCCTGCAACTCCTCCACCCTTTAGACAGAGATGTTTTACCATTCGCCTGTCTTGCATTTTCTTGAGCTGTCAGTGGCATTATTTTAAACGACTCTTGGGTGGTTTTGTAGGTTGTGTTTTTTGGTTGGAGCCTTCTGTGGACTCCAGAGCATGTGACTTTCTCAGTCTCGAGAGTGCCACCAGTCAGGCATTCCCCTCTTGGTGCCTTTGTAAGATGCTTGTTCACGGACGTGTAAATCTGTAAGATGTTAGAGGCCATGAAGTCATTCGCTGACCAAGCCCTACACTGCTTGGTGTGCGCCGTGCTGCATGGCACGCAGCCCCTGTGCAAGTAGACTGCAAATGCTTGTTGAAAATTTCAGCCAATGAATGAGTCACGGATGCCCTGGTTTGGGTCATTGAAGACTGCACCGGTTCTCTAGTGTGCAGTCTGTTCTAGCCTTTTCCCTGCACACTGACCAAACCCTGTGGTTAAGATGGCCATCCTGGGTGTTGCAGCCACTAACCTCCTGCCTATGGTTATTCGATCGCAAGAAAAGTGCCTTCTGCCTTAAAGGAGGCAAGATAAAGGATCATGAACAGAAGCGTGCCTTCCTGCCTTCTGACTGTCTCTGGGGCCCAAACATATGACACAGGGAGGTCTTCTCTCCACTGGGGTCACCTGATAGCAGTGTCTTTGATGAAATGACTGAATTATTAAAAAGCAGCACTTCTCACTCTCCCATGAGTCTTTGTTTAGTGATCCAATTTCATGAATGAAGTCATCGGCCTGATGAGGGGCTGTTGGACAGTTCCCAGAGCCGAGCATCCGTCTCAGCCCTGGGCCAGAGGGATGTCCTGGGGGCCTTGCCACAGGATCCCTTTGTGTGTGGCCTCCAGCACTGCCTCTTGTCTGAACCAAGTCTGTCTTTTTCATGGTCTAAAATAGGGCTGCCTTACCTTGGTTCCCCTTTCAGGAGAAGGCCTTTTGAGTGCATACAATAAAATCCATAGAAATTCAAAGGAAGCAAATTATATTAAAATATAATTATTTCGATATTGCCAGTGCCATGATCAAAATATTTAAAACATCAAATATGCAATACGGTACTAAACTGCTGCTTTATTAGCACATCAAACTACAAGATTTAGCAGTGGCTCCAGTAACTACCTAAATGTCAAAGTAGTGAAAAATAGAAATGATTTCTCAAGGTACTTGCAACAGTTGATATGACATGGACATCTAGGTGACAAAGTCACAGGTAGTCCTATGGCTGTGGCTTGTTCTCTCCATTCATGATATATGGACATATTAGATTTCAGTTAGAGGTGAGTGGAAAAGACAGTGTGACTTTCTTTTTTCCCCGTCCATGAATCTCCGGTTGTAGGGGTTCCCACTGTGGCTCAGCAGATTAAGAATCCAACATAATGTCTGTGAAGATGTGGGTTTGATCCCTGGCCTTGCTCAGTGGGTTAAGGATCCAGCGTTGCCACAAGCTGTGGCGTAGATCACAGATGCGGCTCGGAATCCACATAGGGGAATCCATATTGCTGTGGTTGTGGCTGTAAGCCAGCAGCTGCAGCTCCAGTTCAACCGCTAACCTGAGAACTTCCAGGTACAGCCATAAAAAGGAAAAAAAAATCTCAGGTGTGGAAGCAGCCCTAATTCCTGAGACCTCATTTCTGCACATCTCTGAAATCAAAAGACACTGACAGGAGTTCCCATTGTGGTGCAGCAGTTAACGAATCTGACTAGGAACCATGAGGTTGCAGGTTCGATCCCTGGCCTTGCTCAGTGGGTTAAGGATGCGGCATTGCCGTGAGCTGTGGTGTAGGTCATAGACGCTGCTCAGAACCTGCGTTGCTGTGGCTGTGGTGTAGGCAGCTGTAGCTCTGATTCGACCTAGCTTGGGAACCTCCATATGCTGCGGTTGCGGCCCCAAAAAGCAAAAAAAAAAAAAAGAAAAAAAAGACAATGACACAGTCTGTTTGGAGTACACAGGCAGAGGACTGACCAGCAGCCTGTGCCTCTCCTAGAACATTTGCAGGTCATTTCAGAAATAGCCACCTACTCATGACCAAATGCACATGGCGTTGTATTTGCTCACAAACTCAACGATGTGGGGTATGATTGCAGCAAGAGGGAAGGGCCGCTTTGGAGAAGAAGGAAGTCCAGGACCTCACTTGACACGAGTGTATTGGTTTTATATCTTCACATGACCACAAAAGCCAAGGTTTTGTCACAAAGAGTGTTTAGGCCCAGATGGTTCTGGGGCCTTTGCAAGCGTAGCAGAATCCATCGACGGCTGCCTGGGTGAGACAGAAGAAAATGCTGACCTCAACTGCTAAACTATTTGCCCCCCCAAATTTTTCAGAGACACTGCAGCAATGCTGACATGCTAGATAACATCATTGATATTTCTAGAAACAGTAATGCACTCCTTCCCAGAGACACCCAGTGCTCTGAGGAAGAAAATTTGTTTATAAAATGGAGACTTTGTTTTCAGAACTTTCCAACTGCACAGAACTCAACTTTAGGAAGTTTTCCCCAGCTTGGCTAAGCTATTTGAGGTACAAACATGTCAGAATCAGAACCTCTAGTTTGCCAATCAATCCTGAAGTCCTACCACTAAAAAAACAGAAGCCGCCCCTGCCTTGCTCACTGAGCCGGCCAGGCCTCCGTTTGAGAGGCCACGCCCAGCGCCTTAGGCCCGCCCCCGCCCGTAATGAAGAGAGGAACCTGCAGATGCTGCCCCTGGGGGAAAGGGAGGGGAATTCTGCTTAGAACGGAAGAGGTGGCATCAAAAGCTTAAGCTGGCCAGACTGCAGAAGGGGCTGGAGGGGGGCAGTCCCCCCCGCCACAGCGCTTTTCCTCTTGATTTCCCTTTTTTTTTTTTTTAAGGGTTGCACCTGCAGCTTCTGGAAGTTCCCAGGCTAGGGATCATGTCAGAGCTATAGCCATCGGCCTACACCACAGCCACAGCAACGTCAGATCCGAGCTGCGTCTTCGACCTACACTGCAGCTCAGGGCAACGCCAGATCCTTAACCCACTGAGCGAAGCCAGGGATCGAACCTGCATCGTCATGGATACCGGTCGTGTTTGTAACTACTGAGCCACGATGGGAACTCCCTTCCTCTTGATTTCTAACTCGGATTGCTCTGTTTAGATCCTCAGATATTGAGGAAGGGGGCGAGGGCAGTTAGACATCTAACCACAGGCGTAGATGGCGTCACTCCTTTGCCTTTAAAGTCCCCTCAACATTAGAGTGAGAAGAAGATGCTTATCAGACCTGAGCATCATTTGGGGGCCTCATGGCATGGCAGCCTCACTCACTTTGAGTAGAATTGAGCTCCTGAGCTCTTTTTGCCCCGAAGTTTATTAAGAAAAATTTCAAAGCTACAGAAAAGTCCAGACTAGTATATTGAACCATCATATGCCTTTTTTTTTCTTTTTTCCAGTTGCACTCACCATATGTGGAAATTCTCAGGCCAGGGATCGAACCTGCACCACGGCAGTGACCCAAACCACTGCAGTGACGCCAGATCCTTAACCCACAGCACCACAAGGGAACTCCTAAACATTATATACCTTTCTTTAGACTTACCAATTGGTTGTATTTTGCCATATTTACTTTCCTTCTCTTGCATACACTCATTTTTTAATTTTTCTGCTGAGTCATTGATATAGTGAATAGTAGCTATCGTGACATTTCACCCCATAAATATTTTAGCACAGATCCCTTAATGATAACTTGTATAACATGTGTCCCCTGCACAATCACATACCTTTAGCCCAACTAAGAAAACTACCAGTCATCCTCTAGAATTATCTGAGAGCCTGTGCCCTTTTAAACTCCCCTTATTTGGCCCAGTGATATCTTTTACAAAAATTTTAGTTTATTTGCTTTCAAATCAGGACGGAATCAGAGTTAATACATTGCATTTGGTTGTTATGTCACTTTAATCTCTTTTATCTAGAATTTTTCCCCTGCGCATTACCACTGCCTTTTTGTAGAATCCAGGCCAGTTCTTTTAGGATCGCCCACATTCCAGATTTATCTGACTGTTTATGATATAATTTACCTTGGTCTTCTGTGCTCTAAATTTCCTGTGTACGAGAAGCCTTGCTTAGGCTTAGGTGAAGCATTTGCTTGCTACATAGGTGGGGCTGCACAACTTATTACAAGCAGGTAAATGCCTCCTGTTCCAGCAGTGGCCGTCTGCTGCTGTGACAACACCACGTGCTTTGAAAGAAGCGCAACCCTAATGCCAGTCTCCTGTGCTCTCTTCCTAGAACATGTGCGCCATCGAAGCAGAACTGGAGAAACAGCTGGGGGAGTTCTCCATCAAGATGAAAGGTATTCTTCCCCCTGCTTTGCTTTATTTTATTTTCTTTTATTTATTTTACTTTTCAGGGGCCGCACCCGTGGCATATGGGGGTTCCCAGGCTAGGAGTCTAACAGGAGCTACAGCTGCCGGCCTATGCCACAGCCACAGCAACGCCAGATCCGAGCCACGTCTGTGACCTACACCACAGCTCACGGCAACGCCGGATCCTTAACCCACTGAGCAAAGCCAGGGATCGAACCCATAACCTTGTGGTTCCTAGTCAGATTTGTTAACTGCTGCGCCACAATGGGAACTCCTTCCCCCTGCTTTAGAGACTGAGGTGCTGCCTCCACAGACCTCCTCACACCGCTCTCTCTCAACCCTCCCCAGTTGGCTTCATTTATTGATGTTCCAGAACCTTCTCGTCCTGAGACTCGCCTACACACTTAAATATTTGCTAGGACAGGATCTCAAACATACACAGATGTGGGGAGAATATTACAAGGTGCTCCCATGAACCTATCACCTCGATTTAATAATTAGCAAGCTTTGCCACCTTTGCTTCATCTGTTTTCTTGTTTTTTCTTTGATGAAATAAAACCCAGCTCCGGGATTATGCCCCATAGACCACATTTTGCTGCTCTTACACCGTAAGGACATCTTCACACATCTCTGCAGCGCGGCTGCTCTTACACCGTAAGGACATCTTCACACATCTCTGCAGCGCGGCTGCTCTTACACCGTAAGGACATCTTCACACATCTCTGCAGCGCCGAGTGTTATCACCTCTAATAAAATGGATGTGCCTTTGTAACAAATCCATTCCACTAGCAAATGGCCCAGTCGTCTGGAAAATAAGTTCTACAATTGGTTTGTTCAAGTCAGGATGCAAACAAGATCCATACACTGTAATTCTTTTAAGCAGCTCTCTTAAGTTTGCTTGCATCTAAAACATCAGGTAAATCTTTAAGTTCCCTTTCATCTAAAACAGATCCCTTTTCGGTTTTTTTGCTACCACTGGCTTGTCTTCGGAACAGTTGCTCTGCAGAATGTCCCCCGTTCTAGACTTGGCTGTGGACTTCTCGGTGGTGTCACTTAGTTTGTTCCTTTATGCTCTATTTTCCTGTAAAAACAACCTATCGATCTCTTCACTTTTAAAAGTTCTTTAGTGTTGAGCCCCTGAGGACAGTGCAGTTTCCTCTTTTTTCCCGCCCCCTTTTCTGGTGTTGACTCCAGAAAGTTCCACCCTGAAAGCATTGTTGATCTGTACTGCAAGCATCTTCAGCACAAAAAAAACAACTCTAGTTGCAGAAAACGGAGGGTCCCCCAGGTGTCAGAGTTACAGCTCGGGGCCAGTGGTGCTTTGGGGTGAGCGGCCGCCACCGCAAGTCCATTTGTCCTCCGCCCTGTGGTCCACTCACCGCAGCCAGGGGCCTGGGGGGTGCCTGGGGCATGCGCAGTTCCTTCCTGAGGTCTCTTAGCAGCCAGATCCCTGGGGTTGCTAATGGGAATTTAATCGCCTTCTTGTCTACTTTTGGCAGTTAAGGGAGTAGAAAGGGCACACTTTTTTTAAGTGCTCAGCAGGAGAGCTTCATTGTCCGAATGGGTTATCTAATTCAGGAGAGAGATTCTGCTGCCAAGACTGCAGCCTGTGGAGCTGCTCTGAGTGAGTGTACCTGGAATCAACCCGACCTTGACCTTCCACTTCCCGCAGGCCTGCCTTCTTCTCTCCAGCAGGTCCCCCTAGTGAATCAGTTATTCATTGTCAAGTCTCCACACTTACTTAATGCTGAGATGGGGCGTTTGTGCTTCGTCAGTTTTTGAGATGCGTTCTCTTCATCCTGGGTCCTCACCCAAGTCAGTGGTTCTAAAACCACTCAGGAACCCTGCCCCCACCTCAGCAAGTCTGGGTGGGCCCTGGAATATATATACTTTTTATTCTCGGGCAGATTCTGTCAGCAGCCTGATTCTGAACAACCGCTGCCCTGAGTCAGCAGTTAGCAGAAAACACTTCTGTTTCCTTCTCAGACTCTCAGACTCTCAGACACCGTCCACGCAGGCCAGCAGGGTCTGGGGCCTTACGACTAAAGGAAATTCCCATCATGCCCATCTTCTCACCGTTAATACACACAGTACCGTATTTTCCCTATTCCCGATGCTCGCTATAGTCTAATGCCCCAGTTTGGGGTGGGGTAACCATTTCCCCACTTTATGGACAGGGCATGGGGTTAAGGGACTTGGCCTAGAAGTCAGAGTATGGGGGAGTCAAACTTGAAACTGAATCCCAGGGTTCTGGGCTCCTAGTGCCTTCCCACCCCAGCCCCATATGAGGCGGGCGGTTCTAACAGAGCCGAGCGGATACTTAACTGTTGCTCAAAGAATGTCCTCTTCTACGGGAGCGTTGTCCTCTACGCAGCACACAGGCACCCCGGGAGTGGGGTGAAAGGAGGAGGACCCACCCGCCAGATCTGGACCTCAGGCCTGGTGGTCAGTGAGAGGATGGGGTGGGGCCCCCGCCGTCTGCTGGGGGAGCGGTCGCCCGGCTAGACAACAGCTCTTCCATCTCTGACCTCAATGTCGTTCTCTTCTCTCCCGACTGATAAGCATCCTTGGCTTCTGTCTGGGTTCAGGGGGTTGCTCAAACCTGCACCCTATCCTCCTTTCTCATTATTGACTTATCTCACTTCCACTTTCCTAATCTAACACGGAAACTCAAGCTATTCCTATGAAGCCTTTCGAGGGTTACACCCCCTCATGCTGCCACGAAATCTTGCATTTTTGCAGTTAGCAACTCTCTTATCTGTTATTCAGTCTGATTAAAAGGAAAAACAGCAATAACGATGACTCCCAACGTACATATTGCCATAAACCAAGCGTATTTCATAATATTCTCAGACCTAACCCGACTTCCTCCTGCCACACCCTTCCACGCTTCCCTTTTGCCCCGCCCCCACACAGACGACAGTGATGGAAAAGACAAGTGATCAAGCTGTCACTGAGCTGCCGCTCTTGGCCAGGCTCTCGGCTGCGTCCTCAGGAGTGGTCCCTGGCCTGGGCCTCCATACAGTCTCCTGGGAAAAATGGGGGTACGAGCCAGTGCATTCCAATTCAGGGCGGTAAATGACTTCCTGGACCAACAGTGCGACCTAATGCTTAGAAGCCTGGGGGAGGGGTGAGAAGGATGCCACCCCCCTATTTTGGGGGAGGGAAGCAGGGGAGAGGAGGGGCCCCCCCAATGTAACCTTTGCATTAGAATGAGAGGACTTGGGGGAGAGGGGTTGTGGAGCTGCCTGGTGCCAGACTGTGAAGAGGCTCAATTGCCAAGCTAGAGAGAGAACACTCAACCCCGAGAAGTGTCCACCAGGACGGAGATGAAAGGATGTGGTCTGTCACGGAAAACCACTTCCTCTCTCAGTTATCCGCTACTTCTAATTAAGTTCCTGTATATCACAGAGTCTGTGTTGGGCCTCACGGCTTCCAGGGCAGCTCCGGCCTCGGCAGAGGGGACATCTTTCTACCAGGGAGCCAATAAATCTGCCTTATTTATGCCTGGTCCGTAAAATCAGTCAGGCCTGTAACAGGAGCTCCTGGCTCTTCAGCTGTCTGGCTGTTTTCCTTGAACTAGAAAGTGTGACTTCCTTAAGTTTCAGAATCACACCCCCCCCCAATGCTAAACTTTGTTGAAATTGTCACGACTATCCAACCAGCCTTTTCTCTGTGTATATGCCGCCCGCCAACATGTGTGATATTTTTTATCTTTGGAAAGAAAGATTCTCAGATCCTTCTGAGAGAAGTGGGGAAAAGAAGGGGAGATGCATTCTTCTGGCAGAATGGTCCTTGAGCAAAGGAAGGACAGGGTGGGCAGCTACGTATTGTAGCACCCACCGGGGCCTTCAGAACAAGGCCGTGGAAGAGCTGTTTGAGCCGTAATGCATGTTTACTCACAGCCAGACATCCACACATACAGGAAGGTGTCCCCCCCACTCCATCTCCCTAACCCCATCCCCGGGTGCAAACCCCCATGACAGTTTTTGGAGGAGTGGACATCATGAAAGCTTCGTGGACAGTGCTGCAGAAATCCCCCAAACTACTGAGAAAACACGAAGCTTTCTCCGACTGAAAATCCCAGCTGGCCTCAGACCAGAGTCTCAAAGAAACCTGGCCAGGTTTGAGAGACACTAGGCGGTAACTGTAATTGCCCTACTGTTATGTTCAGTTTTACAGTCAGTCCTACCGAGTGGCTTACACCGAGTGGCTTACACCAAGTGGCTGGGACTTGAAGGAGCCAGCAGAGCCCCAGGCCTGCTTTTGCCCCGCCTGTGGCCTCACGCCACGTTGCGATTACAATCAGAGTGTCAGTCGGCCACCACCAAAAACTTTAGCTTTAATAACAGGGGCTGAGAAGCTCAAAAACATCACTACGAAGTAGCCTTCTCCCATCGGGATAAGTTCTTCAGATAGGAAACTTCTGGTGGTTTTGTAGGGGAGGAAAAAAAAAAAAAAACCTTCAAAGGATTTTCCCCTTTACTCTTCTTTATCCAGCACTGATATCAGATCCATTTTTTAGTTTGTTTTGTTTTGTTTTTTAACCAGGCTTCCCTTGTAATTGCGCATCTGTTGCTTGTATACAGATAGATGAATCCTGAACAAGTCTGCATAGGGTTTTAAAGAGCACTTGCTTTGGGTTTTATTGGAATCGTCACATCCAACCAATTCTGATTTATAAAAAATCATTTGATTGTGCTTTCTTTTTTTAATTATATTTTTATTTTTTTATTTCTTTTTTTTTTTTAGAGCCGCACCCATGGCATATGGAGGTTCCCAGTCTAGGGGTTGAATTGGAGCTGCCGCCGCTGGCCTATGCCACAGCCATGTCAACGGGGGATCCGAGCTGTGTCTGCGACCTACACCACAGCTCACGGCAATGCCAGATCCTTAACTCACTGAGCAAGGGCCAGGGATCGAACCTGTGTCCTCATGGATGCTAGCCAGATTCATTTCCACTGAGCCACGACAGGAACTCCTGTACTTTCTTTCAGAAGTATTCATAATAACAGACTAATCCTCCAAAAAAGTATTAGTGAAAACTGGCTTCTTTAATTCTGCTCTTATTTTAGTGAATCTTTGTAAGAGGCTTGTCACATTGTACTTGATGAATGTGCTAGCTCTGTAGGTGGACGTGATCAACTGATGAGCTGCTGCCATCTACTGACAGAACGTGGTAACAGCAGGTGCTTTTTTAAACCTCCCTGGATCTTCTCTGTCAATCTCAAGGCTGGCAAGACCCATGAGAGAGGTGGAAAGCAGATTCTTCCTTCCCACAGTCTCACAACTTAACAGGGCTATTTATAGAAGGAACAGCCTTCTCTTCTCCCCTAGAGCGCCTCTTCCATCACCCCAGTAGGGAATGTCCTCTCGCTGTGGTGGATGCAATTCTCAACAATAGCTGTGTCTACAGATGGTCCCCAGAAGCTATTATGCGAGTTTTCACAAATGTGTGACACTTTGAGTTTTATAAATGTGCCAGTGTGGGTTTGTAAAGAGGGAAAATATAGATTCTGCACCTCTGATCGCAATCTCTTGACTACAGGTCTGGCCGGTTTTGCTCGCCTCTGTCCTGGGGACCAATATGAAGTAAGTATGGGGTCGTTTGGATGTTGGACTTGAGGGGCAGGAGTCAGTTGTCATTATTTTACTTTTTTGGGGTCTTTTTTGAAAATTTTTCATTTTGAAAAGGAAGTTTGGGTCAATAGGAAAGTTTGGAGATTAGTATGAGATCTCCCATATGCCAGTCATCTAGACACTAATGTTTAACATTGTGCCACATTTGCTTTGTTATTATTACTATTGCTGTTGCTACTGTTTTGCTGAACCATTTTATTTTATTTATTTATTTATTTTTTGTCTTTTTGCCTTTTTTTATCTAGGGCCGCACCCGCGGCATATGGAGGTTCCCAGGCTAGGGGTCTAACAGGAGCTGTAGCTACCGGCCTTCACCACAGCCACAGCAACGTGGGATCCAAGCCGCGTCTGCAACCTACACCACAGCTCACGGCAATGCTGGATCCTTAACCCACTGAACAAGGCCAGGGATCGAACCCACAACCTCATGGTTCTTAGTCGTATTCGTTAACCACTGAGCCACGAAGGGAACTCCTTGCTGAGCCATTTTAGATGAATGCAAATATCATAATCCTATATTATTTTCCTGAATATGGAAAGACATTCTCTCATATAAACATTGTACAATTCCCAACACCAGCAAACTTAGCATTGACCCTGTAGCTAATATCATTTGATGTGTGATCTATATTTGTAGTTTTCCAAGTGTCCCAAAATTGTGTTTGCTAGCAGTTTTTTTTTTCCTAAGAGCCAATTCAGGATTATGACTACTCATAAGTATCGTGACTAGAGAATAATGGAATCTAGATCTTCCTTTAGAAAAATATACTCCATAAAGTTAAAAAAAATTATCTTTTCTCTCTTCAGAAGGAAACTTACACGTAATTATTTCATCTATCTCCTCCCAAACCCTCTATAATCACTCTTCTTAGTGGGGTAGGGGTGGGAGCATGGTGGTTGGAACGTGTCTTCCTCTAAACAGCAAAGCTCTCTGATCAAGGAGACCATACAGCCTCTGCCCGGGGGATGGCAGATTTCAAAATCCTTGTCCAGCACCATCTCCCTTATCCAGAAGAAGCATGTCTTATTTCTTGCTTCTGGCCCCTCGGTAGATGTTATTGGATGGTTCCCCATCTCTCTAAAGGAGCAGGGGCGTGTAGAGAAGTAATCCAGTGTTTGTTCTGTGGAAGTAGAACTCAGGAGAGGAAAAGCTGGTTGGCATGAGTGAGCTGAAGTGGGCGATGCAATGACCTTTTTCTAAAGAAAGCACTTCACACCTTCTGTCCTAGAGAAGCAGGACTTACGCCCTTTTGAAAGTCCCCACTCATCCTCTGCTCCACCCCAGGGAATTTGGAAGACCCAACAATAAGTGGGTGGAGTGAGGCCGCTGGGGACCGGGAGGAGCTGCACCTGCTTCCTTCACTTGCCCTTTTGATGCTGGTGTTTGGAAGGGAGAACGGGTGAGGGCAGTGGAACCTGAGGGCTCTTTGGCGTCTTCTCCCCAGATCTTCATGAAGTATGGCCGACAGAGGTGGAAACTGAAAGGCAGAATTGAAGTCAATGGCAAACAGAGCTGGGACGGAGAGGAAATGGTGTTCCTGCCGTTGATCGTTGGATTGATTTCCATCAAGGTACAGTATCGTCAGGCCGTCTTTCCTTGTGCCGTGGTTGTTTGGTCCATCGTGGAGGCCTATGTCCACGACCTCTGCCTGCTGCCCTGCACCCCGCAGACCTCGTGTACATCGCAGAGCCCTGCCCTGGCGTCAGAGCAGGCAGTGTAAATGTGAAATGGCCTTTGGAAACATCCACCTCTGATTTCAGATATGATTCCAAAATGCCTGACCTGGCCAAGAAACACAGAGGGAAAGCACACCCCTCCCTTTGTCCTCTGCCATCCTGCAAGCCTTTCTCCCTCTCTTCCCAGGTCACAGAACTCAAAGGGCTGGCAACTCACCTCCTGGTTGGCAGCGTGACCTGCGAGACCAAAGAGCTATTTGCAGCCCGACCTCAGGTGGTGGCTGTGGACATCAACGACCTTGGCACCATCAAACTCAACCTGGAAATCACCTGGTAGTAAGTTGCCCTTTTTGATTTCATCATGTTAGAATACGTGCAACAGGCTCATGGTGTTCCAGCGGTGGCATGTGGCCATATAAAAACTACCGTATGTAAAACAGATAAGTAACCAGGAGCTACTGTATAGCACAGGGAAATCTACTCAATATTCTTTAATAACCTATATGGGAAAAGAATCTGAAAAAGAGTGGATATATGTCTATGCATAACTGATTCACTTTGCTGTACATCTGAAACTAACAACACTGTAGGTCAGCTATACTCCAATGAAACTTAAAAAAAAAAAAAAAGAATTCCAGAGAGCTTGGAATTTGGAAAGTTGGAGAGTTTGGAAACGGACTCTCAGGCTCCACCCAGACTTCCTGTGCCAGAAACTCTCAGGGCCCAAGAATCCCTTTGACAAGCTCATCACATGATGTTCACATGTGTCAAAGCTGGAGAGCCCTCTCTCTTATCACCACTCTCCTCTTTGACTTACTTTTTTTCTTTTAGCTGCACCCAGAATTTCCCTTCCTGGGCCAGGGGTGGAACCCGTGCTACAGCTGTGGCCTCACCAAGTCCTTAACCACTAGGCCACCAGGGAACTCCCGGCTTCCTGTTTTTAAATGTTTCATTCCGCCTCCTCTCCTCCTTCTCAGCCTTTAAATGTATATAAAGAAATATATCTCTCAAGTCAAGTACCTTGAAAGAAAATAATTGTCCAATATGAGATATTTTGCCTGCAGAAAGATCCCGATTCTCGCTATGGCTGTTTCCGTTCCTTAGCCCTTGTTATCTCATGCATCTTATATCCCTTTGGAAAATTTTGGCTAGCTGTAGCCTCTCCGCACTCCATCTACTAAAACAGAACGTTGCCCGAGGGCAAGAGATACCTTTTGTCAAAGCAAGGAACTTAAAAGTGGCTTTCTGAAGTTGCCCAGTGAGAAAGGTCATGAGAAGTTATTAAACACTGTTGCTCACAGCATTTGATCTTATGCCCCTGGTATATTACCAAGCAACTCCGACACATGGGGTATTCACGTTCAGGGTCCCCTTTACACCCGCGAGGGTCACGCTTGGAAGCAGCAAAGACCTGGTGCCTCGTCATTGAAACAGTGACGCGCCTTGTGCCCAGCCCCTCTCTCCTGATAACTCGTAGTCGTTGGCATCTCAGATGCCAGGCCGGCCCTCTTGCTGGATGAACCCACGGCGTGATGAGAAACAGCATCATCACAGGCTGTTATCCTCTCAGTCCCGCCAGGGGCTCGGGGTCAACAGAAACGAACAGGAGTGTTTTCTTTAGAACAAAACAATAACCCGTTACTCTCTATATCATTAAAGCATCTGTTCTTGCAAAGCTCCAGGAATTTTTAGAGACTTCAACATCTGGCGTTGGGATGAGCTTTAATGTGTTTATTATGTCTCTCGTATGAATGAGGAAGCAAGCAGATTTATCTAGTATCCGGGTCCATATAAATTGTGCTTAAAGCTGTGACCGTAATCTCCAGTCCCTTGGGCCAGTCTAGACTCCATTTTCTGCTCCGCTTGTTGTTATCTTGGTTTGTTTGCTGACAGACCAGTTTGGCCCAAACGAGCCCAGTTCCCACTGGTTTGAGTTCACGTTAGCATAATGAGGTGCTTTCTTGGCCTGCGGTCCAGTGATTATAGGTGATTTTAACACACGTGCATTGGGGACCTGTTGTTTTGCAGTCCTTTCGACGTGGAGGACATGACCCCATCTTCGGGGGCCGGGAACAAGGCGGCCGCCCTCCAGAGAAGAATGTCCATGTACAGCCAGGGCACCCCGGAAACGCCCACCTTCAAAGACCATGCCTTCTTTGTAAGTTCAGTGTGATTTCTGGAGATGATGGGCCTGAGTGCTTGCAGCCAGCATTTGAAATGCTTAGCATACGGTGTTAGGAAGTCTCACTAATTCCTGATGCAGTCATCCCCGGGTATCCGCAGGGGAGTGGTTCCCTGTGAGATCAAAAGCCGCTGATGCTCAAGTCCCTTATGCAAAATGGCACGGTGTTGGCACGTCACCTACGCACATCCTCCTGGATACTTTAGATCACCTCTAGGTGACTTATAATACCTAATACAATGTAAAGGATATGTAAATAGTTGCCAGCAAATTGGCAAAGTCAAGTTTTGCTTTTTGGAGCTTTCTGGAATTTTTTTTCCCGTGGATGCAGAACCCTCGGATTCGGAGGGCCAAGTTCACCCCACCTAACGGTGACCAAGGAAGGCACACTCCCAGATGCCTCTGACCACCGCGCCCAGCCAGTAAACCTCCTCCGTCCTTCCCCTCCCCTCTCCCCACTTACCTGTTGCTTTGATCAACACCTGTAGACTTCTCTGCACATTCTCTAAGGACCAGCCTTTCAAAGAAGTGGCTGTAGATTATGGGCTCCTTGTTTTAACCCAAAACGCTTGCTAAAAAGCTAACGAGAACAGGCTAACGTGCTGCCTTCCACTAACTCCCCCATCTTGCTTTGACTTCTGAAGAGATGGCTGCATCCTTCACCAGACAAGCCAAGGCTGTCTGTCTTGAGTGCCTTGCAAGACTCTTTCTTTGCCAAGCTGCACCGCAGCCGCTCTTTCAGTGACCTGCCCTCCCTCAGGCTGAGACCCAAGGCCGTGCTAGAGTTCTATGTGAGTGGGGGTGGCCTGCCTGGGTGTGACGTGCTTGCCTTCCGGGGGCTCGTGGCCTGTGTGCTTGGGCATGCCTCTTGTTGTGTCTCCCCTAGCTGGCTCACTGGATGATGGTTACAGGTCCCCTGTCCCCGGGGCAGGAAGGTCATGCATGCACCTTCGTGAAAGAGGCCGTGTGTCCTTTCCTTTGCACAATCTCTGCTTTTGTGCTGTGGTTTTTCTCCACTGTGGCCAAGATATCCATGGTAACAAGATTGTCATTTGAAAAAAAAAAAAAATACAGTTATACTTAAGGGCAAAGAAGATTTGTGTTTACAGTTTCAGCTGGGATATCACTAATATCTTCAGTCCCAGACGCAGCCTTCAGAAACTGGCATCTGAGGAACTCAGAGGGATTTAAACCGATTTTCCCAGAACTATTTTTACTGAAAGAGGCTTTTCAGTGTACTGTCAGTGTACTGTCGTGTTTGTTAATTTGATACTACTGTAGTAAAAGAAACTTTAATTTGCGATCAGGAATGCAGTAGGTAACCTGCATTGTATGTGTTGTCCATTATGTCACAAGAGAATACACACGCATGTACACACATGGATGGAATATTCTGCCCTTTACAGACATACGTCTTTGTCCAGAAAGGAAAGGATTAGAAGTCCTCTGTTTAGTAATAATAATACTTGCATCTGGGAGTTCCCAACATGATACAGCAGAAACAAATCTGACTAGGAACCGTGAGGTTGTGGGTTCGATCCCTGGCCTCGCTCAGTGGGTTAAGGATCCGGCGTTGCCGTGAGCTGTGGTGTAGGTCGCAGACTCAGCTCAGATCTGACGTTGCTGTGGCTGTGGTGTAGGCTGGCAGCTGTAGCTCCAATTAGACCCCCAGCCTGGGAACCTCTATATGCTATGGGTGCAGCCCTAAAAAGACAAAAAGGCAATTAAAAAAAAAATGCTTGCATCTTATTCATTGAATGAAAAACCACAGGTGAAAAGGACCAGGCTAACCTCTAGTGGAGTTTCCAAAGAGAATGGGGAGAGCGGATGCAGAAAGATACACGTGGAAGCGCATACCAGAAAAGAGCACAGCTGGTGCAGTTAATAACTGTCAAAGTCATGTGTATATTCATGATCATATTCTGCAAGGCAGAAGACTGTGGAGGGAGTTGGTAGAGGTTTTAATTGCATAATTTAAGAGCAAGATTAGGGAAAAAATGAGATGGCTTCTTATGGCCACACAAACTTCTCAGAGCAGCTGGTCCCATCTGACCCGGTTTTCCAGGCCCCCCCTTCTCATCTCTCCATGCTCCTCTCTCTGAGCCTTCCTGACTTCCCTCCAAAGGCACCCTCCCTTTCAAGATCTCCCAGACTGTGTTCCTTCTAGAAGGCACTCCCCCTCCTCCTTCCCAGGGCTGAGTTCCAGGACTAGGACTGTCTCCACCCGACTCCCCCCTTGGTGGGCCCTGCGTCCCCTTAGCAGAGCCTCTCAACTTAATCTAATGCAATATTTGCCACTTAAGTCCAGGCACACTGGGTTTGGGAATGGAGCCTCGAGAGAGAAAGGGCTGGAGAGGAATTTGAACAAGCATCCTGACCACCCAGGTCCCCAGCCTTAGCCAGCGCCTCCCACTCCCTCGGAGCTGCTGGGGTGTGTGTTCCGAAGATGAGAGGTGGGCCTGGGGCAGGACCACCCAGAGGGCCCAGGGGACCCCGGGGAAGTGCAGGGAGCTGGACTCCAGCCTCTCCCCAGCCCTCTAGGGAAGTTTTCTCCTCCATCTCCTCTGGAAGCACAAAGTGTGTTTGGACAAGAGATGTCGCGGGGGAGGGGGAGGGTGGGGGTGGGGGAAGGAGACCGGAGTAAAAGAACTGGAGGCATAAGAGGAGCACGGGGACCTGGTCCCCTCCTGAGGACCGTCCCTGGAACTCATCCACCCCTCCTCCACCCCAGAATCCCAGTTCCATAATCACTAACCGGCAGAACATTCTCAGTTTTAGAGGCAAAGAATCTGAGCCTGCGGAGGTCACTTGAGTGCCACAGGGACACAGCCTTTTACTCAGCCTGTGGTTAAAGTAAACCACCTTCCAATCAGAGAATGGAGAGTCTGGGTTGAACTAACTTTGGGTGTTGGGATCTGGTGGCCCAGATCCAGCAGAGACGGGACCAAGGACCCAAGGGTGCTGCAGGAGGAGGATGGGACCCTCCTTCTGTCTGCTCCCCATTTCACCTGCTGTGACACTTTCGTCTCCTGGCCCTATTCCCAGCACTATCGTGACCATCCGTTGCTTTATATATAGTTAAAATAGGTACTTTGCATTTACTTAATCAAATCAGGAATCCAAGAGAAAGATTTCACTTTGAAGATGCTAAGCTCAATTAACTAGAAAAGCTTTTCCTACAGAACAACCTTTGGCACTTTGACACCGTACACAGCCCCCAGCATCAGGAAAGGTGACTTAGAAATTGTTTTAACACCTGCATAAACGAATTATCTTGGTTACCTGGATATTTCTGACCTCTGCCTTCTGAGTTCTGCTTCACGGATCACAGAGCCCACCTCGCCCAGCCTGGGGCTGCCTGACAGGGTGCTCGGGGTTTCTAGACACCCTTGGGAGCCCAGGGCTTTGCTGCCCTGGAAGATAGCTGGTCGATTTAATAGTCTTTCTCTCCTCTTTTTCTAGAAGATCTGCAAACATATTTCTGGCCTCAAATTCTCTGGGGCAGGGTGGCTGAATTAATCATTTTCCAGGGCTTGGGGTTTGCGGGTAGAGGTTCTCAAGAAATAATTTATGAGAACTTGAAGCAGAACAAAGCATCGTGTCTTTTGAGTGAAATAGCATGGATGTCGAAAAGTCTTTTAAGAGCGATGCCAAAAAAAAAAACGTGGTGTTGTTCCTAACCACGGCTGCCAAATATTGTGAGATCCTGGGATTTAGGAAACAAGCACTACTGCCTGCCCCCACCTTTTTTCTTTTGAAAAATGCCAAACCTAAGAATAGTGCCGTGAACTTTCACCTAAATTCATCAATGGAAATCGAGGTTTTAAAGGCTTGTTTCCTCTTTTACACAAACACACACACAAAATCAACAAATACAATGTTAATATTATTCTGGTTTTAATTGCCCTAGATTTTGTCTGAAAATGAACCATGCCTAAAGGCATCCTTAGTGTTTAAAATAATCACAACGATTTGCCTTTTATCCGCAGTCTAATCTACCAGATGACATCTTTGAGAACGGGAAGGCAGCCCAGGAGAAAACGCCACTGTCCCTCAGCTTCAGCGACCTGCCCAATGGGGACAGAGCCCTCGCCGCCGGCCCGGCCGCCAATCCAGAAATCACCGTCACCCCCGCCGCCGCCGCCGAGCTGAACCGCGCCAGCCTGGCCCCCCAGCGGGAGGCCACGAGTGACTCCAGCTCGGCGTCTTCCGGGAGCTCCTCGGGCCACGGGCCGGCGTCCGAGCCCCACGCCGAGGGAGGCCCCGAGGGGCCCGGGAAAGCCGAGGCCGGCCGAGCGCCCGCGGGGGCCGGGGCCGAGCGCTCGTTCCTGGGGAAGGGCGTGGCGGAGGCCCTGCTGCGCGAGTCCGAGGACGCCTCGGAGCTCAAGCCCGTGGAGCTGGACGCTTTCGAAGGAAACATCACGAAGCAGCTGGTGAAGAGGCTCACGTCGGCGGAGGTGCCCTCGGCCACCGAGAGGCTGCTGTCGGAGGGCTCGGTCAGCGGCGAGTCCGAAGGCTGTAGATCCTTCCTAGACGGAAGCTTAGAGGATGCCTTCCATGGGCTTTTCCTCGCGTTAGAGCCGCATAAAGAGCAGTATAAGGAGTTTCAGGATCTGAACCAAGAAGTCATGCACTTGGATGATATTCTCAAAGTAAGTACCTTTTCAGGGAAATTGGATCAGGTGTGGAGACACATGTCTTAAGCCAACATTCTATTTAAAACAGCCAGCCTATCTTTTTTCATCTGGTAGCATCACAGGATCAGTAGATAATCATCATGTAAATGGTGTTGAGTTTTTTTGGGTTTTTTAAAATCTTTGAGACCCTGGGTTTGACAACAACTTTGTTTATTTTTATTTTTTTATTTTTTGTCCTCTTAGGACCCCAGGTGCGGCATATGGAAGTTCCCAGGCTAGGGGTGGAATACGAGGTGTATTCGGTTGGCCTACACCACAGCCACAGCAACTCGAGATCCCGGCTGCATCTGCCACCTGCACCGCAGGTCACCACAACACCAGATACTTAACACACTGAGCGAGGCCAGGGATGGAACCCGAGTCTTCATGGATCCTAGTGGGGTTTGTTGCCACTGAGCCACGACGGGAGCTCTGGCATTAAGTTTTAATACGAGTAGTGCTTGTTAATTTTTATTTTCCTGGAGTTCCCTTCGTAGCTCAGTGGTTAACGAATCCGACTAGGATCCGTGAGGTATGTGGGTTCGATCCCTGACCTTGCTTAGTGGGTTAAGAATCCCGTGTTGCCATGAGCTGTGGTGTAGGTCACAGACATGGCTCAGATCCCAAGTTGCTGTGGCTGTGGTGTAGGCTGGCAGCTACAGTTCCAATTAGACCCTTAGCCTGGGAACCTCCATATGCTGAGGGTGCGGCCCTAAAAATATCGAAGAAAAAAAAAAACTTATTTCCCTGACAACTGATGAACTTAAGGAAAATGATTGGGAGTTAAATGAGTGTCTCAGCTCCCGCAGGCCCAGAGCCCATCATTCAGACCCCAGATGTGAAGCTGTGGCCTTTTTGAGCATCATCATCTCATTGAGATGTTACTGGAGAGGTCGCTCTTGGAGGATCAGGGATGCAGGAGAGTCCCCTGAAGACAGATGATGTGAGGGCCCAAGGCACCTCCCCACCCACACCCCAGGGCGCCACCTCCTGGACGATTCTCTCCTCTGCAATTTGCACCTCCCCACCCACACCCCAGGGCGCCACCTCCTGGACGATTCTCTCCTCTGCAATTTGCACCTCCCCACCCACACCCCAGGGCGCCACCTCCTGGAGGATTCCCTCCTCTGCAATTTGACCCAAATGAACCCCACACGAATCACCTGAGAAAAACCTAGAAGCCAGAGAACTCTGCTTCCACCAGAGATATCTTCGTCTGTGCTGTTCCTGATCAGAGCTCAGGATAAACATGGGAAGGTGGGAGCAACAGGACCCATTTCCTCACGAGCAGAAAAGTCCTAATAATGAGATTACTATTGCTACCCCCAGAATGTATCTGTCTCCGCTTGCATGTACAGATTAAATTTTTAAAAAACGCTGCCCAAGAAGACAGAACTGGGATTTTTGTCCTGAATCTCTCTGCCACTCCGTGTACTCTTTGCCTTGCCCCTCTGATTTGGAGTGCCAGAGAACTGAGGTCCTTTCTCTTAAAAGAGTGATTCTTTGGGGACCTGTTCTATAAATTAGGCTAGAAAATATGGTGCAGAGTCACCTCACAGAAGGCTGTTGCGTCCCTTGGTGTGACTGTTAAAATGTGGCCATCCCCGTGGCATTTGAAACTATATTCCCAGGGCTACTCTGGTCATGCTGCCCCAACTCGGGAAGGGATGCCTGCCCAGGGCGGGTGGTTATTCACGCTCCGACTCTCCAGGTCCTCTAATGCTCATGACACATTGAGTCAGCAGTAGGTAGAGCCTCTGAACAGCAGGGAAGGGCCCTCGAAGCTGCTTCCTGTAACGTGCAACTCAAAAGTGTCAGGTCAGGGCTCATGCATGAAGGCTGCTTGTTTTTTACTCCAGTGGAAACATCTCTTATGCCCTCAGCAAGCTCTTGTCTGCACAGTTGACCCGCCTTGCTTAGTGGGCAGAAAGGTATGACATGTAAAGAGCTAAGACACAGTTGATCCACCTAAAGCAAATGCCTCAAAGAAAGCCAGTGGTGGAGTTTCCTGGTGGCTCAGCAGGTGGTGGCTGCTGTGGCTTGGGTCTTGCGCATGCGGCAGGCACGGTCCCCCACAAAGAAAGCCAGTGGTGGTGGCAGCCCCATTTCCAGGCACTAGGGTGTTGATCAGTAGTTCAGTGCACCAGGAAGCGCTAAGCAAGGCATCTGTTAGTCTTACAAAAACCTGGTGGTCACAGGTTTCTTTCCAGAATATTACGTCAATCTGCTATTGTTCCAAAACCATCCTGCTACTAAAATCCTTAACTGCCCCTTTCTTTACTATGATCAATATTTAAACACGTTCATACTGTGCAAGATCAGGTCCTACAGACGCAGCCTGGAAAGAGGACCCTAGAAGAGGGCTGAGCTGGGACTGGATCCTCGTCTTCCTTTTGAGAGTCTAGGTCTGGGGCAAGTGGCTTTATCTCCAGCCAGAATTAAAGCATCAGCTGGACAAAGCTTTCTCTTTTTTTCCTCCTTCACATTCCCAGGATGCTAAACCTCTTGAGGATCAGAAACTAAATGATGCTGCCTCTTGGACGGAGATCACTGAGGGTGAATGAAACAACTCTGATGTAAAAGACTGAAAGACAGGTTCCTGTCTGCCTTGTGCCATCTTGAGTGTCAGAGACTCAGATCCCTGCAAGGCCCATCCTGCCCCCTGTTAAGAAGTCAGCAGGGGTGTTACCTCACTGGATGGAGGACATTTAGTTCTTCTGACTTTGCAGAATTTGTCCCCGTTCCATGCACCACCCCCCACCTCCAGCATTCTCTTGCCTCTTTGGAAATCCTTCTGTCCATCTCTGTAACCATAGCAACTGGCCTTACTCTGTAACGTTTCTGTTTAATGTCCAGCAGTATAGCATCCTTCAGATCTCAGAGTGGACTTGCTCACCCAATTCCCGGGCCCGCTTAGGAAAGCGATGGAACTTATTCCTTCAAAGACAGAGCTGTGGAGGGAGCGCGGCTACTTCTTATCATGCCCAGGCCATTTATCTTCTCCTTGAGGTTCAAAGAAAGTACATACTGTGAATGTAAAATTAATATTTAAGCCTACTTACCTAGAGAATGTGGATTAGGTCGATTCGAGTCATTTTCTGTTTCTAGGATTTGTTTAGTTAATCCTTTGGCACAGGTGCCTTAGATAGCTCACCCTGGTCTGGGGACACTGTAGACACTGGAATTAGAGATTGGTTAGTAGTCCACCTCAACTCCAGGACTCTTTAGATTTGTCTGCCAGTGGGTTTTGTTTGGGGTTGAGCACTAGGCAAAGAGGGTCTGGCAGTTCTGTTTCCCAAGGCTTTCTGATTGTAATATTTTTTTAAACTTTTTATTATAAATACTTCAAACAGAAGTAGGAAGAAACAGATAATGGATCCCAAGGCACCCAGCCCCCTCTTCCACAGAGCTCAACTCACGATCACTCTTGTGTTCTCCTCCCTGCTTCCTTCCCTCTGGATTATTTTGGAACAAATCCCAGATATTGTGTCATCTTACCCACGGTTGTACTTTATTTTTAATATGAAGATTTTCGATGAATTTTTTTTAATGCTAACAACCAAATAAAATGCTTGAAAAAAAAAAGAAAGTGTCGCATCTCCCACTGGGTGTCTTTGTGTTGTGCTTCTCCTTCCGAATATGTTGACGTTCTCCTTGGTACCTTCTGCCTTTGCAGTGCAAGCCAGCAGTAAGCCGAAGCAGGTCTTCCAGTTTAAGTCTTACAGTTGAAAGTGCTTTAGAAAGCTTTGATTTCCTGAACACCTCTGACTTTGACGAGGAGGAGGAGGATGGTGAGGAGGTTTGTAATGTTGGAGGAGGTGCTGACTCAGTATTTTCAGACACTGAGACTGAGAAAAACAGGTAAGTCTGAAGTGAGCAAATGCTTCTATTTCAACTGTCATCGTTAGTATAGCAGTTCTTTGTTGCCACCAGACAGTCCTGATACACATCTCCAGGAAGTTAAAACCCACTCTGTGAATTGGAGGGGGTTTAATAAAATTCTTTTTATTATTGAGTACAACTTTTAAATATTGTTACCGCTTTTGTCTTAAGGGAAAGGTAATTGATTTTCGTCTTTATAAATGAAGGGGAGATTTTTGTGCGAGTGTGTGTGTACGCTGACATCTGTACACATACATCTTGTAGGGTACAGTGATTCCGACCTGTCCCCAGTGTAACTGATTCCAAATTAACTAGGCATACTATGTTTCTGGAGAACTCTTACTGGATGATCAGTTTGGATCTGGCTCTTCTTGATTTGTATCTTTTTTCTAATTTCTTCCTTTTATTATACTTTGCTTTTCCCTCCCCATATCTCTCCTTTCCTTTAGCCACTGGGTCTTTGCAGCGGATTAGCTCCTCAGTTGGTACCTAGGTCAAAACCAGGTTTAAGCCCTATGGCACCTATTTCCCTTAGAAGGTAGGAGGGATGACTGCTAACTGACAACCGCCACTGGATCTCTGGGGTGGAGAATGTGGCCTTCTCTAGAGTGGCGATGGCGCAGGGCAGTGGGAAAGGAGGATAAGGTGAAATATTGTCATATTCTCCTTTAGGCTTGTTGGACCAAAATCACGTTTTTCTAAACACTCCAGTGTATGGAGTCCATTCTGTAAGCATGGTGAACATATTCAGCTCCATCAACTGCAGCAAAAAAATGCACGAGCATGTTCCCAAAGGAAGTGTGGGTTTCTATCCATCTTTACTTTTGACATGTTGCGTTCCCAGGTTTTCAAGTTACAACAAGCTATGGCTTATTCCGCCTTCCCAAATCCCAAACCTCTTTGTGGGTGCTGTTAATATTTTGGGGTTTTGAAATTCCCGTCGTGGCTTAGCGGTTAACAGACCCTACTGGAATCCATGAAGATGCAGGTTCAATCCCTGGCCTCGCTCAGTGGTTTAAGGATCCAGTGTTGTCATGAGCTGTAGTGTAGGCCGGTGGCTACAGCTCCAATTGGCCCCTTAGCTGGGGAACCTCCATATGCTATGGGTGTGGCCCTAAAAAATGTTTTAAAAAAAGATTGTGGGGTTTTGCTGTTCCTGGAGGATTTCTTCTGCCAAAATGCAACCAGGAAAAGAAAAAGTGAGAAATAGAATTCATCCCTTGAGCAAACTGAGGGTGTGGCAAAGAAAGTTTATGAAAGGAATGTAATGTTTAAATTATCCTTCTACTATCGCCACTGAGATTTTTCTAACTTGATTGAATTTGTAAAATGCTTCTTAAACCAAACATCTTCCTGTATACTTGTTGGCTTAAGCTGTTCCATGATAGATTAAGACCAGGCTAAGCTTTTTTCCTTCTTGCTATAAGAAGCATTTTAAAAACAAAAACATCATAGCCTTTGTAAATTTTATAGAACATTGCTATTAAATATGTGTTATTTGACAGAGGTATTAGGGAAAATTGTGTGTGTGTTTTAAATACGTGCTGACCCTCAGCAGGACGCAAGCTGAATGTTTTCCCTTTGAAGGCAAATATGAATCAGAGTAAAGCATCCAACGCCCCTAAACTCTGGTTCATGATCTTTTTAAATTGTGGAGACTGGGGAGCATAAAACTAACAGGCAAAAACTGCCTAGCTGTGTGAACTAGGACGCTCTGGTTAACATCTCTGCTGGTCATTCCTTTCATGTGTGAAATGTAACATCTCTGCTGGTCATTCCTTCTGTGTCGCCTCCCCCGCTCCCTCCTGCACAGATTCATTTTAAGAATAAAATTAGGGAGTTTCCTTGCGGCACAGTGGGTTAAGGATCCGGCATTGTCACTGCCGTGGCTCTGGTCACTGCTAGGGCTCGGATCGACCCCTGGCCCAGGAATTGCTGCAGGCTGCAGGCTGCAGGGGCAGCCAAAAAATTAAAAATAAATTTTTTTAAAAAAGAACAAATTTAGATAATAGATGCAACCCATTTACTTTTAAATGCAAGTGCCCATCATGATACAAGTTTAGACAGTTCAACAGTGGGGTTTAAACAAAGCGTGCAAAGCAGAACCAAGTGATGCAGCTGAAGGTTCAAATGCCCCTTTTAGCTTTTCTCCGGAGGAGAACATCATGTCTCTTCTTAGCGGCTTGTCTTTCTCCTTTTCGTCAAGTAGCAATTGATCCGAGGCCAAGAAAAAGCCTTGACTGATGATTTCTTACTGGCATTGCTCTTGGGAAACCACAGATACAGAGGACGGTTCAATCCCAGAAAATCTGGCAAATCACCCCGTCAACAGAGCAGGAAAGTGCCGCAAAATGAGGGCACGTTTTAAAAGACTTCTTGGTGAGAAGACCATACAAATGGTTCCTTGTACTTGAGAAGCAAACAGAGAACTCTAGGAGTGATCTGTTTGCAGGATCTTTTTTTTTTTTTTTTTTTTGTCTTTTTGTCTTATCTAGGGCCGCACCCACGGCATATGGAGGTTCCCAGGCTAGGGGTCTAACAGGAGCTGTAGCCGCCGGCCTTCACCACAGCCACAGCAACGCGGGATCCGAGCCGCATCTGCGACCTAAACCACAGCTCACAGCAACGCCGGATCCTTAACCCACTGAGCAAGGCCAGGGATCGAACCCTCAACCTCGTGGTTCTTAGTCGGATTTGTTAACCACTGAGCCACGACGGGAACTCCCCTGCAGGACCTTTTTAATATGAGTCCCACTGGTGACCAGGCTGAATTAAGAAGTAATTTTTGAAAGGTATCTTGATTTTTCAAAGTAGGCAAACAAGACTCTTTCCAGTGGGTGCTGTGGGGACTTGACATGAGCCACGATGAGTTGGCTTGTGGTTTCCACACAGAAAGAAACAGCTGACGTTTCCCTCGTCTTCCTGCTTCAACAGTTACAGATCGGTACATCCAGAAGCCCGGGGACATCTCAGCGAAGCCCTGACTGAGGACACGGGAGTCGGGACGAGCGTGGCAGGAAGCCCTCTGCCGCTGACCACAGGCAATGAAAGCCTGGACCTCACCATTGTCAGGCACCTGCAGTACTGCACCCAACTCGTCCAGGTAGGACTGACGACTGCACTGGTTTGTTTTTTTGTTTTTGTTTTTGTCTTAAATATGGAAGCTTCTGGGCCAGGGATGGGATCCAAGCCTCAGTCTCGACCCATGCCACAGCTGTGGCAACACCGGGTCCTTTAATCCACTTCAACAGGCCAGGTGTTGAACCTCCACAGCAACCTGAGCCACTGCAGTCAGGTTCTCAAGCCACAGTGCCACAGCAGTAACTCCTTTAGAGCCCAGGTTGTTCATGCACCAAGAATGGGTGCTTCCCTTTTTACGTTTTTTTTTTTTTTTAGTTTTCCCAGGAAAGGGAGAATTTGGGAATAAGAGAACCACCCTGCTTTGATTTGACCCAACTCAAAAATTCTGAAAGGCATGGCCATCCTCCCTCAACTCTGGATTTTCTATCGTAAAACCTAGATCTCCAGACCTTAAAAGGTAGTAGGTGACGTAGAGTGAGCTCTCGCCTTCAAATCATTTGATAACAGGTGAGCGTCATGTGATTAAGGAAAATAAAAAAAAAAAATTGCCATCTACATTTAGACTTTGAAAGCCGGTATTACTATACAGATATTAATATGAACTTGTCACTTGAGTTGGTTTTCCACCACCTGGACAGCTAAAAGGAAAATGCTGCAGACTATAACCACAGTTTCCCAGATCTTAAGTCCTTATTAGCAAGGAGAAAGAATCCTTCACCAGTTCGCTTTCATTCTGGGACACCAGGAGGCGTATTTTTCTTCTCATTTCAGGCTCTTTACCTCTTAAGATGCCCCCTCGGAGCAAGTCTTTTGCAGTTCTTTTGTTGCAGCAGGGGTCAGCTGTCTCGAACAAAGCATTTTCCCCCGCAAGAGTCTGCTTGAATGCTTCCTCCTTGCCCTGTGGCTTGTAGCCTCCCAATCTTGTTCCTCTCGCAGTTTGGATGTGTGGGGAACAGGAAAAGAATGTGAAAGCCCACGTATGATGGTTTCAAGAGGATGGGCCAGGCAGGAAGGGTGCAAAAAGAGGAGGAATTTTGCCTCAAAGAGCGCGTGGCCGGTGGGAGGAGAGGCAGGTTGAGTGAGGAGGAAGGACCCCAGGGAGACCGCGGGTGGGTTAATATTGCTTCTTCACTGACACATTTATGATGAGATATGGAAGAGAATGTGCTTCTCCTCCATGAATAGAGAACCTCAGAGCAGCCTCAGCCACCTCACGTGCTGTATAGGAACGTGGTTGGCGATTAGACTCTTGCACTCGGTTGGCCAACACCCCAGCGTAGCTCTTCTAATGAGTGTTGAATTTGCAAGCCAGATACTGACAAGCAACCTGGCAGAAAATACAGGGTTTTTTTGTGACCTGATTGGGCAAGGGTTGTTGATGACTTAGAGCTTTTCTCTATTCACCAAGCATTGGAATAAGATGGTTTTCACACCTCTTTGTCCTCAGTGAGCCTGAGATTTTGCTGAGCAAACTCTGTTCACCTTTGACAGATAAAGTCATTGTTTTGTGAAACGTAAGAAAATTCTCTGCCATGAGAGGATAAGTGTTTTCTCTCCAAGACTAGTTGGCCTGCAGTTAGTCACTTCAGTGTTTCTCCCTATAATAGGGCCATGGTTATAACAGTTCAGCTCTTCTGTGGGGAACATCAGCCCTAGAAAAACAGGAGGGGCAAGTTCCTATTTGTGTGGTTGGTGGGAGGCTGCCCAATTAGTGAGTCATTTTATTAAATTTTATTAAAACCAATGAGATCGTTAAAATTTAAAAAAGAAAAAAAAAAAAACAGGTTGATGTAAAGATGTAGACTAGGAGTTCCCGTTGTGGCTCAGCAGGTTAAAAACCCGACATACTGTCCGTGAGGATGTGGGTTCCATCCCTGGCCTCACTCAGTGGGTTAAGAAGCTAACATTGCCACAAGCCGTTAGGTCCCAGATGCGGCTCGGATCCCCAGTTGCTGTGGCTGTGGCTTAGACTGGCAGCTGCAGCTCCCATTTAACCCCTAACTTGGGAACCTCTGCCATGGTCCATGCAGGCAGGCAGAAAAAGAATTTTCCAGCATAGTGGGGTGAAAAGAAAGAAATTTATTGATGTAAAAGATGCTGCTAGCGCAGTGGGACAACTTCCTGATGATTAGGGACAATCAACCTGGAGCACGTGGTTAAGTCTGTTTTTTACAGCCCAGAGACAAAGGAGAGAAGAGAGGTCTTAGGTTTGGATGGGGGCGGGGTGAGGAGTGGGCCACATACCTTTCCTAGTAGGGGGCAGGAAGCAGCAAGCCAGGTTGCTCAGGAAGGGCTTGAGAACTCTGTAATAATTGCAGTGGGACGGAAGGGGCGATAGGGTATGGCAATTTTTTTTTGGTCTTTTTTTAGGGCCACACCTGTGGCATATGGAGGTCCCTAGGCTAGGTGTTGAATCAAGAGCTGTAGCTTCCGGCCTATGCCACAGCTCACGGCAACGCTGGATCCTTAACTCACTGAGCGAGGCCAGGGATCAAACCTGCATCTTCGTGGATGCTAGTCAGGTTCATTTCTGCTGAGCCACGACAGGAACTCTGGGTCTGCTCAAATTTATCTCAGCCACAGGCTTTGAGTTTTATCTCCTTGGAGATGCCTCGAAGTCCCACAACTTCCATATGCCACAGGTGCACCCCTAAAAAGAAAACAACCCCCCCAAAAAAAGATGTAGAATAAAGGAGTGAGGGTTAGAAGATTCATTTCTAACTTACACCCACTCCTGAACCAGCAAGCTTACTTACTCATTTGGTATAGAAATGCAAAGACATAAATGGGCATTCCATGAGCATCGTCCTGGCTATAATTATGTTTAAAATAAAGCAGTTCTTTTCTACTGTATTTATTTACAGCATTAGTACACAATTGCTGCACTTGACTTTTGAATTTGAAAAATTCTCTTTTGGTGTTCCCGTTGTGGCTCAGTGGTTAACGAATCCGACTAGGAACCATGAGGTTGCGGTTCAATCCCTGGCATCGCAAAGTGGGTTAAGGATCCAGCGTTGCCGTAAGCTGTGGTGTAGGTTGCAGACGCGGCTCGTATCCCGCGTTGCTGTGGCTGTGGCGAAGGCCGGCGGCTACAGCCCCTGTTAGACCCCTAGCCTGGGAACCTCCATATGCTGTGAGTGCGGCCCTAGAAAAAACAAAAAGACAAAAAGAAAAAAAAAGGAAAAATTCTCTTTGCTTTAGAGTCCAAATGCTGGTGGTACAGGTCTGCATCCGGCAGCCACGCCTGCCACGTGATAGGGACAGGTGTCTCAGAGACACAGAAAGGACTAGAACTTTCAGGCAGCAACTGACTTCTGTCCTTTCCCCTCTCAGGCCCTTCTTTATTCTTGTGACCTGCACGCAAGTGAAGTCACTTGATGTTTTGTGCCCTTGGGCAGGTAACTTTAACCTCTCTGTGTCTCAGTTTCCTCATCAGTAAAATGGAAAATCCATAATGCCTAACTCATTGGGTTGTTGTGCAAAATACCTTGAGCTGATACACGTATAAGGCTCAGACCCAGATGTTAACATAATTAGCACTCATTAACTATGATGAGATAGCTTTGATTGTAATTATGATTCTACAACAGGCTCTTAATTTTTGGCTTGAAAAACAAGGAAATAAATCCATGCTGTGAAGAATTACTACACCCGTAAAATAAAATTTTTTTCTGCTTTCACACCAATGGGAAGGGCCTAAGTATGCCCTTCCGGTTTCAAAGAGGGTTTATAGACTGACAGTACATACAAGAAGGGCAATTTTATAATAACCTTGCAGCTGAACTACCGAGAAAATTTCAGAAACTTACGCAGACGTAAAAAAGTTGAAAGCAACAAAAACAGGTCTGGTCTCATCAGATGTTGTAACTGGCGTGGAATGCGGAACGCTGTCAAAATGGAGCAGAAACGCCGTCTGAGTGATGATGCAACATTCCCACTTCATTCAGAAGGATGAGTTTGGGTAGGGAAAGCCCTATTGACAACAATGTAATTGACACTGGTTTTGTTTGTTTTATCAGCAAATAGTTTTCTCAAGCAAAACCCCATTTGTGGCCAGAAACCTCTTGGAGAAGCTTTCCAGGCAAATCCAAGTGATGGAGAAACTCTCGGCTGTCAGTGATGAGAACATAGGAAACATCAGCTCTGTCATCGAAGGTAAGAGTACCTGCAGATGACACTGCTGTCCTTGGAAACTCCGCTGCCACCAGCCCGCTCCTTTCCTGCATCTCTCTCTTTTTTGTTTTGTTTTGCTTTTTTTTTTTTTTTCAGGGCCGCACCCGCAGCATATGGAGGTTCCCAGGCTAGGGGTCCCAGGCTGGTGGCTACCAACCTAAGCCACAGCCACAGCAACACCAGATCCAAGCCACATCTGTGACCTATGCCACAGCTCACAGCAACGCTGGCCCCTTACTTAACCCACTGATCAAGGCCAGGGATTGAACCTACGTCCTCATGGATGCTGGTCAGATTCGTTTCCACTGAGCCACAACAGGAACTCATTTCCTGCATCTCTTTACTGCATTGTTAGGGTAGCAGAAAACCATTCTCAGGCCCTGGAATACCGGAACATCTCAGCACCAGTGTGGTCTCGTTCATACTCCAGCCTTCAGAGTCAAACCAGCAGACACCAACTTTTCTTAGTGGGGCCTGCATCTCCAGAAGGCGGGCTCTAGTGTGTACACAGGACGCCCATCCCCCTGCCAGGCAGAGTTTCAGACTTTTTCTGCTGCTGTGGTTCCATGTGGGGACAGATGGCCAAGACCGTTCCTGTGCAGTGGAGCTCGATGACCCAGCTCCCGTAGTGGCTGACGGTCAAAGGCTCCCAAACCCTACTGGGAGCAGGAACTAAAGGCCTTCAGGGCAGTCCCTGGTTCAGAGTGTCTTGGGTGGAGAACTTGACACAGGAAAGATGCCTTTGAGTCTGTGTGGTCTAACTACACGGCTCTTTCCTGAAAAAGGGAATTTGTGGAGTTACCATTTTGGATCAACAGTAACCAGCCCGACTAGTATCCATAAAGACTCAGGTTCGATCCCTGGCCTCACTCAGTGGGTTAAGGATCCAGCGTTGCCGTGAGCTGTGGTGTAGGTTGCAGACATGGCTCGGATCCCGCGTTGCTGTGACTGTGACGTAGGCCGGCAGCTGTAGCTCCTATTAGAACCCTAGCCTGGGAACCTCCACATGCCATCGAACCACACGGCCGTCATCGGCATCCCTAAAATGACAAAAGACAAAAAAAAAAAAAAGGTTTACAAGAGAGAGGGTGATTGAACCTCCTCCTAAGGATAAACCTGCTGTTTTTATTTATTTATTTATTTGTTTGTTTGTTTGTTTATCTTTTTAGTGCCACGCCTGAGGCATGTGGAAGTTCCCAGGCTAGGGTTCTAATACGAGGTTGTCAATGGTAAAACTGTTTGGTTGAATCAGAGCTACAGCTGCCGACCCACGCCACAGCCACAGCAACATGGGGTCCGAGCTGCGTCTGCCACCTTACACCACAGCTCACGGCAGTGCCGGATCCCCGACCCACTGAGGGAGGTCAGGGATGAAACCCGCATCCTCATAGATACTAGTGGGATTCGTTTCCCCTGCGCCACGAAGGGAACTCCCAACCTGCTGTTTTCTATCACCTAAAGCAAGCATCTGTGCTTTTGTTGCATTTTCTTTGCTACCCGGGCTTGACAAATTCCTCAGCTCAACCTCTTTGCCCTCTGGACCACTGGCCAGCTACAGAGGAATCCTGTAGTTCCAATTAAAAACCACAGTCTTTAAAAAAAAAAACCAGAAAGACATGGGAGTTCCCGTCATGGCTCAGTGGTTAACGAATCCGACTAGGAACCATGAGGTTGTGGGTTCGATCCCTGGCCTCGCTCAGTGGGTTAAGGATCCGGCATTGCCGTGAGCTGTGGTGTAGGTTGCAGACGCGGCTCAGATCCCACGTTGCTGTGGCGAAGGCCGGCAGCTACAGCTCCTGTTAGACCCCTAGCCTGGGAACCTCCATATGCCGCGGGTGTGGCTCTAGGTAAGGCAAAAAGACCAAAAAAAAACAAAACAAAAAAGACAGAGACCTCTGGTGATCTGAGATGCTGGCCCCTGCCCCACCCAGTTCCATCTCTTGTCTATTTCATTCAAAACCTGTGTCACGGGATGGGGTGTTGCTGTTCTTTTCCAGCCATACCAGAATTTCACAAAAAGCTGCCTTTGCTGTCCTTCTGGACCAAGTGCTGCAGCCCGGCTGGCGTCTACCACAGCTCGGCCGACAGAGTGATTAAGCAGCTGGAGGCCAGCTTTGCCAGAACTGTCAACAGAGACTACCCAGGACTTGCAGACCCAGGTACAGGATTTGGGAGTGTCCCCGGCCACTTCCCCCGCAGCTAGCCCTGAGAAAAGGCTTCCCCTCCAGAGAAAACATCATCAAGTCAGGAAAACTGAAGACAAGAAAGACACTGAACATTTTCATTCAGAATATCAGCAGTGACTTTGAAAAGCAGTGTATGTCTGTATTGGTATTGAAGTATGTATCCTTTTTTCATAAACATGTCGCCAAGTGTCAAATGGTGTAAACACTTTGGAAAAACTGTTTGACAGTTTCTCTGAAAACTAAATATGTATACTCCCACCCTATGATCTAGCAGTTCCACTAGTAAATATGTCAAGAGAAATACATGCTTATGCTTATTTAAAAAGGACGTGTAAGAAAGTTCATAGCAGTTTTATTCACAAGGGCCAAAAATTGTAAACAACTCAAATGCCCATCAACAAGAGAAATAATAAAGTGTAATAGATTCATAGAATAGGGTATTGCACAGCAGTTTTTTTGAATAAATTACTACTACAAGCAACAATTTGAATGAATCTCACAGATATTTTGTTGAGTGAAAGGAGCTGGATAACAAAAAGTACATACTATATAATTCCATTTATATGAAGTTGAGGGAGTTCCCACTATGGCTCAGCGGTAACTAACCCGACAAGTATCCATGAGGATGTGGGTTCGATCCCTGTCCTCGCTTAGTGGGTTAAGGATCCGGTGTTGCAGTGAGCTCTGATGAAGGTCACAGACACAGCTCGGATCCTAAGTTGCTGTGGCTGTGGTGTAGGCCGGCGGCCTCAGCTCCGATTCAACCCCTGGCCTGGGAACTTCCATATGCTGCAGGTGCAGCCCTAAAAAGAAGCTAACACATTGATAGAAGTCTGATTATTAGTTATCTATGGTGGGGGTAGGTTGGTGACTATAGACCAGGAAAGGGTACAAGAAAACCTTCTGGGGTCCCAGCAGAGCTCTGTGTCTTGATCCAGGTGACAGTTACACAGGTGTACAGATGTGCAGAAATCATCTGGCTGTACACTGATTTCACTTTACAGGTTTCACTCCTTATGTCCCAGGGTAGAAAGACAGATGAAAGAAGGAAGGAATGAATGATTGATCATGTTTCTTAAAAGTTGCTTCCTATTTTCCCCTTCCAAATAGTGTTCCGAACCCTGGTGTCCCAAATCCTGGACCGGGCTGAACCCCTGCTTACCTCCAGCCTCTCCTCCGAAGTCATCACCGTTTTCCAGTATTACAGCTACTTTACCAGCCATGGCGTGAGTGACCTAGAGAGTTACTTGAACCAGCTGGCCAAGCAAGGTGGGACAGGCTCTTGGTCACATTGTGTGGGGACTCAGTTTGGAGGGATCACTGCTCTTTCTGGTCATAGTTTTTAGTGATGGACTAAGATTTACTCTTTCGTGTGTGTGTGTGTGTGTGTGTGTGTGTGTGTTTCTTTTTTCTTTCTTTAATTTTTGTTTTATATTGGAGTAGAGTTGATTTATAATGCTGGGTCAGTTTCAGGTGTACAGCAGGGTCATTCAGCTCCACATGCATATACATATTCTTTTTCACATCCTTTTCCCAAATAGGTTTTTATAGAATATTGAGTAGATTTCCCTGTGCTATGTAGTAGGTCCTTGTTACTTACCTTCTTTATATACGTAGTGTGTATACGTTCATTTCAAAGTCCTAATTTACTTCCCCCCACTAAGATTTGCCTTTTAAATGGTTTCTGGACTTTTTTTGTTTTTTTTCTAGGGCCACACCCACGGCACATGGAAGTTCCCAGGCTAGAGGTCGAATTGAAGCTACAGCCACAGGCCTACACCACAGCCACAGCAACGCGGGATCCGAGCTGCATCTGCGACCTGCATCACAACTCACGGCAATGCCAGATCCTTAACCCACTGAGTGAGGCCAGGGATCAAACCTGCAACCTCATGGTTCCTAGTCAGATTCGTTTCCACTGCGCCGCAACAGGAACTCTGCTTCTGGACTTTCAACATTAGTAAGCCCTTTGGCAATGAACCAAGGATGATTATCCTGGTTTTTTAATTTGACAGCATATTCCATGTTATTAATTCTTTGAAACATTTTTTTTAGTTTTATAATGTCTCTGCATTTGGATGCATACTAATGTATTTGCTTATTGTTGAATGTTTAGATTGTTTCCTGTTATTTATTTAGCTGTTATACGTAGTACTATCTCAAGACTTTTTGCTAGGGTATTTATTTATAAAACAGTGAGGTTAGCAGAACATCCACAACAGGAGAAATTGGAAATTAAAGCAAAAAAATTGTGATCATTCACATGTGGAAGATGTGATTCTATCATGGAATATGAATTTTAGGTTTTAGGTTGTAGGTTGTATTTTCCCATCTGTACTGACCAGATACACTCCTTTTTTTTCCCTTCTTTTTTGGCCACACCCACAGCATGTGGAAGTTCCCTAGCTAAGGACCGAATCCGAGCCAGAGCTGGGACCTATGCCATGGCAGGAACTCCCCAGACACACTCTTATTCTAATGTTTTTGTGGCTAGTGGATACCCATGCTGGATATCTACTAAGTGATTAGAGTGCACGGAACATGGTCAGTTTGTCCAGATGGGACTCAGAGTCCTATTTTTTTTTTTTTTTATTGTATTGTCCCCATATTCCAACCAACTGGATTTTTCCATCAGAGTCAGTTGCCTGAGTGCGGACAGAGAGAAGGCCAAGTCGGGGGTCACTCAGGGTCGGGATTTTGCCAGGCAGATGTGACTGAAGGACAGGGGACAATGAAGTTTGCTCTATCGGGAGCACTGTAAGAAAGTGTTTACCTGTATTTTCTTCCCTATTATTTTTATGTCTATTTAATTCATCTCTAAGTTATTTTAATAGCCAATGTAAGGTGGAAATCCACCCTCACTTTGTTCTCACGTGACTGGCCATTTGCCTTAATATAGTTATTGGAATAACCTGGCCTTTTCTCACTAGTTGAAAAACATCGCCTTTCTCGCAAATATCCTTGCGTCTGTTATCGTGTATATCCTTGATTCTCACTTATATTTTTAATGAGCATGTTACTATACTGCCAGAAGATGACCTGTTTTCTTCTCGCTCTCCAGTTTCCATGGTTCAGACTCTGCAATCACTAAGAGATGAGAAACTGCTACAGGCTGTGCGTGACCTTGCACCCAGCAGCCTCCCAGCCCAGCAGGAAATACTCAGGACTCTAGCTCTGCTCTTAACCGGGGATGACAGTGGAGTTAGTGAGGCTGTGATGCTTTACTTGGCAGCAGCCTCCAGAAATGAGCATTTCAGGGAAAAGGTAGGGCATGAAATGATGGACATCAAGCCAGAGGCTTGTTTAATTTTATGCCATTTACTATTAGTATTTTGTCATCTATTCCTTTCTAAAAATAATTTTCTTCTGTTAATAATATGTACTCTGTAAAATGATTTAAACTATAAAAATATACTATAGTTAAGCACCTATGAGTCCAGCCTCCAGAGAAAACTATTAATAACTTAGTGTACATTCCTTCAGGTATTTCCTATGTGTGTACTAACATAGATAATTATTGTTTCTTAAAAGAGATCACACTAATATGTTGTGTAATTGATTTTTTAAATGTAATGTCTCCTGGTTATTTTCTTTCCATGTCAGAACATATTGATCTGCTGCATTCTATTTGATTGGTTAATGGCTTCTCAGTATATGAATAACCTGTTATTTTCTTATTCTTTATTGATGGCCATTTGTGTAGTTTCCAACTCTGAAAAATATGATGAACATATGCAGGTGCATTCATGCACACACATACATGAGTAGTTTGGGATTAAGTCATCCAACTACTGGGTCAAAGAGCTAGAATATTTTTAATTTTAAAAGCCATCACTCCTGTTGCTAGAGAAGAGGCAGTTTACCTCTCCTTGGCTTTAATTCAACAGTCATCCAGGTATAATAAGAAGCTGCAATTCAAGCACTTGGGGGCCCAGCAGCTGCAATTCAAGCAGGGGCCTTGGTCCTCTGGGAGCCCTTTGCAACTTAAATGATCATTCTAAAAACCAGCTCACATCAACCTTCAGCTCCGGAAAATCAAACTTGGCCCCTTCTTGTCCTTGGGGAGGTCTGATGTTGAACCCTGAGAAGAGTCGGCTTAACTTTTCTAGGGCATTACCTAAGCCAGCGTGGGTGGGATGTGTTCACAGGAAGGTATTCCATTCTAATGCCATTTTGGTCCAAGACCATGAACTTCATATTGTTCTTTCCTACAGAGTTCTGATCTTTTAGTAGAAATCACTCAAAAGGCTGTTCTATGGGCCACATACCCTCAACCCCACTGAAAGAGCAAGACAGAGAGGCTACATATTATGTGACGCCAATCATAGGTGAATTGAGTAGAGACAGCTCTTTTAATCAACATGAATTTTAATAGATTTTATTTTTCTGCTCTGAGGGTAATGCAAAACGTCTCCTTTTAAACTATAGTTGATCTCAGGGAGCGAAAATGACATATACGTCTAAAACTACAAACAAACCAAATGTCTTTGCAATATCCTTCCCTCTTCTTCAGGCCTTGCTCTATTACTGTGAAGCACTAACAAAGACTGACCTCCAGCTCCAGAAGGCAGCTTGCCTGGCCCTGAAAAGCCTGAAGGTAAGACCCAGCCTCAGAGCCCCTGGCAGGTCAGCTTTGAGCTGACTGGCTTTGAGACTAAGCCAAGTGCACAGAATGGCTTTCTTTCCATATTTAGAAGAACCTGTTTTAGCAGGATTTCCCCCTCCTTTACACTGTATATTAGATCGGGAGTCCTTTTTGTCTTTTTTTTTCTTTTTTGTCTTTTTAGGACCGCACCTGAGGCATATGGAGGTTCCCAGGCTAGGGGTCGAATCCGAGCTACAGCTGCCAGCCTACACTACAGCCACAGCATTATAGGATCCAAGCCACATCTGCAACCTGCACCACAGCTCACAGCAACACCGGATCCCTAACCCACTGAGCAAGGCCAGAGATGGAGCCTGTGTCCTCATGGACGCTAGTCAGATTCGTTTCTGTTGAGCCACGACAGGAATTCCATTTTTGCCTTTAAATGGTAACTAAATGTGACGAACAATGCCTATTTTCAGTAACCCACAGGAATCAGTGCGCCTCTGGGTCACTATTAGAAAAGTATCTCATTTCAAAAGAGAAATGGCATGCTGACTTCAACAATTATTCTTGTGTACAAGAAAAAAAATAGCAAGGACAAATAAAATTGGCAATGAAGTACTAAAATCCAATGAGTCAGCAAACTCCCAGATCCTTCCCTGAGAACTGCCTTTTTTTTTCCCCCTAAGCAGCTCATCAGTCTTAATTGTGTCAGAAGGAGGTGTGAATGAGAATTGCCAGTGTTAAAGAATTTGCCTTTCAGAGTTGCCTTTGTGGCTCAGCGGTGACTGGTATCCATGAGGATGAGGGTTTGATCCCTGGCCTCACTCAGTGGGTTAAGGATCCGAAGTTGCCCTGAGCTGTGGTGCTCAGTTCCCAAGTTGCTGTGGCTGTGGGGTAGGCCAGCAGCTACAGCTCTGATTAGACCCCTAGCCTGGGAACTTCCATATGCCGAGAGTGCAGCCCTCAAAAGACAAAAAAAAAAAAAAAAGTTTGCCTTTCAGCAGTCAAGATTTAATGTTTGACCGACCTTAATCGCAAAATATAAGACTAATCATTCTGGAGAAAAGAATGAAAAGGCCACACCTTCAATTTTGCTAAAATCTGGGAGGGTACAGGGAACCTGGGGCAGGGACCTGAAGAAAGGGATTAACATCTCAAAAGAAAAAGTTAATGACCTGTGAAGAAAAACAACTCTGGGAAAATTTGCCTTCCTTGTGACTTGGTCAAACAATTACCTTTAGGTGACCACAAAAGTCCACAGCTATTTCCGTGCTCTCCTGACACTGTCAGATCAGTGGTGATGGCTCTGATAAAGTGTACATTAAGAATGACTCGCCTCACTGGGTGTGTTAACGATCCGGCGTTGCCATGAGCTGCGGTGTAGGTCGCAGATGCAGCTCGGATCCCGCGTTGCTGTGGCTGTGGCAAAGGCTGGCAGCTACAGCTCCTGTTAGACCCCTAGCCTGGGAGCCTCCATATGCCGCGGGTGTGGTACCAAAAGTATTAAAAAAATAAAAATTGGCCTTCCTAGAGACACTCTACTCTGTTGGGCCCTTTTCTCACTCTGAATCCTCCTTGGGGCAACTCCTGTTTTGCACTGTTGTCTCCATGCCAGTAGCTCCCCCTGTTTCCAGCCCAGGTCTTCCCATCTCTGATCCAGCTTGATCTTAAGTATCTTCCCTAGGAAGTCACCCCAAAGTCCGCCCATCTCACCCCCAAGTCTAGTCTCCGGTATCAGTGGACTGTGCGGCCACCTCCCAGCAGTTGAGGCCGGAAACCTGGGAGCCATTAGTGACCCTTCCTTCTCTACATCCAGCTGCCTCCTCATCCTGTGGATCCCACTTTGTTAGCAACTGGATCTGTCTACTCTTTATCCCACTCTGTTCGCCTGCCCACCTTGCCCGCAGTCTCTCTGCCTCCCTGCAGTCCATTTTCTCCACTGCACTTAGAAAACTGAGAGTAAAATACAAATCCTCAGAGTTCCCACTGTGGCACAATGGGATCAGTGGCATCTCTGCATCACCGGGACACAGGTTCCATCCCTGGCCCGGTGCAGTGGGTTAAGGATCCGGCATTGCTGCAGGTGCAGCGTAGGTCACAACTGTGGCTTGGGTCTGATCCCTGGCCTGGGAATTCCATATGCCATGGGGCAGCCAAAAAAGAAAAAACAAAAACAAAAACAAAATCCTCCTTAAAACCCTTACATGGCTTTCTATGAACTTAAAATGATGTCCAAAAGCTTTCGTGTGACTTATAAAGTCCCCCCGTTATTTGGGTCCCATAACAAGCAATTCCCCTTACCTAGACTTTATTATCTTCTCCACACCCCCAAACACCATACACACACACCCCTACCACATGTCAGACTTCCTCCAGAAGACTTCCCTGGTTAGAGCAGGCTACATTTTCCAGTTTGGCACCCTGACTCAGCCTATCATTCATTATAATAATTAGCTTCCTTGTTGTACGATCTGTCTTTTCACCAGACTGTAAACTCTTGAGGCCAGAACTGTATTGTGTTCGTGGCCGAGTCTCCCAGGCTCTGTGTATGGTCTGGCTCACGGTGTGCTCAGTCAGTGTTTATGGAATAAACAAATAGAAGAATTCCCATCCTTGACCTTTACTCCTCTCTTCTATTTTAGTATATAGGCTAAAATTAGGAATTCTTAAATTAGAGCTGATTTGGAAGGAGTGAGATACAGAAGAAAGCACTAGAAGTGGATTCTTTTCTGGAAAAGCAGGCTGGTCCCTTCACATTTCCGGGCCTGGAGTCCTCTGTGAAATGAGGAACTTAGCTGATCCTCAGAGCACTGGCAAGTACAAATCCTGGGCTCCACCCCAGGAAATTTGTATTCGGTGCATCTGGAGTGGCACCTAGAAATCTGTAACTTTCACAAGAGCTCCCTAAGTGATCTGGACACTCGGCTAGGTTTGGGAGGCCCTGAGTATGGTTGTTTCTAAAGCCCCTACCAGGGGAGTGGCACAGCGGAAACAAATCCAACCAGGAACCATGAGGTTGTGGGTTCGATCCCTGGTATCGCTCAGTGGGCTAACGCTCCGGTGTTGCCATGAGTTGTGGTGTAGGTTGCAGACACGGCTCGGATCTGGTGTTGCTGTGGCTCTGGCGTAGGCCGGCAGAAACAGCTCCGATTAGACCCCTAGCCCGGAAACCTCCATATGCCACTGGTGCGGCCCTAAAAAGATAAATAAATTAATTAATAAAATAAAATAAAGCCCCTACCAGCTCTGAAATGCTAAGTCTCTAATAATCCCATACATAATTTTTTCTCCTTGTAGGCTACTGAAAGCATTAAAATGCTGGTGACACTGTGTCAGTCGGATACTGAAGAAATCAGAAATGTGGCCTCAGAAACTCTCTTATCTCTTGGTGAGTTTTTTTTTTTTTTAAGATGATTGTTTACTTCTGACACTCTCAAAGGGAATGGTAAGAAAAAGTTTCATGTGCTTTGTCTTAGTAATGTTTCCCCATAGGCTATCTGCTCACACTTACACACACACACACACACACACACACACACACGTGCGCGCGTGCGCACACACACACACACACAATGAGGAACTCATCAGTTTCCATCTCACCCCAACTCCTCATTCCAAACCCCTGGATGCTGAGGGTGAAGCTGCTCTCTGGAGCCTTTCTAGCTGGGTTCATCAGTTTGGGTACTGCTTGGAATCAAGAACATAGAACTCAAAACTATAAAGCAACGGGAGTTCCCGTTATGCCTCAGCAGGTAACGAACCTGACTAGTATCCATAAGGACACAGGTTAGATCCCTGGCCTCGCTCAGTGGGTTAAGGATCCAACGATGCCATGAGCTGTGGTGTAGGTCGCAGACTCAGCTCGGATCCCACGTTGCTGTAGCTGTGCTGTAGGCCGGCAGTTGCAGCTCTGATTGAACCCCCAGCCTGGGAGCTTTCATATGCTGCAGGTGCATCCCTAAAAAGAAAAGAAAAAAAAAAGAGCAGAAGCCATGATCAGGAATCCAGATGGGATTAGCAGGTTGGGGATGGCACTGCCTGGAGGACGGTGATGCATTTCCCCAGGAAAGGCCACAATCCCCGTAGACCTTAGAGCCTCCCCAGACTCTTATGCTAACCTGACTGCCCTGTGGGCCTATTGCCCACCTGAACCCTGACACCAAAGAAAATAAATGAAGTTTTCAGGAGTTCCCATTGTGGCTCAGCGGTAACAAACCCGCCTAGGATCCATGAAGACATGGGTTCGATCCCTGGCCTCGCTCAGTGGGTTAAGGATCTGGCATTGCTGTGGCTGTCATGTAGGCCGGCAGCTGTAGCTCCGATACTCAAAAAGAAATGAAGTTTTTATTTTATTCTGGAATATACAAATAGTCCTTCTCCTTCACTTCACACTGTAAAAGCTCATTCCCAACAGTTCATGTTACACTTTTATTCTTTTATTTTTCTATCTTTTTTTTCTTTTGGAGTTGTGAGGGTAGAGAGAGCCTGTTAAACTCTGCATACAAAATAAATCATGCTATGAACGATTTTACTACTACAACACACTCTTTAAGAGGGAAAAACCCTGCTCCTGAAAATCTTCAAATATAATGTGGTCAATAATACTAGTTGGAGGAGTTCCCATCATGGCTCAGTGGTTAACGAATCCAACTAGGAATCATGAGGTTGCAGGGTCAATCCCTGGCCTTGCTCAGTGGGTTAAGGATCCGGCATAGCCACGGCTTGGATCCCATGTTGCTGTGGCTGTGGCGAAGGCCGGCAGCTACAGCTCCTATTAGACCCCTAGCCTGGGAACCTCCATATGCCACGGGTGCGGCCCTGCAAGAGACAAAAAGACAAAAAAAAAATGCTATGTGCAAATATATACATAAGTGTACAGAGTACATCCACAGGGGTGTGTGTGAGTGGCCAGGGAGCATGGTATAAATGTGCTTAATTTGATCCCTGTGTCTCTCCATCTCCCCCTATCATCAGCTGGAAGGGAGTTGCTGTTAATGTTTTTTTTTTCATTGCTATTAAATGAATAGCATTTTTAGGGCGGGTGTGGCCCTAAAAATAGCTTTTTAGGGCCACACCCGCAGCATATGGAAGTTCCCAGGCTAGGGATCGAGTCAGAGCTGCAGCTGCTGGCCTACGCCGCAGCCACAGCAATGCCAGATCCGAGCCACTTCTGCAACCTACACAGCTCACGGCAACATCAGATCCCTAACCCACTGAGCGAGGCCAGGGATCAAACCTGTGTCCTCATGGATGCTAGTCAGATACGTTTCCTCTGAGCCACGACGGGAACGCCCATGTTTATTATTATTATTAAAGCGTAGTTGGTTTACAGTGTTTCATCAAGTTCTGTTGTACAACAGAGTGACCCAATCACACATATTTCCCCGTGCTGTACAGTAGGATCTCATTGCCCATCCATTCCAAATATAACAGTTTGCAGCCCCCAAACCCCCAAAATGCCCATTCCTCCCATTCCTTCCCCTTTCCCCCAACCCAGGAGCCCCAAGTCTGCTCTTCTTGGCCATGCTGTGTTCCCGTTTTTTGTTTTGTTTGTTTGTTTTTTATTTTTAGATAGGCTCATCTGTTCTATATTATTGTTATTGTCTTATATATCAGGATTTGACATAAATATTTTGCTTCGAATGAAAGCTTCTACTCCCAAAGTAATAAAAAAACTATTGAATTAAGAGAAAAAATAGCATTTGAAAAAGTTAAGGCTTGCGGAAATAGCAAACATCTTGGAGTTCCCTCTGTGGTGCAAAGGAATCAGTGGTGTCTCTGCAGCACCGGGACACAGCTTCGATCCCCGCTGGCACAGTGGGCTAAAGCATCCAGCATTGCCATGTAGGTAGCAATTGCGGCTAAAATCTGATCCCTGGCCTGGGAACTCCATATGCTGCGGGGAGCCAAAAAATAAAAAAAAAAATTTTTAAAGAAATAACAAAAATCTCTAAAAATCAGTGGCTTTTGCTTCTAGAAGTGTTCACTACAAAGTTCATTTAAATTCAAACAAATCTCTACTTTTTAAAAATTCAGTGGATTTTATTATATTTATAGTTGTACAACCATCATCACAACCTAATTTTAGAAAATTTCTATCCCAAACCCAGAGACCATCCCTCCCCCCAGCCTTTGGTAATCATAAGTCTTTCAAAGTCTGGGAGTTTCCGTCGTGGCTCAGTGGTTAACAAATCCGACTAGGAACCATGAGATTGTGGATTCGATCCCTGGCCTTGCTCAGTGGGTTAAGGATCCGGCGTTGCCATGAGCTGTGGTGTAGGTCGCAGACACGGGTCGGATCCGACGTTGCTGTGGCTGTGGTGTATGCCGGCGGCTACAGCTCCGATTCAACCCCTAGCCTGGGAACCTCCATATGCCACAGGTGCAGCCCTAGAAAAAGGAAAAAAAAAAAGACAAAGTTTGAATCAGTTTCTGTTCTGCAAATAAATTCATTGTATCCTTTGTTTAGATTCCACATATAAGTGATAGCATATGATGTTTGCGACTCACTATCTGACTAACCTCACTTAGCATGATAATTTCTAGGTCCTTCCATGTTGCTGCAAATGCCTTATTTCATTCCTTTTTATGGCTGAGTAATATTCCATTGTATATATGTACCACATCTTCTTTATCCATTCCTCTGTTGATGGATATTTAAGTTGCTTCCATGTTGGCTCTTGTATATATGGTGCTGCAGTGAACATTGGGGTATGTGTATCTTTTTGAGCCATGGTTTTCTTGGGATAGATGCCAAGGAATGGTATTGCTGGATCATATGGTAATTCTATTTTTAGCTTTTTGAGGAATCTCCATGCTGTTTTCCATAGTGGTTGCACCAGCTTACATTCCTACAAACAGTGTAAGAGGTTCCCTTTTCTCCGCATCCTCTTTAACCTTTGTTGTTTGCAGACTTTTGTTTTGTTTTGTTTTGTTTTTTCAGGGCCGCACCCGTGGCATATGGAGGTTCCCAGGCTAGGGGTCTAATTGGAGCTGTAGCCGCTGGCCTACACTACAGCCACAGCAATATCAGATCTGAGCCGCATCTGCGACCTACACCACAGCTCACAGCCAGGCCGGGTCCTTAACCCACTGAGTGGTGCCAGGAACCGAACCCTCAACCTCATGGTTCCTAGTCGGATTCCTTAACCACTGAGTCACAACGGGAACTCCTATTTGTAGACTTTTTGATGATGGCCATTCTAGTTGGTGTAAGGTGGCACCTCAGTAGTTTTGGCAAATCTCTATTTTTATATCTAATGGATATTACTGAAAAAGTTAAATGTACCAAAAGAAAAACAACAACAGACTTTTGGCTTATTGAAAGGTTTTATTTCCAATAACATATATATATATATATATAGTACATAGAGACAATATATTATAAAATCTGTGATTACACTCCTTTTCTAAAATCTGCTAATATCAATATTATTTCCAACATTTCAATGAATGTTTTTTTACTTCTGTTTTTCTTCACAAGGAACTTCTGATTGGGCACTATTAATTATTTGCATCTTTGTCTCACTGGTATTAAATGTATGAAAACCTGCTTCTTATCCCACTGAGCAAGGCCAGGGATTGAACCTGTGTCCCCACGGATGCGAGTCAGATTCGTTTCCACTGAGCCACAACGGAAACTCCTCGTTTTTTCTTAAATAGGAAACATAGAATAAAATATTCACATAATTTGCAAATCTATGATGGTTGTTCAGGGTGGTACTGCTGACAGAACTGACCTAGTTGATGACTGGTAGTCAGTGTCACCACACACTTATGTGACAAAGAGTAATTTTTTAGCTGAAGTTTGAAAGCCTAAATTTGACTTTTATGAAAGACCACTTGTATGTACCAATACATAATGTATAAAAGTAAAGTTATGGAAAAGTTCAATGCATGGAATTCAAGGACCAGCCGTAGTGATGAAATCCCTTAGTGCATTTAAAATATAGTCCGTATGGAGTTCCCATCATGGCCCAGCAGTTAACGAACCTGACTAGCATCCATGAGGATACGGGTTCGATCCCTGCCCTTGCTCAGGGTGTTAAGGATCGGTCATTGCCTTGAGCTGTGGTGTAGGTCACAGACACGGCTCGGATCCCACGTTGCTGTGGCTGTGGCGTAGGCTGGAGGCTACAGCTCAGATTTGACCCCTATCCTGGGAACCTCCATTTGCTACAAGTGCAGGCCTAAAAAAACAAAAAGGCAAAAATAAATAAATAAATAAATAAATAAAATCCATATGATTTCTCAGGAATAAATCTATTATGTGAAATTATTGACATCAAAGGCCCATAGGACTTCTGCTGTGTTTCTCTTTCTGAAAAGCATGTGACTAAAGTCCCTGGCATTAGCTCCAAAGTTCTTCGTTGTTCTAAATATTACCTGGAAAACAACATAATTAAGAATAACCAAAGATGAATTTTCCTCCCCTAACATTAGCAAAATATAACAATCCATACTTAAACAACTTGTATTTTAATTTATTATTCTGAGTGATGAATAAGAAAGTTAAGTTCCGGAGTTCCCGTCGTGGCGCAGCGGAAATGACTCCGACTAGGACCCAGTGAGGTTGCGGGTTCCATCCCTGGCCCTGCTCAGTGGGTTAAGGATCTGGAGTTGCCGTGAGCTGTGGTGTAGGTCACAGACACAGCTCAGATCTGGCATTGCTGTGACTGTGGCGTGGGCCGGCGGCTACTAGCTCTAATTCAACCCCTAGCCTGGGAATCTCCATATGCCATGAGTGCAGCCCTAAAAAGCAAAAAAAAAAAAAAAAAAAAAAAAAAACAACAACAAAGAAAGTTAAGTTCCAACTGGTATTCATTTTTGTTGTTCTGTATCCAGGAGAAGCTGGACGGCTGGCATATGAACAGTTGGACAAATTTCCTCGAGACTTTGTTAAAGTCGGTGGTCGTCACGCAAGTGAAGTTGCCACGCCTTTTAATTGAAAGTTAACCCTGCCCAGCAGCTGTCTTAATAAATGGCCCTGTTCACCATGATGGTGCTGTGACTTAGTTGGAACCTGTGGAGGTTGTTTGAAAATTTACCATGTCGTAGAAGGAATTCAACGTCCAGTTTCACAGTACCTATCTACTTTTCCTTTGGCCAATAGAATAGGGCTATGTATATTTCAGTAGATTACATTGTTGAGTGCGTCTGATAATACTTAGTTAAGAGTCACCTAATCTAGTATGTATGGGACTTTAAAACATCTTTGTTTTTTTTTGGAAGTTCTTCTATAAGCTTGAAATAGTCATGTGATAATTTTGATTGTCATATGCCTTGCAATTCCTCTGTTGTGTTCTCAGGGTTGAGTGGCCCCCTTAGCTACCTAATTTTCCCTTAAATGCAAAGCACAAAAAAGGATTTCTTCAAATAAAAGTTTGCCTGAAGAACCTGGTAAAAGGACACATGGTAAGAGTTAATTTTTTTAATTTCATTTTTTCAGACCTCCACTATTTCTTTTGCTTTTTTATCCATCCTGAAAATTCTACAGATATGTTTCCATTAGTGTTAAAAAGGTGGATAAATGACTAAGAACTACCTTATTAAGAGTATACCCATACTGTTTTTTAAAAAAGATACTCAAAACATAAGCTTTTTTTTTTAAACAAAGCCATTTTTATTGATACTTTTACAATAGAGGTATTTCACTGCTAAGACGGGTCAAAACCAAAAGTTTTCAGCAAACTGTGATGGATTCAGAAAGCTATGATGCTCCTTGAGATACAAGAATACAGAAGTTGGAGGAATCCTAATGGGGTAAAAGCAGAGGGTCGTTAAAAGTGGTCCTTGGGAGTTCCCTGGTGGTCTAGTGGTTAGGATTTGGTGCTTTCACCACTGTGGCCAGGGTTCAATCCTTGGTCTGGGAACTGAGATCCCACATCAAGCCGCTGCACACTGTGGCCAAAAAATAAGGGGGTCCTTGCTTCAATAAAAATTTTAGGAAAAATGTCCTGAATGATGGTTACTACCCCAGAGAAGTCATTCACCACTGGATAGTATCCACTGGCCAAATAGTTAAAACAGTAGTTCCCATTATTGCTTCTGTACCAGGGTAGCAAGTCTTTTAAATAAAGTACAAGTCTATTTCGTCGCTCTTATTAAATAACTTTTCTTCCTTTTAAGAGTATATAAGTTGGGATATGCCAAGATATCAAACTAATAAGTGTGAGTTTAATTTAAACTGTGGAACATCAGCTGTTCTCTGAATATGCTTCTATAAAATATCATTTAGATGTCATTTTAAACAATTACATTTTAGCAAGACCTTTAACAACAACTCATTTCATTTTAAAGTGAGAATCATTTGTCAGGCTTCCTGGCAAATTCAACTGTGAAGTTATAATGTATATGTATATTTGTATATTTATAAATATTATATATATGCATATATCCTTCATTTTAAGGGTACACTGTACAGTCTTTAGTTAGTATGCACAGTCTCTAGTCTCTGTTAAATGGTTGCAATGATTCTTTTTAGTGAAAGTCAAATCACAAATGTTACAAAGTTGTTCGTTTTGTTTGGGTTTTTTTTAATTTTTTGAATATTGCATGAGTAATTAATTCCATATCTTTTGTATTCACTTCTACTGCATTTTATTTTTGGTGGAAGGAGGTGCTTTTAGTTTTGTGGCATTTGTATTCATCACTCTTTCAATCATGTAAGTTAAAATAAAAATTATTTTTGAATTACTAGTCTCATGTTCAGAGTCTGCTGTATTTTTTTTTCACATGCCCTTCTTAAGTTAGTATTTATACAACAACACTACAGTACACCTCATGCTCAACTTGAATTTATTCTTGATCTTGAGATTCCTTCATCCATACATGAGGATAATTAACATTTACTTCTCGGATTTGTTGTAAAGCTAATTGGAGAAAAAAGAGCTGCGGTTCATCTCTTTCCTCTGGAACGCAGTCCTGCGCGCCTCGTTTTGTCTAAGTGGCTGTTGGTATTTTTATGTCTATGGAAAGTTAGTTACGTTTCTGGACCTTGGAGAAGTGGCCTTGTGTAGCAGGCATGCTAAGCGTCTCAGCGGTGCACCCAAGCTGTAGGCTACGGGAGCTCCCCCAGAGGGCTGCGTGGGTCCTGCTGGGGCGGGCTGACAATCTGGCTGGTCTGGTAGGCGTGGCTGGCCCCTAGTTTTCGGTTGGTGGCCCGGCCCTGCCTTGTGCAGATACTGCTGGCTGCGGTTTAGCGGGGCCGGTCACAAGGTGGCAGGTTGTGGAATCCTAGGAGGCCCAGGGGCCAGTGTTGGCTCGCTGGTGGGCAGAGTCAGGGTCCTCTGGGGCTGTGGCCCACCCATTAGCAGGTGACGATTAGTGCCACGCTACTGGGAGGCAGAGCTGGGTCCTGGAGTCTGACTGCAGGGCCCAGGGATCTCAGAGCTCATTTCAGAGCATTGGGCCTGAGCGGGGGAAGGATTCCTGATACAGTTGGGTATGGGGTCCAGGGTGTCCAGTTGGTTAAGCTGGCCTGCTAGTGGGCCGGGCCAGGACCCAGCTGGTCCCAGGGTAGGGTCTGGTCAGTGTGATTTTCTTGCTCCTGGTGTCTGCCCCCTGTTGGTTGAAGCTGGTATCAAGGTTCCTACCAGCTTCCTGGTGGGAGGGGCTGGTGCCTGCCCACTGGTGGGCGGAGCTAGGGCTTGGTCTCCAGGTGAACATGGCTAAGTTTAGGGGCCAGTCCAGAGGCAGCTGTAGGCCCTTTAGTCTCTGGGCAGCCTCTCTGCTGGTGGGTGGGGCTAAAGCATTCCAACACTGCAGCCTACAGGGTTTCGGGTGGGGCCAGGTCTTGGCACTAATGAGCCAAAATATCTAACGCCAGGAGCGCTCACGGGGCTCGACGTCTGACGCCAGTGTCTGTGTCCAGTAAGCTGCAGCCACCCCCCGTCCCAATTCCAGGAAACTCTCCAAGACCAGCAGGTAGGTCTGGCCCAGCTCCTATCAAATGACTGCTTTTGCCCTGGTCCAGGTGCGAGTGAGAGTTTGCGTGCGACCTTTAACGGTGAGTTCTATTTCCCCCAACCCCGTGGGGTCTTCACGGCCAAATGCTCTGAGTGCTGCTCTTCCCAGCGCCAGACCTGGGCTGGAGCCCGATGTGGGGCTCAGAACTCTCACTCCTGTGGGAAAAGCTCTGCAATATATTCATTCTCCAGTCTGTGGGTCCCACTTGGGGTATGGGATTTGATTACGTCTCGTGCGCCCCGACACGGTGAGGCCAAACAAGCCGAGTCTGGTACAGAGGAAAGTTTATTGTAGGACCCAGCAAGGGGAACCCGGTGGCTTGTGCTCAGAAAACCCGATACTTCCCCAGAGTTTGCGGGGGAGAAGCTTTTATAGGAAAAATTTGGGGTGTGGGCTGCAGGGAGCGTGGCTTTCTTCTGATTGGTGGGTGGTGAGGTAAGAGGGCGGGGCTCCAGGCATCTTGTGCTCCTCCTAAAGTTACCAGCCGCCACCTGGGCCTTAGTTCCCACAGAAGAGGTCAAAGATGTTTTTATGTGTATTTCTTGAGAAGGAGCCAGGCCCCTGCCCAAAGGCTGCACTATTGTTTCTTTCTTTTTCCTTTTTTTTTTGCTGTGCCCGGTGGCTTGTGCAAGTTCCCAGACTAGGGATCAAACTCACGCCGCAGCAGCAACTGGAGACAAAGCCCAATCCTTAACCCTCTGCGCCACAAGAGAACCCCTACACCGTTGTTTCTGCTCCTCCTTTGTTTCTGCATTCCCTCCCTTCCCTGATTAGCAAGTGTTTGAATCTGCTCTCTGGTATTCAGGAAGGCGGAAGAGGCTGAATGAAGCCTGTTTCCTGCAAACAAAAAGATTCGAACTTGGGAGGGCCCCATAGGGTCCTGCACAGTTTCAGTCGTGGTTCCTTCTTTATGTATTTAGTTATTGAAGATCTTTTCCGGTAGGTTCCAGTCATTTTCATGGACGGTTGTTCTGCAGATAGCTGTGATTTTGGTGTGCTTAGGAGAAGAGGTGAGCTCAGGGTCTTTCTCTTGGCTGTTCTCAATGCATTTGTTTATCACCCGGCTTTATGTTTTCCCAATGCCAGCTTGCATAAACAATGTCTTTAGGAGGCACTCTCATTGAAGTCATTTTTTTTTTCTTTTTAGGGCGGCACCTGCAGTGTGTGGAGGTTCCCAGGCTAGGGGTCCAATCAGAGCTACACCTCCCGGCCTACGCCACAGCCACAGCAACACAGGATCTGAGCAGCCTCTGCAACCTCCAGCACAGCTCACGGCAACGCCAGATCCTTTACCCACTGAGTGAGGCCAGGGATCGAACCCGCAACCTGATGGTTCCTAGTCGGATTTGTTTCCGCTGTGCCACAATGGGAACTCCTAATTAAAGACATTTTGATAGACACACCTCACTGATGCCAAGGTACTGACTCCATCATGGATAGCTTTCCTTATTGGAGTAACTGCTGGTCCCCGTAATATAGAGCCTGCGCCATTTCCAAAATAAGAGTCTGTGTTCTGCTTTGTGATGATGTCTTGAGGGGCTGCCACGGCTGTGACTCTGCCGGTCACATGTCCCAGAGCTTCGTTCCAGAGTTAGGGTCGTTGTCTGGTCTGTGCAGGAGGTGAAGAGAAAGAAGAGTTTAAGATGAGAGACGCTGCTGGTGTTACCAGAATCCGGGTTCACCTTCACAGCGCCGAAGAATGAACTTCGTGAACACACAGAGGCAGCAAGCAAGCAAAGTCTTTATCTCAGGAAAGCAAATAGCTCCCAGTGCAGACATTCGGAGGGCGAGGAAGAATCCCCCTTCTCTAATCTTCTAAGGAGGCTTTATCTTTAAGAGACAGGGGGACCAACGTGGGTTCCTGCTATCAGCTCTTCTCCCTATTGGCTTGCCCAGCCCCTGTATCGGGCCTCATCCAATAGGGACTTGAGAGTTAGGGCATGCTCCTTAAGTTTTATGGTTCTTTTGCTCTTCTTTCCCTCAGACTTAGAGTCGCCACTCTTTCCATTCTTTCGCTAACGGTCAAGTGTATAGGTCAGCGGGTAATTCCCAGTTTGACATAAAACAAATGTACTTTTCAGTAGTTAATCTTCCAACAAGCAAGGCCTGTTTGGCTTGATTAGTTTTTACAGATCTTAAACCCTGGACATTAATCGGGCAATACATCGAAGCCCGTGTTCCTACACTGACTACTGAGTTATTACGCTGCCTCACTGGGGCAGGAGAACGACCTCCTGGCCGTCAGGGAGAGCTGACCCCAAGCTTGCGGTGGCGTCTGTTTTTGTAGCCCAGGCGAGGAGAGGTCTTGCGATACACCTGCTGATCTGCTCATGCGTTGGGGAAAGCGGGGTCTTGCGATAACACTTGCTGGTTGGTTGGGAGCATATATTTGCCCCTATAGGGGTGGGGTGGGGAGTGGGCCACATGCCTTCCTAGTAGGAGACACGGAGGAGTAGGCAGCTGGCTCAAGGTGGGGGGGGGTAGTACAGTGAGATGGGTGGGGCCAATATTGATAAGGGTCTGGTAATTCTTGTCTTGGCCAGAGGCTTTCATTTCTGTCTCCTTGAAGGGGCCTTGAAGTCCCACAGTACCTATGAGCACTGTAAACCCCTTGAGAGGGGTAAAAAGAGTCGGTTTATTGGTGTCTGCTCCCCCAAACCCCCACCAGCGTCATCACAGAGTAGGCCCTGACCTTCAACTCAGAGACTATATGCCAAGTGAGTCATCAAACAGCAGTGATTGCTTAGTTATTGAGTCAGCAGTAAATGCAATTTCCCCCCTAAGGTTTTGTTTAACTGAATTGCCTTACTTACAGAGTATAGGAGTTCTAATCGGGGCTCAGCGGTTAACAAACCCGATTAGTATCCATGAGGGTGCGGGTTCGATCTCTGGCCTTGCTCAGTGGGTTAAGGATCCAGCATTACCGTGAGCTGTGGCGTAGGTTGCAGATGAGGCTCGCATCTTGCGTGGCTGTGGCTGTGGCGTAGGCCGGCAGCTACAGCTCTGATTCAACCCCTAGCCTGGGAACCTCCATATGCCACAGGTGTGGCTCTAAAAAGACAAAAATAAGTAAATAAATAAAATTACAGATACAGTTTAAACCCAAATTAGTCAAATAGAAAAATATTTTTATCCCTGAAATGTTCCTGGGGACATTATTGCTTATAAAACAAATATCATTGATTTTGAAAAAGTTCCAAGGACACTTTTGCAGGGAACAGTAAAAGCTAGTTTACTAACTTCTCATTTATTCAGCAAGGACTTGCTGCATAGTTACTATAAATGACGCATGTATATGCCAGGGATCGTTCTTAGCAATAGGGTTACAGCAGTAAAGAAAAAAAGAGACACATAAAAATCCCTGCCCTCACAGGACTAGAATCCTAGAAAGAGGAGACAGACAGAGAAAAGGAATGGTAATTGCCCAAGGTCGGGGTGGGAGAAGCGATAGGGCAAAGATCGCAAGATCCAAAGAGAGTGATCAAGGAAGGCCTAAGAGAAAATTGCATTTGAGGATGGCCTGAGGAACTGATGGGGTGGGTCCCGCGGATATGTGGATATCTCTGGGAGGAATATTCCAGGTAAAGGCAGGTTTTTGTTAACCACAAAGCCCCCCAAAGGGGACCGTGCTTGAGGTTTTCGGTTTTCTAGTAGCCACATTCAAAGAACAGGGGAAGTTAATTCCAATAATCTGTTTAATTTAATTTCATAGATCCAGAATACTTCAACTTGTAACCAATATAAAAATTATAAGATATTTTACCTTCTTTTTCTTATACTAAGTTTTTGGAATACAGGGTAGATTTTATACTCAGAGCACGTCTCAATTCAGACTAGTCATATTTCAGATGCTCCAGAGCCACTCGTGGCTGGCTCGTGGGTGCCACATTGGATAATACACGTCTGTGTTTCCCCAGCTGGCCCAGTCATTTCCTTGATAGTGCTCTCAGAGAGATAGCAGTGAGGGATGGCTTGAAGTGAGATCTGAATTCCCAGCTCCAGAGCTGAACCCAGGCAGCCTGGATGAAAATCAGGAGTCCCAGCTGCTAGACCGCCACGGGCTAGAGGCTAAAAGCAGAGTTGCCCTGATTCTTGCCCCCATTGGAAATAGGAATGTTCCGGAGTTCCTGTTGTGGTTCAGTGGTTAACGAATCTGACTAGGAACCATGAGGTTGCAGGTTTGATCCCTGGCCTTGCACAGTGGGTTAAGGATCCAGCGTTGCCGTCAGCTGTGGTGTAGGTTGCAGACGCAGCTCGGATCCCGCGTTGCTGTGGCTGTGGCGAACAGCTCCTGTTAGACCCCTAGCCTGGGAACCTCCATATGCCGCGGGTGCGGCCCTAGAAAAGGCAAAAAGACAAAAAAAAAAAAAAAAAAGAAAGAAAACTGGAATGTTCCAAGGAGGCAGAAACTGTAAAAAGAGGTACTAAGTTTATTATTATAAGCACAGCACATGTGGGTACACAGACAAGCATATTAAATGCACATTGAGAGAGGGGCGTGGACACCCCACTAGTGGGAAACATGCCAAAGGGGTGATTTAAATCGCTTATACAGGGGTCGTTCTTCTGAGTCCTTGTTTTCCTTTGGCCAGTTACCTTATTTCTCACACTTGACTGGACCCAAGGCCCTCCCCCTCTATACGTGCGTGTCTTTCAGCTAAGATGGATTCTAGAGCAAGGGCTTATGGGACGGTTAGCCAGGACTTATCATGGCCTGGTTTCCCGCCCCCCCACTGACCCTGAGGAGTCTTTCTGCGCATGCGTCGTTGGGGTCTCCCTGCCCCTAAGGATTGGGAAGTATGCGACCTCTTGATCTTTTGCTCAAGCAGTGCTTAGCCCCGCTCTGCCCCTGCCATTGCCATTGTTTAAAGTGTCCGTGGAAGGTGAAGTCCAGTTTTTGACCTTGTTCCTGTTGTTATTTCCATCTCAAAGTGTAAACAGGTGGCTGGTGTGTACATCTATCCTGGAGCCTACCTATCTCCTGCCTCCAGAAGTATCAGTAAGAGGCTAGTTGTAAATGTCTATCTCGAAGCCCATCTATCTCCTGTTTCAGCAGCACATACGTACGTACACACACGCTTACGCACTTGCATGTACACACATATGGATGCAGGATCCAGCCATAGATTACATGTTTAATTTAGTTGTCATGCTTCATTAGGTTCTTTTTTTTTAACTTTTAATTGAAGTATAGTTGATTTACAGCATTGTGTTAGTTTCTGCTGTACAACAAAGTGATTCAGTTATACATACATATATTCATTTTCATATTCTTTTTCACTATGGTTTATCACAAGATATCGAATACAGTTCCCTCTGCTATACAGTAGAACCTGGCCGTTTATCTATTTTTTATACTGTAGTTATATCTGCTAATGTTAAAATCCTAATTTATCCAACTCTCACCCCCACTTTTTCCCTTTGGTAACCATGAGTGTTTTCTATGCCTATGAGTCAGCTTCTCTTTTGTAAATAAGTTGATTTGTATTATATTTTAGATTCCCCATATAAGTGATATCGTATGATACTTGTCTTTCTCTGGCTTAATTCACTTAGTATGATAATCTCTAGGTCCATCTATGTTGCTGCAAATGGCATTATTTCATTCTTTTTATGGCTGAGTAGTATTCCGTTACATACATGTACTACATCTTCTTTATGTGTTCATCTGTCAGCGGACATATAGGTCGCTTCCATGTCTTGGCTGCTGTAAACGATGCTGTGTACATTGGGGTGCATGTATCTTTTCGAATTAGAGTTTTCTCCAGATATATATGCCCAGGATCATATATGGAAACTCTCCTCTTCAGGTTCATTTAATCTAGAACAGTAGTGCCCCCCCCCCAAAATACACATCTTATTATATCTGCAGGGTGTAGGCAAATTCATTTTTAGAATGTCCCAAATTTGGACAAGGCATCCAGATTTCTACTTTGAAAGAAGAGCCAATAGGATTTGTTGGTAAGTTGGAAATGAGATGTGAAACAGTCAAAAAGTCAAGGATGAATCCAAAAATTTCAGTCTGAACAACTAGAAGGATGCAATGCCATCTTCCAACACAGGGAAACTGGGAAAGCAGAAGGTTTAGAGAGGAAAACCAGGAATTCTTCATTGGACATGGTAAGCTGGGGAAGCCTCTTAGATGTCCAAAAGGAGATACCAAGTTGATGGCTGAAAGTAATTGCCTTTGGAGTTCAGGTAAGAAATCCAGTTAAAAAATATAAAATTAGGAGTCTTCAGCCTATGTATGGTATTCAAAGTCTTGAGACTGGTTTGTTTCACCCAGGAAGTAAAGATAGAAAGCAAGAAGAGGTGCAAGGACCGGGGACACTCCAGTATTTAGAGGTCATGAAGAAAAGGGGGCAAGCAGCAAAGGAAAAGCAAGAGTAGCCAGGAAAGGAAAAATCAAAGGAGTGTGACATCAGAGAAGCCAGGTGAAAAAATCGTTTCAAGGAGAAACAAGTTACAGATGCTGAAGACTGAGAATGGGGGTCAGCAGAATGAAGGTCATCGGTGGCCCTGATGGGCAAGTTCGGTAGAGTCATGGGGCTGAAGTCCAATTTGGAGTACATCCAAGAGAGGATGAAAGAATTCTTGAAACAGCAAGCATGGTGACCCTTTGAAGAGTTTTTGTATAAAGGAGCAGAGAAATGAATGTGTAGTGACTGGGTCGGGGGGGGGGGGGTTTGCTATATGAGGTCAAGAGGGTTGTTTTATCTTTTTAATTAAAAAAGTAGAGCATGCCTGTTGATGTTGCAAAAGACCTAGTTGAGATGGAAAAATAAGGCAAGACTTGTGAGCCATCTCCTTGAATGCAGTGAGAGGGATTGGTTGAAATCTGCCTCAACGGTCATCCACGTAACAAGAAAGTTAGAGACACTGGCTGGGCGGCGGGGGATATGATCGTGAGAGCTTTGGAAGTTCTTTTTTGACTGCTGCTATTTCCACAGCAAAAAACAAACAAACAAATCGATCATGCAGAGAAAACCTCTGACTATGTAACAGATAAGCACAATGGGCATAACACTATGAAAGATCAGTGGAAACACAATACATATCGGAAGAGTCCCAGGAGAATGGGCAGGCTCCTGATAGCCATCACCCAATGAAAGGTACAAAGACAGGAAGGAGCCCAGTGTGTGTTTGGGGGAACCAGATCAGTTTAAGCTGAGATTCTGTGCACACAAAGAGTGAAAGCGAGCTTGGTTTAGCTCAGATCGCAGAAGGGCTTCAGTGCCAGGCTGAAGAAAGAATCTAGGCCTACACTGCTCCCCCGATTGGTGTGTTCCATTCCGTAGCGTTGCTAAGTGACACATCCTAGAGTTCTGGACTGTTCACGTTCGCTACTGCCAGGGCTGTGACTGAAGCACCTTTGGCCTTCGTACGTGATGGCAAAGACCCAGCCTTATTATGTGCAATATTGGATTCAAGTGTGTCAGTATTTTGTGGGGCTGTATCACCGTATCCAGAAATATTGCACTGTCCTTAAGGGCTTTTTCATTAAGGAGGAGGAGGAAGAACATTTCTCTCCAGCCGAGTGTATTTTTCACAAAGAAAAAATTGTGGTGCTTGGCCGTAAGTTGAAGGATAAATCTTTAGCCATTGAACAGAGAGCTCAAGCCGCCTACAGAATTGGACTGTTGGCCTTCACAGGTAGTGATCTAACCAGCTGTGCTGAAACATGTGTTCCACAGACTTTTTGCCTCTTGTCACACTGTCAGTGAGTGATTCTCATAGCTCTCTGGTCTTCCTATTCCAGTAACTTTTTTTGGGGGGGGGGGTACTTTTTAGGGCCACACCTGTGGCACATGGAAGTTTTAGGGCCATACCTGTGGCTAGGGGTCCAATCGGAGATGCAGCTGCCGGCCTATACTACAGCCACAGCAACGCGGGATCTGGGCCGTATCTGCGACCTACAACACAGCTCAGGACAGTGCCAGATCCTTAAACCACTGAGCGAGGCCAGGGATCGAACCCATGTCCTCATGGATACTAGTCAGGGTTACCGCTAAGCCACTATGGGAACTCCCTCTAGTAATATTTCCTTTGCCTAAATTACTAGCTTTTTGTCTTTGCACCACCAAGGGTAATGCTAATTACTTTCTGCTCAAGGATCTCATGTTTGAATGGAATGTGTCCATCAAATAAATTACTAATTACTTTTTCACATTTATTAATTAAAAATATATATACTGAAATTACCTATCGAAGTTTCAATATCATGAAAAGAAATTGAGGACTTCCCATTATGGCTCAGCGGAAACGAATCTGACTGGCATCCATGAGGACACAGGTTCAATCCCGGCCTTGCTCAGAGGGCTAAGGATCTAGCGTGGCCATGAGTTGTGGTGTAGGTCACAGATGTGGCTCGAATCTCACATTGCTGTAGCGTAGGCCAGCGGCTACAGCTCCTATTCAACCCCTAGCCTGGGAACCTCCATATGCCTCGGGTGCAGCCTTAAAAAAAAAAAAAAAGCGTGAGAGAGAGAGAAAAATCGAAGAATCTATACTGAATTAATTTCAACACTTTTTACAGGTTTGAGCAACTTGATATTTTCTTTTTATCTTTTAAAAATGCATTACCCAGACAATAGTTTAAAAGAATCGATAAGAACTTAAGGCTCTTAAAACACATATTAGGAAAGCCAGTAGGTGCATTAGTAAAAGCAACTCTTAGTGTATACTTGGCTGGAAAATCAAGTGGTAAACCATTTATACACACACTGACCTAATGATTGTCAAGGCCAGACTTGCCTTACTTTTTCTAATAAATTTCAGGGTATTTAAAAATTTTTATAGACAGTCCTCAACATCTATCCTAATTAAAAGGTCTGGTTGGTCGCTGTTAAGTGTTATAGTCGATTTTTTTAATGAGAAGATGAGTCACTGAGATGTAGTTTGATGAACTAAATCTTACACAGGTCCTAGGTGCCAGGAGGGTTGAGAACCTCTAGCATAGGACTAAAGAGAAGACAGAAACTCGGAAGAACTCCTGTGTGAAGGTGGGTAAATGGTACCCACCGTGTGAGGCAGGCTCAGTTCCCTGCGGTCACCATTTGGTGTGAGAATTAACTAATTACAAAGAGGTCAGAATCCTTTGACTTGATGTTCCTTAAACTTGGCTGTACTGCTAGGAAACAATAGAAAGGGCTATGCCCAGGCTTGTGCTAAAGTTTACACTGAATGGAGTATTCTTGGGGTTCCAGGACTGTGGTGGTGCAAGTGAAATCTAAGTTGAAATCCAGTCAAAACTCCAGTGGCTAGAATCCAGGCAACTAATCCGGCTACTCCTCACCATCTGCATTGCCTTTCTCAGGACCTTCTTGGAGTTTGAGATTTGAACTAGGAAGATCTGGGGTTCAGTTATATGACGGAAGTAGAGCCAAGCAGCAGGCTGTTCCCAAATCTGCGCAAGGGTTGGGCTGGGAAACGTGTGAGGACAGGACGGGGATATACAATTCCTCTCTTACCAGTCAGACCCTGGCTTTGCAGCTCAGCTTATTGGTTTTCCCTTTGTTGGATCTAATGTTCTGGAACTTTTTTTTTTTTTTTTTTGCCTTTGTCATTTTATGGCCGCACCCGCGGCATGTGGAGGTTCCCAGGCTAGGGGTCTAATCGGAGCTATAGCCACTGGCCTGCGCCGCAGCCACAGCAATGCAGGATCCGAGCCAGGTCTGCAACCTACACCACAGCTCACGACAACGCCGGATCGTTAACCCACTGAGCAAGGGCAGGGATCGAACCCACAACCTCATGGTTCCTAGTCGGATTCGTTAACCACTGCGCCACGATGGGAACTCCTGGAACTTTTTGCAAGTACTGAAGACAGAGACTCAGGAATGAACCGTGAGGGAGATTTGCTAGGTGAACACAGCCAGGTTTTATTCGCCTGCCAATGCTGACTCCTAGGTGCCTGATTAAAGGAACCAGGGAGGCACTTTTGGGCAGGCAGCGACTGTATGCCAATCACCACACAGTTTTTCATCTTCACAGCCGCACGTGGAGTAAGGGAAAAAGAGGGAAATTCAAAGTATCCAAATTTGCACGTACATAGCGACAAGAATAGGAACAAATGAGCACTCAGGTGTCACTAGCTACTAGATATACCAAATACTTCGGGAAACACAAATGCCTATTTTACAGGAGGACCAGCCGCTGGAAAATTTGCAGCTGAGTACATGAATGAAGTAGCTCTCTTGTTGCAAAATTACGAGATGGCACCAAAAATAAAGATTCTGCTGCTCCAGAGTGTTGCATCTTGGTGTTACTTAAACCCTGCCAACCAGAGAAGAGCCGGACGTTTGCAGTTTATTCCTATTCTCGTTGATCTCTTTGATACCAGACCCAAGTCCACCACGAAAAGTGAAATCAACAGCAACCTCCTGGTTAAATTTTGGACTTGCTATGTTCTGTCTGTCATGACATGCAATAACTTGTCTTGTATGAGGGCGCTTAAGGACTGCAGCACTCTAAAATATCACTTGCGAATACTGGCCACTGAGAATTGGTGTGGATGGCCCGAGAATTTTGCAGAGGTACTGTATTTCCTCGTTGGTTTTCACAGGAATTAATTTCCCTAAATCGAGTTACCTGATGCAGCTGTCCGCACCACTGTATTACCCTGGAAAACTGAAATAAAGAATAAAAGTCGGTACATTATCTTTCAGCCTTTTAGGGAGCTGAAATAGTCTCTACCCATTTCATAGTTACTGTGATAAGCAAACTTATGAAAATTGCCACTGTTTAAAATAACCTCATAAACATTAAGCTCATAAAATGAGAATTCCTTGGAAGATGCATTACCTATATAACTGCTAGAGGCAATGGTGTGTTTGCGGTTTTATTAGGTGACATCAAGCTGAGGAATGCCGAAATGCCAAATCCAGACCCAACCTATAACCCCACCTTCTAGTGGACACTCTCGGCCCATCCACCTGTTTACATCTTTTCAGCCCTATTTCAGTTCCAGCCTTCCAGTTGCTACATCTTTGGCTTAGATTGTGTTCTGGCTTCCAGAACATGATCTTTCTGCACATCGGGCTGACCAGGAGCTGGGGGTATTCACACCCCATAGGAGCAGCACTCAACTCCACCGGCAGCGCTGGGTAAAGATGCAGCACCAGGTGTTCAGACACCTAAAGACAATCTAAAATTAGGCTCTTGAGTTTTCAAAGGGTTTTCACTCTCCCTATTTTGTCTGTTAAGAGAATATGTAAAAGAAAACTGGCACTTGACTTTTGTACTGCCCAATTTCATCAAAAGCTTTGTTGGAAAAAATAGTATTTACGGAAAAGTGCTTAAAGGATTTGTATCTGTCTGTGTCTCTAACTGCGCTAGTATTTGCCTCAGGCTTAAGTTGAAGCCATCATAGACTGAACTATGAACTTTCCTCTTTCACAGACTCGCCTTGGCTAAGCTTGCTTTAGCATTATGCTTCCACCTTTCACTGAGGGGCTTATAAAAAAAGTAGTGTAAGGTCCGTGATCCTTGCTTGGATTTGTTACAGAAATATTGTTAGGGAGGCTAATCACAACAGGCGGATTCATGAGGCTCTCAGGGGACATTTTCTCAAAATTTAAATCAGGAAAACTGTGTTCTGCTGAGCAGCTGTATCTTTTCATCCTTTGTGGATTTTTGGAATGGTGTAATGAAGTTTTTCAAACTTGAATTCAGTTTATAGTGGTAGATAAAGGGTCAGAGATCAGAAGTCCCATTTAGAGACTGGGTCACAATCAAAAAATTACTTTCCAAATGCTTTTAAATTCAATTTTACTTTTTTCTCAAAATAAGTCATGAACATACTTTAGAAAGTCAAATAATACCAGGCCTTTGATGAGAATGAGAGGTTCAGATTTGGGCCTTGAGGCATTTTTATGTCAAGCTGTGATTTTTAAACTAGCTCACCTAACTTTCAACAGCAAATGATTATTTTCCTTTGTTGTTCCTTGTAAGCTCTCTCTTCAACATTTGGATTCTCTTAGAAGCAAATCCAAGACAAGAATTTGAGCACAAAGGCTTTATTTGTTGACTAATCCTCATGTGGACGTATGCTTTCATTTCTCTTAGGTAAATACTTAGGAGTAGAATGGCCAGATCGTACAGATCGTGTACATTTAACTTTTAAGAAATTGCTGAACATTTCGATAACATCTGCAGCTTTTAACATTGCCACGGACTCTGCGGGAGAGTTTCAGTTGCTTCACATTCATAACAGTTGGTATGGTCAAGTTTTTTTTTTTTTCCAAACTTTTAGCCATTCTGATGGGTACAAAACAGTGTCTCACTGTGGGTTTTATTTGCACTACCCCTAAAGCCTAGTAAGGTTGACATCTTTTCATGTGTTTATTTGCTATCTGCATATGTTTTGGAAAAGCATCCAAATCTTCCCTCCATTAAAAACTTAAGATTGTATACTTAATGAGTTGTAGGGTTCTTTATAAATCCTTTGTTGGATATGTTTTGCAAGTATTTTTTTTAATAATGATTTTTTCCATTATAGCTGATTTACAGTGTTCTGTCAATTTTCTGCTGCACAGCAAGGTGACCTAGTCACACATTCATGTACATTCTTTTTTCTCACATTATCATGCTCCATCACAAGTGACCAGGCATAGTTCCCAGTGCTGTACAGCAGGATCCTATTGGTTACCCATTCCAAAGGCTATGGTTTGCATCTATTAACCCCAAACTCCCAGTCCCTCCCCCTCCGTCTTGGCAACCACAATTCTGTTCTCCATGTCCATGATTTTCTTTTCTGCGGAAAGGGTTATTTGTACCCTGTATTAGATTCCAGATATGTGAAATCATATGCTTTTTTCTCTTTCTGACTTACTTCACTTAATGAGTCTTCAGTTCCATCCATGTTGCTGCAAATGGCATTATTTTGTTCTTTTTTATAGCTGAGTAGTATCCCATTGTGTGTATATACCACATCTTCTTAATCTAATCATGTCAGTGGACATTTAGGTTGTTTCCATGTCTTGGCTATTGTGAATAGTGCTGCAATGAACATGCGGGTGCATGTGTCTTTTTCAAGTTTTGTCTGGGCATATGCCCAAGAGTGGGATTTCTGGGTCATGTGGTAGTTCTATGTATAGTTTTCTAAGTGTTTTGCAAGTATTTTCTCCCAGTCTGTGGCTTGTCTTTTCAGTCTCTTAAGAGTCTTTCAAAGAGAAGTGTCTCAGCTGATTCTCCTCTCCCCCTAGGGTATTCCTAATTTTAATTATTTTTTATTGTGGTAAAAAAACACAACATAAAACTTATCTATTTTCTTCAATTCTATCTTTGGGCTAATGGTCCAAATCCAAAACCAACAGAGCTGCACTAATAAGGGAGCCACTGACCTAACATGGCTCTTTAAATATAAATTAAAAATAAATAAATTAGAATTCTAGGTCTTCATTCATATTAGCCAAGTTTTAAATGCTCAATAGCTATATACAGCTACCTGGTTATCACAGTGGACAACTCAGTTTCAGTATGGCAAAATTTTACTGGACAATGTTGCTATAGATTAATAACTGTTTCTATTATTTAAGCATTTAGTTCAGGCACTTTAATAAAGGTTTTAACCCTGAGAAAAACAGAATTGGCCTTTATCTCAATATTAGAGATAAGAAAATTAAAGTTCTGTAAGAATAACTTGCCAGAGTTCCTTTTGCCACAGCAGGTTAAGGATCCAGTGTTGTCACTGTAGTGGTTCCAGTTGCAGCTGTGTTGTGGGTTTGATTCCTAGCCTGGGCACTTCCATAAGCTATCGGTGTGGACAAAAAGGCCCCCCAAAAAACAAACAAAAAGAGTGACTAACTTGCCTAAAAGTGATCCTTTAAACTTGACGTTCTTTACTGTCAATTTATAAAAAGCTGCTTTGTATGCTTCCAAAAAAATTTACTCAATTCTGATACTTTGCAAATAATTTCCCTTTATTTTGTCCTTTTCTTCTTTCAAAACAGTACATGTGGGAAAAACTTAATTTCACCCTACTCTGACCTCGTATTCCTTCACTATGTTTACAGTGCACTATATACCAGCATGTGAAATGTGTGAAGAGAAAATTTCAGAAGCCTTAGCTGCTACTGCATCTCTTCATCTGCTCCCCCCCTTTGCTTTTCTAGAGGGCTCCCACCACCACCCAACATTTTAAGCTTCCAAGAAGAGTATGATCCCATCAGCCAGCTGAGCCTTCACTTGGTAATGATTCTCTCGGGGAGCTTTTGAAACTAGATTCTCACACTCCTTGTTTAGAATAATCAGTATTTCCTCCAGGGAGCTTGAGGTACAGTGAGGTTTCTGAGGCTATCTCAGTCTAAAGAGGGAGGAATTCATTTTACCCTTGTTCCCTCTAATACAGCAGAATAAAAAGGAGACCAAGGCACAGAAACAGACACATTTTCTACACTTCATATATACTTATAATTCAAGAGATACACAAAGCTCAATAGAATGAAGTTTATTTATCATATACATATCATGTCCAACAACTGAGAAAACGCTATTTACACAAAATATCATAGATTAAAAATACATAGTATTTGTATTTTAATACAGTAATAGGGTCCCAGGACACAAACAAGGAAGTCTGATTCCAAGTTTGCATTACAAAATTATTTACTGTGCTACAAAGAACTATAGTGGAGGTAAATTTGGGCAGTGTATTTCTCAAGAGTCAAATATTAGTGAATTTCATGTAGACGGTTTTGAATCTGTAGAGGAAAAGACTTCTTCAGCATATGTATTAATTTCTGAGTCTTCTACTTCAGAATCCTCACCAGTTTCCTCTTCAGAATCAAATTCTTGACTATCCAGTGATTCAAATTTATCCAGAGGTTCATCACTCAGTCTCTTTTAAAGAATAAACCAATAATTTATTGTCAAACCTTTTTAATCCAAGCCCATTATCAGTATGCTGACATAACTGGCTCTCAAGGTTGTAAAGAGGTTTCATCTCTTAAAGTCTCTCAATTAACTTTACTTCAAATGATATATCAAAGCATCTACCATGTTAAATCACAGTTCTGCAAAATCAGTGTTTAAAAATTTGTTTTGTTTTGTTTTGTTTTAAAAAGAAAAGCATTCACAGGCTTTCAGAATACAATTTCAGTCAGTACTTCTCAAACTATCTACAGTCAAGGACCGGGCTTTCTAACTTCCCTTCTGCTCTGGACCAATACTCTCACTGCAGTTAAGAGAGTAAATACCGTGCTTCCAAATGAAAACTTCAAACATTCTGTCATGGCGCTAAAATGTAAGGCAGAGTCAGTACAAGAAAAGTTTTGATTTGAAAAACTTCCTCTCCATCAGCAAAACCTATTTTTTTAGGCTAGGTAAAGTCACACTCTTGAGGCTAATCCTTATAAAAGTCAAATAAAATAACCAAAGTTATTTAGTACAACACCAAATACTTTTTTTTTGCTTTTTAGGGCCACATCCAAGGCTAGGGGTCAAATTGGAGCTACAGCTGCCAGCTTACACTACAGCCACGGCAATGCCAGATCCAAGCTGGGTCTGTGACCTACACCACAGCTCATGGCAACGCCAGATCCTTATCCTACTGAGCAAGGCCAAGGATCGAACCCGCAACCTCATGGATACTAGTTGAATTCTTTTCTGCTGTGCCACAATGGGAACTCCCACACCAATTGCTAGTTTTTCTTTTCTTTTTTTTTCTTTTTGGTCTTTTTAGGGCTGCACTTGCGGCATATGGGGGTTCCCAGGCTAGGGGTTCAATTGGAGCTGTGGCTGCCGGCCTACACCACAGCCACAGCAACTCGGGATCCAAGCTGGACCTGCGAGCTACACAGCTCACAGCAATGCCAGATCCTTAACCTATTGAGTGAGACCAGGGATTGAACCCACACCCTCATGGATGCTAGTAGGATTCGCTAACCACTAAGCCATGACGGGAACTCCCCAATTACTAGTTTTATCAGTGACGGTTATGTCTTGTTCTTTCGTTTCATAATAATATAAAACGACATCTAACAGTTATTGGACGCTTACTATGTGCAGGAAATTCTCTCAATTTTCTATTACAACTCATTATTCTCATAACAAGCTACGAAGCAGGCACTATCACTCCCATTTTAAAGATGAGGAAAATGGAGCCCCCGAGAGGGTACATAACCTGCTGACCCAAACCTACCGGTCCTAGGCAGGGGGCTATGACTCAAAGCCAGGAAATCTGACTCTAGAGCCCAAACACCTTCTGATCACACGACTGCCTCAATTTCATAACAAAACAGAGGGCTGAGCCAGGAGGTGAAGTACTTACCTCTATTACTGCCGCCATGTACTGCACATGTTCTGCTACTTCTGCCAATTCTCTATTCTCCTTTTTCAGGCGGGCGATTTCATTGTCCTTTTGTTCAATTTCTTTATGAAGCTACGGGACGCAAACCAAAAAGTTCAGTATTCCATAGATTTGCCGCGGCATATATCAACCATATGCCTCCAAGTATATAGCGGGCAGACACAGTAAACACAAAGTTCCTAACAAAGGTGTGATGACTAGCTCTCAACACAACAGGCTTCTTTCTGTATAATCATTCTGGTAACAGAGTTGCCTAATTAGACTTTTATTAGGCCAACATTAAAGCTAGTTTATACTGCTCTAATAAAATATCCTAAGCAGCAGAAGGAAAATAATCCCAGAACGTTTAAAAATGCCATTAATTATATTCAGTACATACTTTCTCATTTTCTTTAAGTGTTTCATAGAGAGCCTTCCTCCGTTTTTCTGCCACTTCTTTCCAATATTGAGAGGATGGATTTTCTAAAATAAATTAATGGTTTACATGTAACTTTGAAAAATCATTACTGTTATATACTGCTGTAAAAATCCTTTTTTTTTTTTTTTTTTTTTGCTTTTTAGGGCCGCACCTGCAGCATATGGAGGTTCTCAGGCTAGGGGTCGAATTGGAGCTGTAGCTGCCAGCCTACGCCACAGCCACACCAGATCCTTAACCCACTGAGTAAGGCCAGGGATCGAACCTGCAACCTCATGGTTCCTAGTCGGATTCGTTAACCGCTACACCATGACGGGAACTCCAAAAAATCCTATATTTTTTCTATTTAAAAAATTCACAATCTTACTCAGTCCTTAGTAATATCCATTTTTAAAAGATTAAAGTTAGAAAGCCAAGTCAATTTTTTTCTTTTCTTCCCAACATTTTGAAGATTTCAATCTTTCAAAAGAATTGCAACACAAGTATAACAGACATATAACTTTCACCTAGACTGATAAAGGTATTTGCAACATTTGCTTTCTGTTTTTTTGGGGGGGGGCTGCACTTGCAGCATATGGAAATTCCTAGGCTAGGGGTCGAATTAGAGCTGCAGCTGCCGGCCTGCACCACAGCCACAGCAACTGGGGATCCAAGACTGATCTACACCACAGCTCAGCTCATGGCAACATCAGATACCCACTGAGCGAGGCCAGGGATCAAACTCACATCCTCATGGATACTAGTTGGTTTCTTAACCCACTGAGCCACAATGGGAACTCCCATGCATCTGTATTTTTTTTTAATTTGTTTAACATTGATGTCTGTGACAATTCCAGATCAGTTATTTTTACATGGGCCTTAAATTTGGATTTGTCCATTTCCATGATTAGATTCAAGCTATACATTTTGGCAGGAACTCTGTATCCTTCTCAGTGTATCATCAAGGAAGAACATACTAATTTGTCACAGTATTGGAGATGTTAAATTTGATCATGTGATCATTTAAGATAATGCCTACTAGATTTCTCCCTTGTAGAGATACTTTTTTCCTCTGTAACAAATAAATAATCCAAGGAGTAAAATCTTTGAGTCTGTGTTAATATCCAATTCCATAACAAACTTTCACCTAATTTTAACTCCACTGATGTATCTTACTTAAATTATTAATCTATTCTTGTCATTATTCATTTTGACGCTCAATTTTCCCCAAATTTGGCTAGGGGGGGAGGAATCCCTTCAGACAGACACCCTTTTAACATATCTATTCATTTTTGGGTACTTTTGTATTGTCCACAAGAGGTGCCCAGCTCACTCTATAGCTTCCCTGCGCCTGTCTAGGAAGCAGTCATTTCTCCAGGGAGCTTTAGTGGAGAACAGAGTTTATGAACCAAGAACAGGTGCAGTTGTGCTTTCATTGGCAGAGTTAGGAAAAGTTCTTTTTTAAAAAAATCATCACTTTAGGAGTTCCCATTGTGGTGCAGCGGAAATGAATCTGACTAGGAACCATGAGGTTGCGGGTTCAATCCCTGGCCTCGCTCAGTAGGTTAAGGATCTGGCATTGCCGTGAGCTGTGCTGTAGGTTGCAGAAACGGCTCAGATCCCACATTGCTGTGGCTGTGGTACAGACCGCAGTCGTGGCTCTGATTGGACCCCTAGCCTAAGATCCTCCATATGCTGCAGGTAGAGCCCTAAAAAGCAAAAACAAAACAGAACAAAACTCATCAGTTTATACTGACACCCCCAAATCCAAATCCACAACAGTTCTTCCTTTCCTTCCCCATTTCATATAGATCTCCATTCACCCTACCATGAACCCAATGATATCAACATACTACTCAATTCTAAAATGTACACCTTTTTTTGCCTTTTTGTAGGACCGCTCCCATGGCCCATGGAGATTCCCAGGCTAGGGATCTAATTGGAGCTACAGCTGTCGGCCACAGCCATGTGCCAGATCCAAGCCTCATCTGTGACCTACACCACAGCTCACGGCAATGCCGGATCCTCAACACACTGAGCAAGGCCAGGGATCAAACCCACAACTTCGCGGTTCCTAGTTGGATTGTTTCTGCTGTGCCACAACAGGAATGCCACAAAATTTTTTTTTAAACTGCAAAACCAATACCACTGCTGCCAGCACAAGTCTAAGATTTCTTTGTGGTTCTTTTCATCCTCACAATATATCCATCTGAGGGCCTATAGACAGAGTTCTGCATTCAAGTTACATGGATTAATTTTTTTCACGTCCTTTATTAGCAATATGATGTATAGTTGTTTATTTCTGTATTTAAACTTCAGTGTTTTTTCCTACCAATCTGTGTTAATTTTAGCCAAATCAGATACGAGTGTCACAAATCCTGTTGTTTATTCTACATTATTATTAGAGAGTTTCTGTATTTCTATGCAGTCAACCTTTCTAAATTTTGCCTAATAAAACCCCTGTCTATTTATCTTTTTTCTCCACTGTCCTCCAGGTGTCTCAAGATGGGTCCAAATGTCACTATAACCTTGAGTAAAACAATTAACTTCTTTAGGTCTCAAATTTTTTCCTCAGTAAAACTACCCAATGACTTTTGATTAGAACAGGAGTAATCACCTTCCGTAATACTTATAAAGCATCATTAGCTTCCTCTTCTGAGTTCTGCTACCATCCCATTAAAAACTAGTTACTACAGGCACACGCTTCTCATTCATCTTCACTCCCTTTATTGTTGGCTCCCATACTTAATTTTCCTGGTATCTTTTTTTCAAATTCACTCTCTAGATATTTTTCTTCTAAAAAGATTGCATCCAAGTTTTGTAAACCCAGTATCAGAGCTGCCATATTAATAACTGTTTACTATTTCATCCATATATGGATCTTACCAAACAAAAGGAGCTGTCCAAATTTATCGTATTTTATATATTTACAACCATAAAACATTTTAAGTTATCAAAAAAAGAAAAGTAAAATATCTAATTGATTAAGAGGCTGTGGGCCAAATTCATAACAGTTTAAGAAACATTTACCATTATTATAATTAAAAAATGTAAGATATAAGTTACATATATATATATATATATATATATATATTTTTTTTTTCTTTCTTCATACCTGTAATCATAAGATCAAATGCTTCTTGGGTGACTCCTCCAACATTTTTATTTTCATTATGTTCTGGGACAGTAAGAACTCCAGAGCTGGAAGTCTTAGATGTTAACTGGTCATTCCATTGTTTCCTTTTGGATAAGCCTTTAACCAACTATAATGAGAATATGTACATCAGACATTTTGATTTAATGAACAAGAAAGCTGGGCTGTTTTGTCTCTTGCAAACTAAAAATAAAGAAGTACTCGTATCTCTACTTTTTGCTATCTTTGACTCTTCAAAACTCTACCAAAATGTATACTTTACTTTAGGAATTTTATTTGCAGCAACTATTTTGGATTAGAGTTGGGTCTATGGCTTAGCCAAATTAATTTTATTGTTTAAATAATTCAGTATCACAGAAAGGCACTATTTTCAACCTACAAAAATCTAGAAACCCTCATCCATGACTTCGTCATTTACATACAAGCACAATATTTTATTCTCAAAACATCAAACATTCTGCCTATAGTTTAACTCATAACTTATTACATTACTTCAGGTCTATACCAATTACGAACTTCCTAAACTGAACAATTAAAACAAAAACCATTGCTGTGGGCAATACACAACTGTTATTCTTAAATTATTTCCAAATGTCGATGATTTAGAAAGTTCTGACCAAAGAAATCTTTGCAATGTTTTAAATGTAAAGGCAGTATCACCTGTACCCTATTCTAGCCCAATAATACACACCTCATTTTCTCTTCCAACAAGAGACCCAGCTGCAGAAGGCTGAATCATCTTCAGAGTTCTTCTTGGAACAGGACTACTCTGAAAGTCAAGATACTGGAACTGGTTACTAAGTTCCCATTTGGATTGTTTAACAGGCTCAATCCTACTATAACTTGCCAAAAAAGAGAAATGCTAAGGACTCTAGTATTTGATCTGCTATATAATCTTACAATGCTACATATGATTTAATCAACCAGCAAATTTGTTATTTAACTAAAGTTATAATAAAATTTGAAGAAATTCTAAGAATAAATCATATTACCCAAACCTGACACAAGTAGCTCTTCTCCTATTTCAACATACATTCTTGTTATAGTCATTTAGTCATGTTTAGTTAAAACAAAAATATAATAAAATTTCTAAGTTCTAATATTTCGCATGTGATGAAATTCTGATAGAACAGGAATATCTGTATTCCCTCTTAAAAAGATCTTCCACCTAGAAACTAGAAATTTACCGAAAATCATAACATTTATGGTAGAAACCCAAGAAAGAGATAAATTGGAGTAAAAAAGTTATTTATTTACACTGCAAAATACTTATTTCCCCTAATCACAAGGGTTTATCTCAGGCTTCTTTTAAATTGTGAATACCCACTAACACATATGAATTCACTATAGGAATATAATTTTTTTTTTTTAGGAATATCATTTTTAAGAACATTACACAAAACCAAATCCACATGCAAGACCTGCTCCCCACTTCCAACTTTTACCTGTCTGTAGAAGCAGTTTTGCTTCAGCCCCATTCATTAGCAGACTGTGAAAATGCCAATGCTTGAGGCATACTAAAACTCTAAAGTGCTCAAGGTATTGTTTTGAAGAAAATACTGCCTTCCTTGTAATAATGCAAATACCTTCCTGTATATTTCCTCATCTAAAAGCGCTCTCTATTTTTGCAAAAAATCATTAGTTATACTGGCACCATGGGACAGCAAACAATGGTGAATACTCAAACAAGGTCAGCAAGAACATGATACCAAAGCAGCGTGAGAAAGTTACTGATTCCACACTGTGCTCCACAGAATGAGAGGCTACCTTTCCCACGGTAAAGCTGCTGCTGCTGATTATTATCTCACTAACTGCAGAACAAATGCCAGCTACTCTGAGAACAAACATTACATCAGCAGTTCAGACACAATTTAGATTATAGATGAATCAACAGTCTCCAGACAAAGAGAAGAAAATACCTTAATAATAATAGGAGGTACTAATTTATTTAAATGCTTGCTACTAATAAAGGCCAAAAAAACCAGCTAAATTACTGAAACAAAAAATGACCTTTTCAAAGATTTAACTTTCACACCTGTTAAGATTTATAGTATCCAGCCCCGCAAAGGCATTTTATGCACACACATCACATACAGTAGAGTAATAAATTCTTTACAGCTAGAAAGATTCTTATATATTGATGGGTCTTAATTTTTTTAGAAAACAATTTGAGATTTTGTGAACTCCCTCAAAAAATAACAAAATAACCACACACACACACAAAAGAGCACAATCCCACAGAATTTTGGGAATCCATGAACTCCTAAAGTGAACTCTTACAGACCTAGTTCCAGTCCAATTCCCCCATTTAACAGATGAATAAACTGAGGCTGAGATGCTAAATAATTCACCCAACGTCAGTTTTGGAGGCAGAACCAGAACCAAACAGAACCCAGGTCCTTTTATATCTCGGACAGCTATACTGCAGTTAGTAAATATTATATTTCTCTTTAAATATTAGGATCTGCTGAAATTATATAAATTATTTGTCTGGGATTTTATTGAAAATAATTCAGTGGAGGAAAGGGGGAGTGAATGGAAATGGTGATGAAACAGGGCCAGCCGTATACTGATAATTGTTGAAAATGGGGGAAATAAGTTGAGATTATGCTGTTGACTCTTTTTGAGTATTTAAAAATTGTCATAATAAAAAGCTTAAAAACATGCATACAAAACACAGTGGGAAGATGTCATCATCCTGAATGGAAGTTGATGGAATCAAATTCACAAATTACCAACACAAAGTATTATTCAAGAAAAACAATGTAAAGAAGATACTGAGTAAGGCAAGGTAAATAAAACAACTTACCAAAAAAGCAATTGCTATCATTTAAAAAGGCTTTTATTTATACTATTTAATTTAAATCTGCAAACCAGTACACCTTCCTGACAACGTGATCTCATTCTCAGGAATCCTGAGAATAGGTCTAGTCTAAGTTCGATGATAAGACATAGCTAAGTTGTATACTCATTTAGAACCATAAGAGTAAAGCCAGTCAAAATTTACGACTCAAAATTAAACTCTGTCCTCATTATTATAAGAATAAACATCGGGGAGGTTTCCAGTGACAGTTTAATACAAGGATTCAAAAGGTGTGTTAAACAAGCACGTTAGATGGTAATGAATATGATGCACCCTGAAAAAATACACAATATAATGCAAAACGTATCTCTGCAGTCAGAGACGCTAATCTAAACACAAAGAATTTTTATAAAATCACTTCATGAAATTTAAGAGTAGAAACAAAGCAATAATAGTCTTGTATATAGAAAATCCTAAGTAATCTACTAAAAAGCTGTTTGAACTAAATAAAAACAAGTTCAGCAAGGTTGCAAGATACAAGACCAAGAGACAAAAATCAATTGCATTTCTACATAGTAGCAATAGGCACACCAAAAATTAAGGAAATGATTCCATTTACAATAGCTTAAAAAAATACTTAAAAAAAATTTAACAAAAAAGTGAAAACCTCAAGAACTATGAAAACTACATAACTTTGTTGAAAGAAAAGCAGACCTAAATAGATGGAAAGACATCCCATATTTGTGGGTTAAAAAACTTAATATTCAACCACAATTAATTTTTAAAGTTCTTTTGTGTTACTTGTCCTCAGACTAAAAATTTAGTAATTTAAGGTTTACAGAAATTAGAGCCAGGTTAAATTTGACAAAATTATGTCCAAAAACTTCTAACCATATGCTTTCTACAAAAAGTTAGTGATTGCATCACATACCTTTACATTCTCTTGGATTCCTTCTTGTTTCTGCTTCATACTGGGATTCATTATACACCTGGTAAAGAACAGAAAACTAAACATTCAAAAGCAGAATATGCTCTGCATCAAAAGGTGAAATCTAGTTTTTTTGTTGTTGAAAGTACAATCAAAAAAATCAAAACAATCAGAGAAAAATGATGTTATTATCATTTCTCCTTGTGCCCAAACTCAGCCCTGTCACTTTTTAAAGCTTAAAGCTAGTGACTCAATATCTCTATACAATCAAAGACACACACACATACACACAATTCTAGCTGGAAAAATCTTGTAATGTAAAAAATGTGCTTTATTATATGCCACGATTTTAAAAGTTGAAAAGCCACACGATTCAAGTCTTCACTTGTTCATTACACTCCCGCCAACAACCTTACACCCTCACTTACTTTTTATTACCTAGGATTTTTTTTATTTAATTTGTTTTTTTTGGCCGCATCCGGGGCATGTGGAAGTTCCTGGGCCATAGATCGAATCCGAGCCGCTGCAGTGACAACGCGGATCCTCAACCCGCTGCGCCACAAGCGAACTCCCTCATCTAATTTTTTTAAATAACCAGATTGAAAACTCTAGCATAGCGCTGGGTCCTAGGAAATTCTGCTGAAACAGGTGAAACCAAATGTCAAGTCTAGTTTTTTTTTTTTAAATGACAGACGCGGGATTCACGGACCCCCTCGAATCAACGCCAGTTGCTTACTGGTCAAGAGGATGGTCCACCTCATCCCGAAAGCCAGGCACGCCCAGTTGGGGTCCTCACGCGAACCAGCTGCACACAAGCCACCCGGCGACCCCGCCACCTTATCCTCGGGACACAAGAGACCGAGAAACCAGCAAGAGGGCAGATGATCCGAGCCGTGCTCCGGGGCCCTCCAACGGCAGAGCGCGCGTCAGGGGCGGCGCGCGCCAGCCAATAGCAAGCGCGGAGAGACAGCGCGCCAAAAACCGACCTAACCAATGCGGTAGCCCCGAGCCTCACCTCCCTCCTCCGTCCCGGCTGCCCGGACGGTTTAACAGCCCTTTCACCCCGACTCCGGCAGCGGCCCGGCAGCTGTCAGAGAAGTGCGCGACCTCCGCAGGCCGGAGCCAAAAGCGGCTTGTCTACCAAGCCCTGCGACCCCACTCCCTCGAGCCATCTCTCTCACACTTACTGGGTGCAAGCGGAAAATCCTTGTAACGAACACAGGTAGCTGTGGCAGCGGCGCCTCGCAGAGGATTCAAAACCTACCCGCCTTCGTACCCACAGAGACTGGACTGCCGGCGCCGGCCGCTGCAAAAGAGTAGAACTCCACCCGCCGGCCCTAGGCGGCCACGTGACCGTGCGGCGCGTGACGGAGGGCGGAGCCACCTGAACCGGCGAATCGCCTTTCGCCTCCGCCCGCTTCGGCCCCGCCCTTTTCTGCGCCTGCGCGTAGGGCGTAGCGTGCATTTGCGTCGGCAAGTCCGCAGGTTCAGTGCGTGGGACGCTTGCTCTCTTGGCTTTTGCTCCTTGACCTGCGCTAGGAACTTCACTTCACAGTCGAGTGGTTTCTTTGCTCTTTACGAGCGGGGAAAAGGTCTGCCCCCACTAGACGTAAACACCGGGGGAACAAAATATTGTATATATAGTACACGGCTTGTTAGAGTTCTGTGAAGCCCTTGATCCGCGGCCTCCTAAATGTGTTAAGAGCGTTTATATTTTGGCGCTTTGTATCTGACTATATTGTGTTGTAGTAGTGCCGAAAGGCCTAATCCTGCAAGGAATCCTAGTAGTCATCGCAATATACTCGTACAAAGTACTGTTCTAGGCGCTGGGATACGACTGCCATTGCAATTTGAAGGAGCGGGGAAACCTAAATAATAATTGTGTCCAGCTTTTTTTCTTTTTTTTTTCTAGTCGTTTCACAAACCTCAACTTTCTGGGCATAGTACATTTCAGTTTATCAGAGTATTGTTAACTCTTTTTTTACACCTACCATAGCTATTAATACAAGTTTGTTTTCCCATTTCTTAACTTTTGGTGGGATTGTCATTTTCAGAAAGAAAGAAATATCTCCTAACTATGCTCAGCACCGCCTTTAGGAAATGTTTTCTTAGCTCCATACCGTGGGACCCTGTCACCCGCCCCACCGGAATCCTTTTTGACAGAGCTCAAAGTATACAGAGCATAGTCCTATGATTCTAGTTTTCTTTGGGGGAAAATGTAGGGTAAAATCTAAATTCTAAATAAGGGAAACAACCCGTTGATTGGAAAACTATCCCTAGACGACTGCGTTTCCAGAGTAGAAATTCTGATGACCAGTGTGGTAAGTATAAGTACTGTGTAATTTGACTTTGAGACACCAGCCAGTCAAAGTAGTAAATCTGACTTCTCATTTCTTCATTCAGCCACGTGGTAAAAAGGCATCACTGATGAAAAGAGCCCAAATAGTAAGTATATATTAAAAATGTATAAAAAGTTATATTCAAGTAGTTGTACTAAGTATAGTATAAAGCAGAGTACCTAATGTTATTTCTTTCAAGAACTAAAAAGCTGGGAAAGAAAAATGTCTTCCATATGAAAATGGTTAACCAAGCCAGAAGGCTAGAATCTGGAGGTTACTATAGTTAGAAATCTACAGAGGCGATAAGAGAATTGAGTTTCTAGATGTGTCATGAAGCCCACCTATCCAAATGTTATCCGTAGTTGCTAATAGTATTGGTTAGTTTTAGAAAGGCATGGAGAGACTTTTACTTTATTCATTTCAGTTTTTTTAAGTTGAGCATGCCAAAGAAAATGGGGCTTTTCTTATGAAGAAATTATGAAGCCCCCAGAGTCTGAACCATTTCACCCTACTGCTTTGCCTGCTAAATGAGTAGATGTGACTAATTAATTCAGCTAACTGTGCTATTCGGTTGGGTGGCCACTAGCCACATGATAGCTATTGAGCACTTGAAATATGGCTTGTCTTCACTGAAAAATGCTGTCATGTAAAATACACATGGGCTTTCAAAGATTAAGTATGAAAAGAATGTAAAGTATTTCCATAATTTTTTGTATTAAGTATGTTTTGAAATAATCTTTGAATATATTGGGTTAAATACGAATATTGTTAAAATTAACTTCACTTTTTTTTAACATGGCTATCAGAAAAAAATTTTAATTGTAGATGTGGTTTGCATTTGTATCTCACATTTGATTTCCATGGGGCCTTGCTGCTCTAAACTATCCTAATATACATTATCCTCCTGCATCCTGTCAGTAGCCCTGTGAGGTAAATGTTTTCTACTGTCTTTTTTATAACACTGAGAGGCTAAGTCACAAGTCCAAGATCTCATACAGGTAGGTAGTGGTAGACTGAGACTTCAAATCTTCTGACTCAAAGTTCACATGTGGAAAAAGGGGGTAAAACTATTCCTTGGAGTCCCCATCGAGGCACAGCTGAAACGAATCCTACTAGGAACCATGAGTTTTCGGGTTGGATCCCTGGCCTCACACAGTGGGTTAAGGATCTGGCGTTGCCATGGCTGTGGTGTAAGGCCGACAGCTGCAGCTCTGATTAGACCCCTAGCTTGGGAACCTCCGTTTGCCACGGATGTGGCTCTAAAAAAGCTAAATAAATAAGTAAAACCATTCCTCAAGAGCCAGAGGATCCTTAAGCTCCCAGAGTACTGGTGAATGTCTCCAAAATACATGTTTTCACGTTGCTTTTGAAGAACAATTTCTAAGAAAATAATTTTGCAGATATCTGGGAATAAGTTGTAAGTCATTAATCATTTATTCAGAGTTTTTCTCGGAGTTCCCGTCGTGGCTCAGTGGTTAACGAATCCGACTAAGAACCAGGAGGTTGTGGGTTCGATCCCTGGCCTTGCTCAGTGGGTTAAGGATCCGGCGTTGCCGTGAGCTGTGGTGTAGGTTGCAGACGTGGCTCGGATCCCGCGTAGCTGTGGGTGTGGCGAAGGCCGGCGGCTCCAGCTCCTGTTAGACCCCTAGCCTGGGAACCTCCACATGCCGCGGGTGCGGCGATAGATAAAGACAAAAAAATAAAAAAAATACAGAGTTTTTCCCAAGCATCCAAATATAGTGTCTTCTCTGGCCTTATCTTTGGTAGGAAACCATGGCTATTGACAGGGTTAAGTTAGGCAGTAACATTGGCTCATATATAAAGGGGGAGGATCGTGAAATAGGAATGAATATAACATATGTTTAAAAAATTAAAACTGGCTGAAAGGACAGTGGCCATACTGAATGTTCAGGAAGGTGCAGGAGACCTTCTGGGTCGATGGCTTCCGCGTATGGGAAGAGGCATGGTCAAGTAAGCCACGTTACGTTTCCCCTCTCAGTAGCTTTCAGGACAGGTTTCCATTAGCCTATAAAAAGAACAAGTCTCTTCTACTTTGGGGGAGAAATTTTATCCGTTATTACAGGTTTCAGTTTAGTAAAGTATCTCAGATTGCATTAACCAGTGAACATCAGAAAAAAGGGAACATTCATGGAATGGGAAGGGAAGAAATCATGACAGCTCTGGGGACTTCAGCAGCAGGGGTCATTAGACTCTGTCTCGGGGATCCTCCCATTAGTGTCATGCAGCTCCAGTGACAGGCTGTGCCCCTGTAGTCCACACTTCACATTCCTGGGCAAGAGAATCTGATTGGCTCTGCTTGGGCCAAGCGGTCCAGTAAGCTCTGGCTGAGATGTGTGTAGCGCGGAGGTGGTGTGGTGCACTGTCCCCAAATACACCGTATCGCCCCACCCCAGGGGTAAGGGCTGTTCCTGAAGAAGAGGGGATGGCTGCTACCCTAAGAGGCCTCCTTCAGGCGTTAAAAATACATAACAAGATCACTAAAGATCACCACACTCGGAGGGTGGAGGTAAAATGACTAAGAAAAAACTTAGGATGGACCTTTGCATTTGAGCCAGGAAAAGACTTTAGTTACTGACCTCTTTAGCTATCAGCGACTGCTACGCTGCAAAGTAGAGAAAAACAGGGATGTTCCTTAGAAAAATGAAACGTGGTGGCCACAGTTGGCCAAAGTAAGTCTGAGTATTGGAAGTGGGAAATGGAAGGATGTAACTCGAGTCATCAAAAGCAGGTGAGGGAATCCCCACTGTGGTGCCCTGGGGTCGGCGTTATCTCTGCAGCACCAGGTTCCAGTCCCAGCCTGGCATAGTGGTTTTAAAGAACCTGGTGTTGCTACAGCTACAGCCAGAAACTGTGGCTCAAATCTGATCCCTGGCCCTGGAGAGCAAAAGGCAGCTAAAAGAGAGGAAGGTAGGAAGGAAGGAAGGAAGGAAGGAAGGAAGGGGAAATCAATTGAGGAGTTCCCTAATGGCCCAGTGGTTAAGGACTTGGCATTGTCACTGCTGTGGCTCAGGTTCAGTCCCTAACCTGGGAACTTCTGTATGCCGTGGGTGCAGTCCCCCCACCAAAATAGTAGTCGAGGCCAAGGAAACCTTTGGGGGGTCATGAGTGTGCTCTATGTCGTGATGGTGGTGGTGATGACTGTATAATTACTGAAACACAGTCAGCTGTGTGCTTAGGTGGATTTTACTGTGTGTAAATCGCATGCTAATAGTGCTAGAAAATAAAACAGGCAAGTCCCTGGGAGAGACTGCCTGGAGGCTAAAGGAGCACATTGGTAGGACCCCTCACTTTTAGTGCTGAGGTAGAATGCCTAAGGAATTTCTGCCTCTCTTGAGATCCAGACCTTTTTAGAGAGGGTGGAAGTGACAGTGGCAGTAGTCACTGTGGTGCTGTGCTGGTGGAACCGGTGGGAAGATCTTCCACTTGGAACTTGACAGTGAATTTGCAGCCTAGAGGAAATACATCCTTACCTGGCACACATCCTAACCCCAGCCTCACTACTCACAGTTTCTTTTTTCTTTTTTTTTTTTTTTTGTCTTTTTTAAGGCCGCACTCTTGGCACATGGAAGTTCCCAGGCTACAGGTGGAGTCTAAGCTGCAGGTTCCTGCCTACACCACAGCCCCACCAGATTGGAGCTGAATCTGCGACCTACACCACAGTAACGTGCTTAGGGCTTTTCACTGTACGTTATTTTGAATACCTAGGTATTGGAAACAACCCAATTACGCATCCATAGGAAGCAGGTTGCATACATTATGGTTTCTCTATACAGTGCAGACTGTGAAATCATAATAAAAGAATTAGGAAGATCTCTGAGATGGAGAATTCCTAAAATATATCATTAAATGAAAAGAATAGAGTGAGAGAATATATCTAGTATTCTACTTTTAGTAAACAGAAATAATATATGTGGTATGTATTTGCTTATTTATATAAAAAGAAACACAGAAAGGCTAAATCAGAAACTAATGAAAATGGAAAGTCATTACTCAGGAGAGAGGGGAACAGGATGAGAATGAATCTTTTGATCGTGTATTTTTAAAAATTTTGAACTCTGTAAATGTTTTACAAATGCAAAAACTTTTTTTTTTTTTGTCTTTTTGCCTTTTTTTTAATGCAGAGCCGCACCCGCGGCATATGGAGGTTCCCAGGCTAGGGGTCTAACAAGAGCTGTAGCTGCCGGCCTTCGCCACAGCCACAGCAACGCGGGATCCGAGCCGCGTCTGCAACCTACACCACAGCTCACAGCAACGCCGGATCCTTAACCCACTGAGCAAGGCCAGGGATCGAACCCACAACCTCCTGGTTCTTAGTCGGATTCGTTAACCACTGAGCCACGAAGGGAACTCTGTAAATGCAAAAACTTAAATCAAAACCTCTATTAATGCTATGGATGTGGCAGTATGTAGTGGGATATGTATCAGTATCTGCAGTCTATTTTAAAATATTTCAAAAATGTAAGATGGGTGGATACAGGGATATTTAGATGGATGTGATAAACTGAACATATTACAATGTTAATGGTAGAGTTTAGGCAGTGGGTATACAGGTGTTCACTCTAAGATTTTTTTCAACTTCACTCTGTGTTTGAAAGTTTTATGATAATATGTTGGAAAAAATTAAATCAAAATGGAGGAATCCTATGGGGAACTTCCACATGCCATGGACATGGCCAAAAAAAAAAAGCAGACCTTAAACTAATTTGAACTGTGCATCAAACTGGTAGTGTAACCACGTAGAGAAAAGAATTCATTCAAGTACATTTTGAACACAGTATTCTCTACACTCTTGGTGGGATGTATTCAAAGGGCAAAAAATTTCAAAGAAATCTTGAGCTTTTCTCATTAGGAATCTCCATTGACTTCATGATAAGCAGTTAGCCCGATCTCCTGAGTTAAAGTAAATACCAGGACAACAGTATTCTTCCTAAAATACCCTGCTTAGATTCAATTTCAGAATATTGATAACCTTACAGTAATTCACCAAACAGTATTTATGGTGTGTAGTTCCAGGAAGAATTTTTATACTACCCACTAGGTGGCAGTGCTGTCTAATCTAATTAAAAGCAAAAAATTGATTTTGAGACATTCATCTAACATCTCCATATTATATTGTTTTTCTCACCCGTTGAGCGAACTGGACTTTCATTAATATCTATGCAAAATAATGTTCTTCAGAATGTTGATAATAAAAGAAAAATAAACCCTATTTCCCCACCCAAGGGCTGTGTTAAATGAAATTCAAAATCCCTGGGTTGATGGGGACTTTCGGAAGTCTGCTAGTCCCTTTACCTACCTTCAAATAGTATAACCCTTCTAACTCTATTATCTTTTCTGTGCCTGGGAAGTATGACATTTCTCCAAGTTCTGTTCCAACACTTAGCATCAGGTCAAGTAGTTCATTCATTTGTTTGTCATTCTTCATAAGGCAAACAGTTTCTGAGCAATGACCATATGCCAGGTAGTTTGTTTGGTATTGGGGCTATAATGGTGCCCACAGACAGAGTCTGCTGCCCTCGATGAGATTATTATCAATATTATCAGTTGCTCTGGCAATTGGCCTTCCCAGAAAAATGAAAGAGTAAGTGTGGCACCTAGGAGCATGGCTTGCTCTGCTCTTCTAAGCTCCAGCAGAGGAAAAGTCTCACAACTCTAAGAAATGGAGGCCCAGTGGGGGAAAACAGACAAGTGAATAATTATAAGGCAGCGTGAGAAAAAGCAAGGGAGTAAGTAGGGGTGCTGTGAAGCACACAGGAAAGGAGAGTCCAGCTAGTCTCAAGAGTAGTCCAGAAATCCTTCCCAGATGAAATGGCATCTGAAACTGACACGTAAAGGAGAAGTAGACACTAGACACGCAGAGAGCAGATGGAAGGGGGAGGGGGTTCAGATTGCAAATGTTGGAGGGGGAGGAATAGCACCTTATTTGAATCTGTATCCCAGTGTCTGGCCCACAACAGACTTACATTGAACATGACCTTCACCCTGATGCTGTCACACAGTGTGGTTTTAGACGGATCACCCCACTTCTTGGAGCCTAGGTGTCCTCAGTCTGAAGATGAAAAAGACCATTTAAGGACACTGTGGAGAGAGAGAGATAAGGGGGCTCAAGGCCGAAGCCTGAGGACCTCAGGTACTTAAGAGACAGGAGAAAAAAGGGAGTTAACCAAGGAAGCCTGGGACTCAGCAACCCCTTGCTGGAGAAACCAGACAAGCATGGTGTATTAGAGGAGAGCATTTTAAGAACTTGGCATTGACCACTGTCCAAAGTCAAAAATTTAATTTTCTAATTTAAGAAATAGTCAAAAGTGACCATTAATTTATTGGTAAGAAGTTGCTGTTAAGAGTTGGTAGGAGAAGATTCTGTGGCCTGTTGGGTACAGCAGTCACACTGCAGTGGGTTGAGAACAAAGTAACAGGTAAACCCGGAGAGCCAGCAAGTACAGAAAACTCTAAGGAAATCTAGCAGTGGAGTTCCCGTGTGGCTCAGCAGGTTAAGAAACCAACTAGAGAGTTCCCATTTTGGCTCAGCGGAAATGAATCTGACTAGCATCCATGAGGACGCAGGATTGCTCCCTGGCCTTACTCAGTGGGTTAAGGATCCAGCGTTAGTGAGCTGTAGTGTATTTTCACAAACATTGCTGTGGTGTAGGCCAGCAGCTACAGCTCCAATTTGACCCCTAGCCCAGAACCTCCATATGCCAAGGGTGCAGCCCTGGGGAAAAAAAAAAAAAAAAGGAACCCTACTAGTATCTCTGAGGATCTGGGTTCCATCCCTGGCCTCACTCAGTGGGTTAAAGATCCGGCGTTGCCATTAGCTGTGGTGTAGGTCATAGACGCGGCTTGGATCTGGCATTGCTGTGGCTGTGGTGTAGGCCAGTGGCTACGGCTCCCATTCGACCCCTAGCCTAGCCTGGGAACTTCCGTATGCTATGGGTGTGGCCCTAAGAAGACCAAATAAATACCTCTGGCAATGAAGAGAAGATCCAAATAGGAAAAGGACTGAGCGTGTTTACATGCTACTGCAGGGAGACAGGGAAAGATGGAAGATAGAGGGAGAAAGAAGCAGATGAGGCTCTGGAGGAAGGGTGGCATCGGGGAAGCGGGAGAACATGGGAGAGAGACTTGGGGACTAGAAGAGAGTCCACCTCAGGTGTACTGAGCTTATTAGACACCCAGAGTAGACCTTCTTTTTATTTTTATGACTTTACTTTTTTAAGAGCAGTTTTAGATTCCCAGCAAAATCGAGCTGAAGACACGGAGATTTCTTGTATAATCCCTGCCCTGACACGTGTATAGCCTCCGGCATTACCACCATCCCTCACTGGAGTGGAACATGTGTTACAGTTTGTGCACCTCCATTGACACATTTTTATCACCCCAAATCCATGGTCTCTTAGGATTCACTTTTTTTTCCCTTTTTTTAGGGCCGCACCCGCGGCATATGGACATTCCCAGGCTAGGGGTCGGATAGGAGCTACAGCTGCCAGCCTATACCACAGCCACAGCAACTCAGATCCAAGCCGCGCCTGCAACCTACAGCACAGCTCATGGCAACACCGGCTCCTTAACCCACTTCGCGAGGCCAGGGATCGAACCCATGTCCTCGTGGATGCTAGTCAGGTTCATTAACTGCTGAGCCACGACAGGAACTCCTCTTAGGGTTCACTCTTGATGGAGTACATTCTGTGGGTTTGAACAAATGTACAAGGACAAGCATACATTGTTGTAATAACACACAGAGTATTTTCATTGCCCTAAAAGTCTTTTGTGAGCCTCCTGTTCATCCCTCACTCCCTCACAAACCCTGGCAACCCCTGATCCTCTTATACTCTCCATTGTTTTGCCTTTTCCATATAGTTGGAATTTATAATATGTAGCCATTTCAGATTGGCTTTTTTCACTTAGTAATAGGCTTTTTTCACTCAGTACTTAAGATTCTTCCATATCTTCTCATGGTTAGATAGTTCACTTCTTTTCAGTGCTGAGTAATAGTCCCCTGTCTGGATGTACCACAGTTTATTTAGAGTGGATCAATTTTAACACATTATTTTCAGGAATCATGAAATGAAGCAAATAATTCAGTGGCCAGAAAGTGAATGCAAAAAGTGAAAATTTTCTCTTTTGAACTTGGTACATACGTAAGTAAAAAAGTGTGTGTGTGTGTGTGTGTGTGTATGCTGTGGGTGAGGCCATAAAAAGGAAAAAAAATGTGCTCATTTCAAGCTTATACATACATTATAAAAACTCAACCAGTAAGTGCTTTAATTGTTTAGAACTGTCTAGCAAAAGATTGTTTTCAGGAAGGGGTATTTTATCTGACAATGGTTAGCATTGCCAATATATGACAATGGTTAAAAGCAGACCAACTCAGCTAGTTTTTATTTATTTTTTTATTTTTGATAGGCAAGAAATATATTTATTAAGATAGGATGCTTGTGCCAGAATTCCCATCGTGGCGCAGCAGAAATGAATCCAAGTAGGATCTGTGAGGTTGCGGGTTTGATCCCTGGCCTTGCTCAGTGGGTTAAGGATCTGGCGTTGCCATGAGCTGTGGTGTAGGTCCCAGATGCGGCTTGGATCCTGTATTGCTGTGGGTGTGGTGTAGGCTGGCATCTGTAGCTTCAATTTGACCCTTGGACTGGGAACCTCCATATGCTGTGGGTGCAGCCCTAAAAAGCAAAATAAATAATTTTTTAAAATTATTGCAGTTCTCTCTTTAAAAAGATAGGATGCTTGTGAGAGATGCAAGTAGGCAGGCAGGGAGGCCCTGCAGCGGTTGATTTTTAAATAGCTGCAGACAACACACCCTTATTGACTGCACTTAGGGGGGCTGCACCTCCCCATCCGCCTCCGTGGGCCTCTGAGACATTTTGCACTTGTAGCAGAAGGAAAACCGAAGGAAGCTTAGGAAGGTGGTAGGAGCAAGACCATCTGTGATACAAGGGGAAGTCGACGTGGGCGTGATTGTAGCAGAAAGTGCGTTTGTTAAGGCTCGCAGATTGCGAGACAGAGGCACAGAAAGAGGTGGGATTGCGTTGCATGGAGGCGCAGGACCCAGAGAGAGCGGCTGAGCAGTCACTCTGGGTCCTAGGACTTCTAAAGCCGAGATGAACAGCGGGGACTTAGAGGATTCGATGGATAATCTGAGTTTTTGAGGGCCCTTTTCTGAGTTCAAGTAAGCGTCTGTACTCACTAAGAGAGTGTCTGATTGGGTGGGTCGGCCAGCATTCACTGCGAGAGCGTCCCCACTGGGAAGAGTTCGCCTTTGCCCTCTCCGAGGCCCCGCCTTCACCCAGGCTACCTTTGACGTCTTGGCTTCTGGCACGGGGCACAAACCGCAGACCTTTTACGTGGAAAACATTTTGTCTGGGACTACTTTCCTCAGAAAGGTCGGAGGGCTTACCAAGAGTGTAGAGCTCAATGGACTGCTCTTCAGCTTGGGAGAAATGGTTGAAGAGAGCTGCTCTGAAGAGTGAGAAAGAACTGAAAGGAAATATAGGAGGAAGGACCCAGGGGAGTCTGAAGACCACAAGTTCCTTTTGCTCAAGTCTGGAGTCACTTTTTTCTGTTATGATCTCAGTGGGGTGGCAAGACAGATGGTTACAATTCTCTGAATCAAGAATCGAGAAACTCTTTTTGACAAAGGTCCAGATTATAAATATTTTGGACTTTCTCTATTGCTTACTGTTTGTTTTTATAACCCTTAAAAATGTTAAAATCATTCATGGCTCTTGGGCAGGACGAAAATAGGCCATGGGCTCAAATTGGCCCGAGGACCATATTTTAGTGACCTTTACCCTAGATAGTTGACTCAGTCTTAAAGTGAAGAAAAATCACAAGCGATCAGAGATAGTGAAGTTTCTTTATGCCGGTCCAAGAAAAGCTATTTTCTTGCAAGAGGCTTGGTAAATCATTTTAAAATAGGTGTGTGGAAAAAATTATTTTCTTCCTACCTGAGTGAGAAAGAAAAGGAGTTCTGGCGACTAAGCAGGGTACAATCAAATAGGCTTATGAACAGAGCTAAGGCAGGTGCCTCATATGAAAGGAGAATTAAGGGAAGTTATATGATGTCTTATTTTTGTCATAGATTGGTTCCATGTGTCTTTTTTCACTCTGGGGGATTTGTGGATTAGATATGAAACAGATTTTTGGAAAATGGACTGAAAGAGAATTCAGTGAAAGGAAGCAAATGTATCACATGATATAAGACTCCAAAAGTGTTTAAGAAGATTAGAAAAACCAGCTCCAGTCTAAAATTGTGAATAATCTCAGTGAGAATGAAGAGAAAGGAGAGCTATCTAGAGAACTGATGTGAGTACAAAGAGTTTTTCTAGGAGTTCAGAATTTTAAGAGGTTTATCCAAAAGATGAAAGGCAGAGTCCATTTAATGAATGCAACATTAGCAAAAGCCTGCAAGAACAGTGTTTGAAAAACTAAAACCCAGAACAAACTAAAAGTTATATCTTCTTAATAAGCTAAAGGGTTTATTTGGAAGTCTTGGTGGGATTGAGTGCAGTTAATGATTAGGTTGGATCAGGACCAGCTGCATACCTATGGGACCCAGTTCAAAATGGGTCCCCTTGCAAGTCCCCTTGTTAAAAAGTTATGAGTAATTTCAAGATGGTGACAGTAGAGCAGTAAACCAAGCACAGGGCGCTTCTGAGCGACTGCTCAGGTGCATATTTATAAAGCAGCCCGAGGCTGAGGACACAAGGTCACTCAAACCCTGTCTCAGCCCAGTCCTCTCTGCTTCAAGATTCTCAAGGGAGCTATGCAATATACAGCGTCTAGGGTATTATACCAGGTACTCCTTCATTTTTGAGTGGGTTCCTGTAACTGCCTTTGTTAAATTCTCTGTTAAACTCAACCAGGACACAGTTGAAACTCAGGACAAGTCTTTCTGCCAAGCAGGAACTGAGAATGCCTGAGGGTTTATGTAAATAGAGGAGAGAAAAAGAGCAAAGGACTGATCTGCATAGAAGGCACCAACTCAGCTAGAGGGAAAAGCCAACTCTGGTGACTTCTCCCACAAGCAGAAGCACCCTGTTAATTATTTATGGCTCCTGTCAGATCAGTAGCATCTCCTTTAGGAGGGGAACAAAGTTGGAGGAGAGAAGAGGACTTTTTCCAGTCCCCTCACCCCATTCTAAGGAAATGGGCTTTTAAAAATACATCTGAATTCTGCCCATGTTTTCCTCTAAGTGTTTTGTAGTGTCTGGTCTTATATTTAGGTCTTTAATCCATTTCAAGTTTATTTTTGTGTATGATTATTAGAGATTAGTTCTGATGTTATTATTGTGCATGTAACTATCCAGTTTTCCCAGCACTACTTAATGATGAGACTGTCTTTTCTGCATTGTATATTTTTACCTCCCTTGTCGTAGATTAGTTGGCCATAGGTGCATGGGTTTATTTCTGGGCTTTCTGTCCTATTCCATTGATCTGTTTTTAATACCAGTGCCATACTGTTTTGATGATGGTAGCTTTGTAATATCGTCTGAAGTCAGGGAGGCTGATTCCTACAGCTCCATTTTTCTTTCTCAGGATTGCTTTGGTTATTTTGTGTTTCTACACAAATCAAAAAAAATTTTTGTTCCAGTTCTGTGAAAATTTCCATTGATAATTTAATAGGGATCACACTGAATCTATAGATTGCTTTGAGTAATACAGTCATTTTGACAGTATTAACTCTCTCAGTCCAAGAACATGTATAGCTTTCCATCTGTTTATGTCATCTTCAGTTCCTTTCAACAGCACCTTATTGTATCAGAGTAGAGGTCTTTTGCCTCTTAGAGGAAAGCGTAAGTTGAACACTCTGACATAAACCACAGCAGCATCTTGTCAGATTCACTTCCTAGAGTAATGCAAATAAAAAAAACAGATGGGACCTAATTAAACTTAAAAGCTTTTGCATAGTAAATGAAACCGTAAACAAACAAAAAGACAGCCCACAGAATGAGAGAATGTATTTGCAGATGAAGTAACCAACAAAGGATTAATCTACGAAATGGGTGAATAACTCATGCAGCTCAATATCAAAAAAAACAAACAACCCAATCAAAAAATGGGCAAAAGGTCTAAACAGACATTTTTTTCAAAGAAGACATACAGATGGCAAAAAATAAATAAATAAAAATAAGAAGATGCTCAACATCACAAATTTATTAGAGAATTACAAATCAAAATTGCAATGAGGTATCAGCTTACACCAGTCAGAATGGCCATCATTAAAAAGTCTACAGACCAAAAATGCTGGAGAGGGTGCAGAGAAAATTAGTATTACCACTGTGGAAAACAGGTCAGATATTCCTCAAAAAACTAAAATGAGTTTTAGGTTTTTGAGGGTGAAGCCTTTTTAGCCAGGGTCTTTGCCCACTGACTTCCATTCAGATTCCCGGTGAGATACACTGGCACCAGATGGAAGGGTGGAGGGAACGAGCTCCAGGCCCATTTGGCTGTGGTTGCATTCCTTTCCCAGAAGCCTGTTGGGCAGCCCCTTCCCAGTGGCTGCCACTCCTTCCACGCTTCAGTAAAAACCTCCCTCCTCTTGCTGTTCGGGCCCAGGGCAACCACTTCCTGCAGCTGCCTGTCACTGGGTGCTTCATCAACCCTTATAGGTTCCCTCAACTCTTATATCTCTATAAATAATCTTTTTGTTAATCTTCCTTCAGTTCCTTCTTAACATGTCATCTGACTGGTACACTAACCAATTCACACTCCCACTAATAAGCTGTGAAAATGTTTGTTTTCCCATCCTTTGGGAGATAATGTTATGCCAAATGTTTTTGAGATTTTTTTTAACCTAAAATTTGCCCTTAACTCTTTATTTTTTCTAGGCATTGATGCTGTTATTTATTTTTTTTAATCACAGATAACTTTTCCTGTTGAACTTCAGTTCCTTAAACGCCATTGCAAAAGTATTGTGTTAATCCCTTCAGGCTGATATAACAAAATACCATTCATCGGGTAGCTTATCAACGATAGAAATTTGTTGCTCACAGTTCTGGAGGTTGGGCAGCCCAAGATTTGCTGGCAGATTCTATGTCTGGTGAGAAGCTGCTTCCTGACTGCTGTGTGTCCTCATATGATGGAAGGCACAAGGGAATCTTCTAGGGTCTCTCTCTTTTTATTTTTTGGTCACACCCACGGTATGTGGAAGTTCCTGTACCAGGGATCAAACCACTGCAACAGCAGCGACCCAAGCCGCTGCAGTCACAACACCAAATCCTTAACCTGTTGTAGCACAAGAGGACTCATTTATTTATTTATTTATTTATTTATTTATTTATTTTCGTTTTGGGCTGCCCCACAGCATATGGTGTTCCCAGATCAGGGATCAGATCTGACCCATAGTTGCGACTTACACCACAGCAATGGCAACGCTAAAGCCTTAACCTGCCCGGCCAGGAATCGAACCTGCTTTACAGTGCTCCCCAGATTCCACTGATCCCATTGCAGAGAACTCTTTTTTTTTTTTTTTTTATTCTTTTTGTCTTTTTAGGGCCCCACCTGAGGCATATAGAAGTTCCCAGACTAGGGGTCGAATTGGAGCTGTGGCTGGCAGGCTACGCCACAGCCATAACAATGCGGGATCCAAGCCGTGTTTGAGACCTACACCACAGCTCATGGCAATGCCGGATCCGTAACCCACTGAGCAAGGGCAGGGATCAAACCTGAATCCTCATGTATACTAGTCAGGTTCATTACCACTGAGCCAAGATGGGAACTCTGAGCTCTTTTTTATTTATTTTGCTTTTTAGGGCTGCACCTGCAGCATATGGAAGTTCCCAGGCTAGGGGTCAGATCGAGCAGCTGCTGCCAGCCAATGCCACAGCCACAGCAACACCAGATCCTTAACCCATTGATTGAGGCTGGGAATCCAGTCCGCCTCCTCATGGATACTAGTCAGGTTCGTAACCTGCTGAGACAACAGGAACTCCAGAGAACTCTTTAACATTGAGGTACGATTGCAAAATATTATGTAAGTTTCAGGTGTACAACCTAGTGATTCACAAGGTTATTTAAAGGTTATATTCCATTTATAGTTATTATAAAATAGTGGCTATATTCCCTCTGTTGTAATATATATCCTTATAACATATTTACTTTATACATAGTAGTTATATCTGTTAATCCTCTATCCTTATCTTGCCCCTCCCCTCGTCTCTCTCCTCACTGATAACCACTAGTTCGTCCTCTGTGAGTCTGTTTGTTTTTTGTTGTATTCACTAGATTGTTTTATTTTTTATTTTTAGCCATGCCCATGGCATGTGGAAGTTCCCAGGACAGGGATCAAACTCATGCCACAGCATTAATCAGAGCCACAGCAGTGACAACACTGAATCCTTAACCCACAGAGCCACCAGGGAACTCTACAGTTATTTTTATTTTTTAAATTCTACGTATAGGTGGTATCATACAGTGTTTGTCTTTCTCTGATTTATTGCACTTAGCATAATTCCCTCCCAGTCCATCCAAGTCGATGCAAATGGCAATATTTTATTCTTTTTATGGCTGAATAGTATTCCATTGTATATATATGCCATTCTTCTTTATCCAGTCATCTGTTGGTTGACACTTAGGTTTGCTTCCATATCTTAGCAACTGTAAATAATGCTGCTAGGAACATTGGACTGCATATCTTTTTGACTTAGTGTTTTTATTTTTTTCAGATAAATACTCAAGAGTGGAATTACTGAGGGATATGGTAGTTCTATTTGTAGTTTTTTGAGGAACCTCTATACTACTTTCCGTAGTGGTTACACCGGATTACAGTCCTATCAACACTGTACAAGGATACCCTTTTATCCACATCCTTGCCAACATTTGTTATTTTTGGTTTTTTGATGTTAGCCTTTCTGACAAGTATGGTGTCATAAATCGTATTGTGGTTCTGAATTGCATTTTTCTGATGATTAGTAATGTCAAGCATCTTTTCATATGCCTATTGGCTATCTGTATGTCTTCTTTGGAAAATGTCTGTTCAGGTCTTACGCCCATTTTTTAACTGGGTTTGTTTTTTTGATGTTGAATTGTATGAGTTGTTTATATATTTTGGGTATTAACCCTAGGGTCTCTTTTTTTTCCCTTGTCTCCACCCAAGGCATACAGAAGCTCCTAGACCAGGGATAGAACCTGAGCCACAGCAGTAACCCAAGCCATAACAGTGACAATGCCAAGTCCTTAACTACTTGGCCACCAGGAAACTCCCCAAGGTTTCTTTTGTAAGGGCATTAGTGAAGGCTCTACTCTCATGATTTAATGACCCTCCAAAGCTCCCCACCTCCAAATACTGTCACACTAGGGATTAGGTTTCAACATATAGATGTGGTGGGTGTTAACAAACATTCATTCTATAGTATGATAAATACTTATTTCCTCAATATTGTATTAGTACAATTTTCGGAAGTCCAATTAAGAATATCAGAAAAGTCAACCAAAGTTATATTAAGAATTATTGGAGGCTTTTGGAGTTCCCATCGTGCCTCAGCAGTTAGCGAACCTGACTAGCATCCATGAGGATGCAGGTTCAGTCCCTGGCCTCGTTCTGTGGGTTAAGGATTCAGTGTTGTCACTGCTGTGGCTCTGATTAATGCTGTGGCATGAGTTTGATCCCTGTCCTGGGTTAAGGATCTGGCATTGCCATGAGCTGTGGTGTAGGTTACAGATTCAACTCGGATCCTTCATTGCTGTGGCTCTGGTGTAGGCCAGAGGCTACAGCTCTGATTGGACTCCTAGCCTGGCAACCTCCATATGCCACGAGTGCGGCCCTAAAAAGCAAAGACAAAAAGACCAAAAAAAAAAAAAGGAATTATTGGAGGCTTTTAATATTTTACTCCAAAATATTTTATGCTATAAGGAGTTGTTATAAATTAGGTGTGACGATGACACTCTTGCCAGGTTAAAAAAAGGAAAAAATCCCTTGTCTTTCAAGATATCCTCGATAATACTTATAAGTGAGATGATATATGATGTTTATCTAGATTTACTTTAATGTACTTAAGAAAAATAAAAAATAGTGTGAGGGGAGTTCCCGTCATAGTGCAGCAGAAACGAATCCGACTAAGAACCATGAGGTTGCGGGTTCAGTCCTTGGCATCGCTCAGTGGGTTAAGGAGCTGGCATTGCCGTGACCTGTGGTGTAGTTCACAGACGCGGCTCGGATCCCGTGTTGCTGTGGCTGTGGCGCAGGCCCGGGGCTATAGCTCTGATTCTACTCCTAGCCTGGGAACCTCCATGTGTCGCAGGTGCGGCCCTAAAACAACAAAAGACAAAAAAAAAAAAAAAAATTGTATGAGGGATGCATGGAACAAGACTGGGAAAATGTTGATATTTGTTGAAAGTAGGTGATGGTTAGGTAGTGTTTCATTATATCCACTCTTTTCCATCCTGTACCCATTTATTATCCCCACTCCTATCTGTAAGAAATAATGTCCAAAATAAGCAGTAAACAAGCAAATAAGAAAAAACCCCTGTCACCACGCTGTGCAGCTGGGTATAATGGAAAAAAAAAAAAAAAAGATTGAAATTCAAACTTCATAAAAAAAAAAAGACTGAAATTCAAATTTCATTTAAAAAAAAAAAAAGAAAAAAACCCCAACGAGAATTCCTAGATGGCTCAGTAAATTAAGGATCTGGCATTGTCACTGCCATGTCTTGGGTCACTGCTGTGGCTTGTGTCTGATCCCTGGCACAGTAACTTCTGCGAGCTGTAGACTCAGCCAAAGCAAAAGCAAAAGCAAAAAACCCAAAACAAACCCCAAAAATTTCAACTGGGGAAGGATGGCCAACACAATCCCCAGGGGAGGCTCTGTAGCTTCCCAGCCCTGGCTCTCAGAGTCCGCCAGGCCACCCCTGCCTCGCCCAGCCATCGCAGCTCATGGCAATGCAGGATCCTTAACCCACTGAGCACCCACTGAGCAAGGCTAGGGATCGAACCCACAGCCTCATGGTTCCTAGTCAGATTCGTTTCTGCTGCACCATGATGGGAACTCCAAGAAAGTGCAACTTTTTTTCTCTATGTGGAATGTGGAAATTCCCAGGACAGAGATTGAAGCCAGGCCACAGCAGCCACCTGAGCCAAGGTGAAGTGGCCCTTGAGACTAGGACAGAAAAAGAACCAGTACACAACGCTGATCCATCAGGTAAAGAATTAGGAAGGTGGCAAGCTGAGTCCTTTAGTAAGTTTTGCTGTGTGTATTTTTTTTTAATGGAGGAAGAAAATCAGATGTATCAGTCAACAAAATGCAGAAAATAAATTAATGCGTAAGAAGAACATTCATAAGCAATATATGTTTATTATTGGGAAAGAAAAAAGTTAAAAAAAGGAACTACTTTAAAGCAAGATAGTTTCCTTTTTAGTTTTCTTTTATTACCAAATATGGTAAAACTGCAGCAGCTACAGATTTAACAGAAGTAAAATGATGTTATTAGGAAGCCACAGATGCACTGGTTTTGCACATTGTTGGCTTTTAAAAAATAAGACAGTTGCCCTTTTTGTTTTCCATTCCATATCACTTATTAAATACTCTCGGAGTTCCTGTTGTGGCTCAGCGGTAAAGAGCCTGGCTAGTATCCATGAGGACTCAGGTTTGATCCCTGGCCTTATTCAGTGGGTTAAGGATCTGGCATTGCTGTGAGCTGCAGTGTAGATGGCAGATATGGCTTGGATCCCATGTAACTGTGACGTAGGCTGGCGGCTGCAGCTCCAATTCAACCCCTAGCAAGGGAACTTCCATGTGCTGAGGGTGCAGACCTGAAAAGCAAAAAAAAAAGGTACTCTAGAGTTTAGTTAATAGTAATGCACCAATGTTGGTTTCTTTTTGTTTGGTTTCGTTTGTCTTTTTTTTAAGAACTGCACCTACAGCTTATGGAGGTTCCCAGGCTAGGGGTCAAACAGGAGCTGCAGCTGCCAGCCTACCCCAGAGCCACAGCAATGCCAAATCCTTAGCCCACTAAGTGAGGCCAGGGCTCGAAACTGCATCCGCATCCTAATGGGTACTGGTCGGGTTCTGAACCCGCTGAGCCACAAAGGGAACTCCCAATGTTGATTTCTTATTTTAGCAGCTGCATCATAGTAATGTAAAATGTTGACTGGTGGAAACTGAGAGTTATATGGGAACTCTCTTTGTGACTCTTCTGTAAATATAAGATTATTCTAAAAAAGTTTGGAGTTCCCCTCATGGCTCAGCAGAAACAAATCTGACTAGCATCCATGAGAATGCAGGTTCGATCTCTGGCCTTGCTCAATGGGTTAAAGATCCAGCGTTGCTGTGGCTGTGGCTACAGCTCCAATTCGACCCCTAGACTGGGAACCTCCATATGCCATGGGTGCGGCCCAAAAAAACAAAAAAAAGAATAAAAAGTTTATTGTTTTTAAAAGTCCTAGCACATATCTTTACCTTGTGCAGAAGCTTATTCTTCCTTCATGAGTAGGCCATGTATCTAATTACATTATCAAAGTGAAAAGCCATCTTCTTAACAACCATCCAAGCAAGAAAATCTCCCTGTATGTCACCAGGAGTCCCAAGTGCCTACACTCACCCTAATTCCCATCTGAATATACAGAAAATATATACTGCAGAGAACAATATTGGGAGATGAAAAGTGACAAAAAGAGGGAGGTCATTTATGCTCTGCTGATGTGGTCACTTACTAGCCAGGAATAAAAATCGATTTTTTTTTCTTTTTTGCCTTTTGTAGGGTCGCACTCATGGCATATGGAGGTTCCCAGGTTAGGGGTCTAATCAGAGCTACAGCTGCCAGTCTATACCTTAGCCACAGCAACACGGGATCTGAGCCGCGTCTGCAACCTACATCACAGCTCACGGCAACGCCAGATCCTTAACCCACTGAGTGAGGCCAGGGATCCAACCCTCAACCTCATGGTTCCTAGTTGGACTCGTTAACCACTGAGCCACGACCAGAACTACCCCCCCCAAATTTTTTTTATTTGATAAAGTATAATAGAATAATTTTTTTTTTTTTTTTCTTTTTTAGGGCTGCACCTGTGGCATGTGGAAGTTTCCAGGCTGGGCGCAGAATTGGAGCTATAGCTGCCAGCCTACACCACAGCCACAGCAACATCAGATCCAAGCTGCGTCTTCAGCCTGCACCACAGCTCACAACAGTGCTGGATCCCTGATCCACTGAGTGAGGTCAGGGATCGAACCTGCATCCTCATGGATACTAGTTGGATTCGTTTCTGCTGCACCACAGTAGGAAGTCCCAGAATAAGCATATTTTAAAATGTAAAGGTAAATACTATAAAGAGCAGAAAGGGAAGGAGTGGGAATATACTGATTTCATCAGTGCTGACAGTATGAGTCAATTGATCCTAAGGCATAGAGGATTAAGTGTGTTATATAAATTTATATTTATTAAGGTAACCTCTAGAACAAAAATACAAATATGTATTTCCTTATAACTTATTAGGAAAAACACCCACATACACTACCTGCACCCACACCCATACCCATAGACGAAGATGTAGTCCAAATAGTGAAAGATTTAAACAGCAACCAAACCAACACAAAAATCCCACCCAGAGGAGTTTCTTGGTGGACTAGCAGTTAAGAATTTGGCATGGTCACTGCTGTGGCCTAGGTTCAGTCCCAGGCCTGGGAACTTTTGCATGCCAGGGATAGTGCCTAAAAAAATAAATAAAATTGAAACCCAGAAAACATTATACAAAATGTGATGCAGAATTAAGACCAAACATATATGTAATATGGGCTAAATTCACTTTGACTGTCACTGTTGCCTACCAACAGCCATTCTTGTGCCTTTTCCCTGATTTTTTTTTGTACCCTGCTTTTGTTTGGGGATGTATCCAGGCCTCTGAGCGGAATTACTATTGTCTAAGCCAGGCATGGGTATTCTTTGTCCTTTCATTAGAATCCCTTACATCTAAGAGTAGCCAGTTGTTGACTAAAGAAAAGTGTAGAACCTCAAAGTTTCAAGTTATGTTTTATTTGGGGACCTAATCAAAGCCGTGGAGATTGCCTCTTGGATAGCCCTGAGGAAGTGTTCCAAAGAGGTGAGGGAGGAGCCAGGGTACAGAGGGGTTCTTGGTGGGAAAACAAAACTGAAGAACCGCTAGTCAAATATCAAACCATTACTGTTAATCACAAAACAAGGGCTATTGCAAGTTAATGGTTTCAGTGCTTTTTTATGTATGGGAAGATACGAGAGTCTAGGATCCCTTATTCCTTAGATGTTCATTTTAGCTATGCTGTTTTTCTCCAGCCTGAGTTTCCCTCAGGGTGCACCGCTGGGGTGACTGCAGTGGCTGATGGCTGGATTACGGCCGCATTTGTTGTTTACTGGAATGGCAGGCAATATCTTTTTTTTTTTTTTTTTGGTATGCACGGACATATGACCCATGTATGTGGCCACTGAGATTTGAGGGGACATCTACTGCAGGGCTACTGGGAAATACCGTTTTCTTCCCCCTGATGAGAATGGGCCCCTGGGGACAAAGGCTTTTACCCTGATCACTCTCTTTTCTGCCTTTGAATGAGCCTGTGATGTTCTGTGGGAGCCATTTGTGTTCATGAATCAACAGGAATACAGGCTGGCAGAGCAGAGGGAAGGAGCTTGGGATCTGATGACACTGCTGAATGAAGGCCAGCTACCAAGTTGCAGAGTGACTCATATCTTTCCTTTGCAACTTTCTTTCTTCAGGCCTAGAATACCAAGAGGTCATGATTAATTTTCTTAGCAAAATGTTCCTCTCCAAGGCTTTTAACCATTTGCCTTTGCAGACTGTTGAGATATTTCACTTGCAGCAGAGAAAGTTGATTTTGTACTAAATATCTGCGTAGCCGAGAATCTTCCTGGTTTAGGATTACATAAATAGCCTTTAGATTGTGGCATAGAATTCCAGAACACTGGAAATGGTGATGCAATAACAGAAAATGATTCGGGAAGGAGCTTCTTGAGGTCATGCACATGGGTTACATAAACTGCTCCAGGCAGCCCCGATTTTTTTATTCTTATAAGTGCTTAAGCTCCTGTTAGTCATTGGTACCTCTTGGCACCTTTTACTGATTTCTTGTTGACTTCCGTGACTTTATAATCTCTGTAATAGACTTTCTTTCCCCCAGCTCCCTTTCCACTCAAGGGAGCGGCTATCCATCGACTTCCTAATAACTCTGGAGCTCCTACAGTTATTCTAGTTCTTATTTCCGTGTATCTTTGAGGCCATCTTCCCTCCTAGCTCCTTGGGAATCTTACCCTCTCTCCTTTCTAAAATAAATCCATCCATTGTGCTCCCACCCTTCCGATGCCAGCCTGGAGGACTTCGCTTCAGCCCAGACATCATTCTCTCTCTGCCCTCCTCCCTGGGTTCCCGTTCCTTCCCCTTTAATCTTGAACTACGCAACTGATGTCTGTGGGTGATCGATCCCGCTGGAACCAACCCCTTTCTCCCTGGGGCAATCTGACCTCTTAAACCCGGGCTGTATGTCCTGCCCCGGGATTGTACTCCTCCCCGTTCAGAATCTCTTCCACTGCATACTTGGCAATCCGGTTTCTTTGCCCACAGCTACACTAAAACTGTTCCTTAAAGTCACCAATGACCTCTTTTTAGCTAAATCCATCATTCTTCTCTGGTGCCTCATTCTCTGGACCTCTCTATTGCATTTTTAAAAAACAATTACTCCTACCTTCCCAATGCTCTCTTCCTTGGCTCCTGTACTGTTTGCTTGCAGTTCCTTCTCCTTTTGCCTCCTATTCCTTGAACCATAGCCTCTGAAAATTCCCTTTCCTCAGTCCTTGGCTCCTTCTGCTCTTTATTCTTTCAGTCAAGGTCACATCATCTTCCCTACAGCCATTACTTCTGTGCTAGAAAAGGCCCGTGCTCTTTTCTTACTTAAGTTTTAGTCCCTCACTGCTTACTGCTCATTTATGCTGGATATTTTTCATTGGAACTGCGATTTGAAATGTATTACACTTTTCAAACTGGATCCTCTTGACATTTTCCTGCCTCTGGTCACCGCCTGGTCATTTTCTTAGTCACTGTGTTAGTTTGCTGGGGCTGCCACAACAAAATATAACAGAAACAACAGAAATTTAAGGAGGCAGGATGTTCTGCGGCGCAGCACCAGGGGTCGCTGTTGTGATGCCAGTTTGATCCCTGGCCCAGGAACTTCTGAAAGCTGTGGGTTCAGCCAAAATAAAAGGAAAAAAAACACAAACCAAAAAAAAAAGTCTTTGATGAGCAGAAGTTTTAAAATTTGGCGAATTTATCAATTCTTTCTTTTATGGTTTTTGCTTTCAGAATATCCTTTCTAGCCCAAGTCATGAAATTATTTTCTTGTGCTTTCTTCTGTTTTTGTTTTAGTTGTATTTAGGTCAAGATTTCATCTCAATTTTTGTGTATGGTTTGCTAGAGGGGGTCAAGATTTTTTCTTCCAGCATATGGATATCCATTTGTTTTGACAATATTTTAAAAAAGATTCTGTTGATTTCTCATATCCAGAAATTGCAGATAGCCTATGGTCAGTCTGATTTTTTTCCGTTTTTTTTTTTTTTTTTTTGCTTTTTTTAAGGGCTGCACACACGGCATATGGAAGTTTCCAGGCTAGGAGTCTAATTGGAGCTACAGCTGCGGGCCACAGCCTTAGCAACATAGGGTCTGAGCCACTTCTGAGGCCTACACCACAGCTCACAGCAACACCAGATCCTTAACCCACTGAACAAGGCCAGGGATCAAACCTGAATCCTCATGGATACTAGTCAGATTCCTTTCTGCTGCACCACAACGGGAACACCCTGATTTTTTTTCATTTAAAGGTGACCTATTTTCCTCCATCTATGAGTATTTTCTGGGTCTTCCCTTTTCATTAGTACATCTGATATTATCTGGTTTATCTTTCAGTATCTGCTTTCCATCTGAATAGCTGTGGCTGTCTTAGCTTTGGCATATTTTCTTCAATGATTTCAAAAACAGCTTCTATTGCTGCACTTTCTCTGAGCTTTCTTTCTGAAACTCCTAGTGGTAGAACTTGGGCCTGGATTGGACTTTTATATATCTAGGTCTTTTGCATTTCCCCTTATTTTTTGTCTTTCTCTCTTTTCTAATGTCATATTTTCACCATTCTAGAAAAAAAATAGGTTTGGCAAGCATATTTTTAGTTTCAAGTGATCTTTCTTGTCTTTCTGGTTCAATTGTTTCTTACTTATAGCATCCTTTTTTTTTTTTTTACATTAGGTATTCATTGTCTTCTAGAATATCTATGAGAATATTAATTAGACGTTTGAAAAAAATATTTTTCTGTTACTCAAAGTGGTTCTTGTGAAGTCAGCCTTTATTTTTACTTCTTTTTTTTTTTTGTAAACTCTATTTTATATAGCTGAATTCCCTTGTGTGTCCGGTAATGTGGGGGTGCTTTTTTTTTTAATATCTGAAAAAGAGGAAATAGGCTGATTTTTTTTTTTTCTAGATTTGTTTCTTCTACTGTTATATATTGGACTGTTTTCCTGCTAGTTAATTGCCCAGAAAACAGAAGAGATTGACCAGGAGTTCTGTATTCAGGAGCTCCACTTGCTAGGCAGGGAGCCTTACAGTAATAAGGAAAGAACAAGGAATCAGAGAGAGGAGGGCTTTAATTTGGCTTCTGCCGCTCACTCACCTTAGCATCAGTTCATCCATGTTTGAACTTATTGTCTGCTTCTTGTCCTGTTCCAATTTATCTTAGGTTTTATTTTATCTTTTATCACTTAAAAAATTCTTTGTTTTTCTTTTTGTCGTATCTAGGGCCGCACCCACGGCATATGGAGGTTCCCAGGCTAGGGGTCTAACAAGAGCTGTAGCCACTGGCCTTCGCCACAGCCACAGCAACACGGGATCCGAGCCGTGTCTGTGACCTACACCACAGGTCACGGCAGCGCCGGATCCTTAACCCACTGAGCGAGGCCAGGGATCAAACCCGCAACCTCACAGTTCCTAGTCGGATTCATTAACCACAGAGCCACGACGAGAACTCCTAAAAATTCTTTATTGCTGTTTTAAATTCTGTTTTGTAAGGGAGGGAAGACAAATGCCTGTGCTTAGGCTGCTATTTTGAACCAAAGCTTCTATCTTTTATTATTATTATTATCGAAATATAGTTGATTTATAATGTTGTGTTAGAACTTCTATCTTTTTAAAATTATTTCCTGCTCTTTCTTTTTATTTTTTGGTCTTTTTGTCTTTTTAGGGCTGCACCAGCAGCATGTAGAGGTTCCCAGGCTAGGAATTCAATTGGAGCTGTAGCTGCCAGCCTACACCACAGCCACAGCAACTCGGGATCCGAGCCGCATCTACAACCTACACCACAGGTCATGGCAACACTGTCCGGATCCTCAACCCACTGAGCGAGGCTAGGGATCGAACCCACAACCTCATGGCTCCTAGTCAGATTCATCTCCACTGCACCACGATGGGAACTCCTTTCTTGCTCTTTCTAAATGGGCACCATATGGCCTTCCGACATATTTAGGTTGATATCATTACTGCCTCATGGATACACCAGACTAGCATCTATCTTCATGCCCTCAGTTATTGTGTTTCTTTTCCAGAAACTTCTTGCTTCTCTTCCTTCTTTTCTACCTAAGCCTAATGAAATTCTTCCCAACTTTTAAAGCTGCCTTGAGCATACCTCTTCCATGAATCCCATCTGTTTAATCCAGCTTTCAATGACTTCCTTTCATTTTACTGTTATCCAGCTCAGTACCTGTCATCAACAATTCAGCTCTTGATTATACAGTCTAGTATGGCTCAGTTTTATTTCAGATGTTTATTATTATGGTGGTGACTATTAAAAACTCTTTAGGCAGAGGTATTTATTTTTCTCTGTCCTTCAAAACACATAGCACAGTATGCATATGTAGTAAACAGTTGTTAAGCATTTGTAATTGATTAACTTCTCTGCTATTTTCAAGAAAGGTACAGCAGCTTATATTTCTTTTTTTTTTCCTGGAAACAGTAGAAGGCCTATCTTTGAATTGGAAACTGAATTGGGAACACTCATTCTAGCTTGAAGAATGCTTATTCTTCCACATCAGGGGAAAAAACAGGTTAGTAGTATAAATGTTTGCTGAAAGCAGTGGCCATAGACAGATCCACCAGAGTCAAATCAGTGGAAGTAAGAGTGGTTTGGAAAAAAAATAAAGTATCAAAATGTGATGGAAAAATAGATTTTATAGTCTAGAATTTCCACAGTGTCATTTTCAATTAAAAAGGAAAGAGGGGAGTTCCCTTCGTGACTCAGTGGTTAACGAATCCGACTAAGAACTATGAGGTTGCGGGTTTGATCCGTGGCCTCGCTCAGTGGGTTAAGGATCCGGCGTTGCCGTGAGCTGTGGTGTAGGTTGCAGACGCGGCTCGGATCCCGCGTTGCTGTGGCTGTGGCGAAGGCCGGCCGCTACAGCTCCTGTTAGACCCCTAGCCTGGGAAGCTCCACATGGCGCAGGTGCGGCTCTACATAAAAGGCAAAAAGACAAAAAATAAAAAAATAAAAAATAAAAAGGAAAGAGGGAAGTTCCCATTGTGACTTAACCGGTTAAAAGCCCGAATAGTATCCATGAGGATGCAGGTGCACCCTTGGCCCTGGTCAGTGGTCATTGCCATGAGCTGTGATGTAGGTCACAGACAAGGCTCAAATCCAGCATTGCTATGGCTGTAGGCTGGCGGCTGTAGCTCTGCTTTGACCCCTAGCCCAGGAACTTCCATATGCCGCAGGTATGTCCCTGAAAAAAAAAAAAAAAATAGGGAAAGAGGTCTGCTGGTAGAACAAGAGCAAGAGAATTTTTTTCCTTTTGGCCTCACCTGTGGCATTCAGAAGTTCCTGGGCCAGGAAGCCAGGAATCAAACCCTCACCACAGCAGTGACCCAAGCCACAGCAGTGACAATGCCAGATTCTTAACCCATTGAGCCACCACGGAACTTCCAAGAGAAGTAGAAATAACATGCTTTTGGCAATCATGTCTTTTTTTGGGGTGGGACCACACCCACGGCTTATGGAGGTTCCCAGGCTAGGGGTTAAATCAGAGCTACAGTTGCCGGCCTACACCACAGACACAGCAACATGGGATCCAGGCCACATCTGTGACCTACACCACAGCTCACGGCAATGCTGGGTCCTTAACCCACTGAACGAGGCCAGGGATCAAACCCATGTCCTCATGATGCTAGTTGGGTTCGTTAACTGCTGAGCCACAACGGGAACTCCACTTCTGGTATTTATAAGCACTATTTGCTAAATACATCAGCGTCACCACCCTTCCAGTGTACTGTCCTCATGCCATGAAGTTAGGGATAGCCATGTGACTCACTTTGAGCAAAGAAACGAGAGTGGGAGTCATGTCACTTCCAGGCGGAAGCTTTAAAAGCCATTGAGGGATCTGTCAGTTTCCTGTTTTCTGCTTCAGTGATCATGGAAGCATATGAGGTTCTGTAATTTTGAATTCCTAAAAGTCCATAATGCACAGTCTCTCTGCAGGCCTGTGATGGAAACGTAGTATATAACAGATAAATCTTTGTTATTTAAGCCACTGAGTATGAAGTACTACTGTCCAGAGTCAGCAACTTACAGCCTGCAGGCCAACTGTTTCCGCGAAATTTTACTGGCACACAGCCATGCATGTTTATTTCTTTATTATCTATGACAGCCTTCAGTGCTACCACTGAGTTGAATAGTTGCAGCAGACACAGTGTGGCTGTCAGGCCAAAAATAGTTACTATCACTCTTTAAGAAAAGGTTCGTTGACCTCTGACCTAACCTATCCTGTGATAGAACTAGAGATCTTTGATAAGTGCCCTTATGTGAATCCTCTTTTGTGCATAACACAAGTGATGTTTCTTTCTTTTTTTTCTTTTCAGGGCCACACCCATGGCATATGGAAGTTCCCAGGCTAGGGGTCCAATTAGAGCTACAGCTGCCAGCCTAAACCACAGCCACAGCAACGCAGGATCTGAGCCACACCTGCGACCTACACCACAGCTCACAGCAACACTTGGATCCTTAACCCACTGAGTGAGGCCAGGGATCGAACCCGAGTACTCATGGATTCTAGTCAGGTTCTTCACCACTGAGCCACGATGGGAACTCCCACACATGATATTTCCAATAGCCAGCCTCCAAGATGGCCCTGATGAGCCCCATCTCTTGGTATTCACCCTCTTGTGTAATTCCTTCTCACGTTGACTCAGGGGTGACTTGTATGGCCAGTATGAGTGCGGTGTGACTTCCAAGCTTCCATCTCTCTCTCTCTTAGACATCTCTGGTGGACACTCAAGAAGCCCAGTAGAGAAGCCCGTGAGGTGAAAAACTGAGGCCTCCTGCCAGTAGTCACGTGAGTCGAGCCTTCCAAAGACTTGCACCCTTGGCCAGTATTTTGACTGCAACCTCCTGAGCAGCTCTGTGCCTAAACTGCCCAGTTAAGCTGCTCGTGAACTTCTGCCCCACAGAAATTATGAGATAGGAAATGTGTTTTTTTAAACTACTAAATTTTGGCATAATTGTATATGCAGAAATAATGCGATGTTCAAATGAAAAATGGTGTCTGTACTCTGTACACATGTATATATTTGCACTAGCATTTTATACACACATTATTTCGTTACTGAACGAAGAATATATGTACTTTCGTAATTAGAGTATACTTGTGTGAATATAGATAAGTTGGAATGACACTGTGAAAGAAATTACTATACTTGTCTGTTATCTTTCCTGTTCCCTTTTCAAGATCGACTCTTTCGGGGAAAAAGGTGAAATGTGTTCTGGAAAGTGAGGAAAAAACTTCTCCAGATATTAAAATTTTCCTTGGTACATTAACTACTCAAATTTGCCTTAAGCTTTTGTAAGGGAGTTGGGAAGAATGGATAGAGCAAAGTGTTTGGTTTGTTTGTTTTGCTTTTTAGGGCCGCACCCGCAGCATATAGAGGTTTCCAGGCTAGGGGTCGAATCAGAGCTATGGCTGCCAGCCTACACCACAGCCACAGCAACGCAGGATCTGAGCAGTGTCTGTAACCTACACTATAGCTCACGGCAATGCAGGATCCATCCTTAACCCACTGAGCAAGGCCAGGGATCGAACCCACAACCCCATGGTTACTAGTTGGATTCGTTTCCACTGCACCACAACGAGAACTCCCTAGAGCAAAGTCTTTATAATATTTTAACATTTTATTTCTAATGGTGACCATGTATTTCCAATGAAAGTGTCAGAAGCCTGATTTTTCCAGTTGACTGCTAATAACCTTCCTATATACCATAAATGGAATAGTTAGTAATAACATTTGGAATTTGGAGAACAACAGAGAAGAAAAACATGTTTGAAATGAAATTAACAGTCAGGAAGCAAAAATCAGTTGGAGCCAGGGCTCACACAAAATGAAATTAAAATGTTTCTGATGGCATTTTCTTTTTCTTTTACAAAGTGCGACTAACAAAGATAATGGCTAAAAAATTCCTTCTCAAATGGTATCAGCAGATTCTTTTGGACATCAATCCATACATCTTTAACTCAGAGTATAAATAAGAAGGAGCAAAGTAATATGTTTTGAATAATACCTGTAGGTATAAAGCATGAGAAATGGAAAAGAAAAAGGAAAGTTAGGAGAGAGAAAGGAAGAAGGGAAAGAAGGAAGAGGAGATTAAAATTTAAAAACACCTGCTTATTCTTCTGGTTCTTAACTCTGTTCCAAACTCAGGACAATGCTAGTTACCTGTCCAAATCTTATTTTCGAAGGCTGTAGTCTGTTTTATGCCCTCAGTGAAGTATTCATCTATCAGCCTGCAAGTAAGTACCACACAGTTTGGGCCTACGTGAAATTACAGTAAGACTAAAGAAATGAACTATCTCCTTATGCCTCCCCAACAAAAGGGTAAGAAAAGACCTCAAAAACAAATAGTTTCTGGAGTTCCCATCGTGGTGCAGCAAAAACGAATCCTACTAGGAACCATAAGGTTGAGGGTTCGATCCCTGGCCTTGCTCAGTGGGTTAAGGATCCGGCGTTGCTGTGAGCTGTGGTGTAGGTTGCAGACACAGCTCGGATCTGGCATTGCTGTGGCTGTGGCTGTGGCATAGGCTGGTGGCTACAGCTCTGATTAGACCCCTAGCCTAGGAACCTACACGTGCCGCAAGTGCAGCCCTAAAAAGACCAGAAAGAAAAAAAGATAGTTTCTCCTTTTCATATCATTTTTGTTTGGTAATCGTGTGACTCTGTCTTGAAGAGGGCTGTATGTGCTTGAGTACGTATTGTAAATAAACCCTATTAGACTGTGGAATTTTATTAACCCAGATAATCAGTTACCTTAGACAGTAAACCAGTAAAGTTGAAATCTGGAGACCAGGCCCCTGCTGCCTCTTTTAGGATCAAACTGGGAGAGTTTAAGAACTAGTCACTTTTTTTTTTTTAATCTTTTTAGGGCTGAACCTGAGGCATATGGAAGTTCCTAGGCTAGGGGTCCAACCAGAGCTGCAGCTGCCAGTTTACACCATAGCACAACCACTGCAGCTCCTGATCCTTAACCCACTGAGCGAGGCCAGGGATATAACCCACGTCCGTGTGAATACTAGTCAGGTTTGTTACTTCTGGGCCTTGACAGGAACGAACTGTCCAGAACTAGTTCTTGAGGCCTGGATTGACTTAAGCATAAACTTGTTCTGTAGATGTTTGTCATATTTATTAAACTGTAAGTCATACATCTGGCCAAAATTCAAGATCCATGTCTGATAAACTTAACAGCACTAATGGAGACAAAATATTTGAGAATTACTGAAAAGGCTAGTGTGTGTGTCTGTGTGTGTGTGTGTGTGTGTGTGTGTGTGTGTGTGTGTGTTTCGGGGGAGTTTTGAGAAAATCAGATTTTAATAGAAGAGAATTTCTGTTCAGACAATGTATATTTCAAAGGTAAAGTCTCGTTCTTTTTAGCATAGTCAAGAGCAGTTGTCAGATATTTTATTGGCAATGTTATTATCATATATTTAAGCTGTGTAAACATATGCTTGAGTAATCACTTCTTGGGAAAAATGCAGGGAAATGGGTTTGCCTAGAGGGTGAGAGGTTAAACTTGGAGCCATCTGGATTGTTTCTTCAGGGAGGAGGTTGGCACGAATCTTTGTAATGAGTTATTTAATAAAAAAGTAAATTTCTGTGACAGTATCTGCATTTCAACCTAGAAAATGCCACATAATATATCTAACTTAAACCCTCTGTGGGGAACAATTAATTTAAACCCTACTTAAAGGGAAATTAAGCAGGTATTTTTAGCAGGTGCTATCATCATCACTGTGCAAATCGCATTGTGTTTGAAGCAGCCTAACTCTAAAGAAGCCATTTCTAATTAAGTGGACTTTTCCATAGTTAACAAAGTTCAATTTTAAGTGAATTTTATCTGACTTTTATCTGAATTTCATAGAGGAACGTATGGTTATGGCTTCTTAAAAATCTGTTTCCATTGATTATCCTTCTCATTGTACAGCCCTTTCAAGTTGTAGAGAAACTTGAGCTAGAAGTGTTTTCTTCCTCCAGGGCACATTGGTGCTATTTCTTGGTTTCTCTCACTGAGACCTAGACCCACAGCACACAGTGTCTTAGGATTTGTTCAGCTTGTGATCATATAGCTCCAATTCTATTTCATAGTAACTGAAACAGAAAACCTTATTTTTTTTTAACCTCAACATCTGTCCCATCCTGTTTTTTCATAATTACTACAAAAAGTATGCTTTTACTATAGTGTAAAATTTTTTTCAGTGGTTTCATAAGATATCAAAAGCACAAGAAACAGAAGAAAAAGCAGATAAAATGGACTTCAACAAAATTAAAAACTTTTGTGTTGCAAAGACCCCACACCAAGAAAGGGCAAATCCATAACCCATAGAATGTGCGAAAATATTTGCAATTACATATCTGATAAGAGACTTGTATAATAAAAAGACAAGTAACTCAACTCTTAAAAAAAAAAGGGCAAATCTCTGAGTAGAAATTCTCCAAAGAATGTAGAGTGACCTAAGTACATGAACATCATTAATCATTAGGGAAAGGCAAATAAAAGCCAGTATGAGGTGCCCACTTCACACCCACTAGAATGATTATAATCAAAAAGACATTTAATAGGAGTTCCTGTTGTGGCGCAGCAGAAATGAATCCTACTAGAAACCATGAGGTCGAGGTTTCGATCCCTGACCTCGCTCAGTGAGTTTAAGGATTCAGCGTTGCCGCGAGCTGTGGTATAGGTTGCAGACGCAGCTTGGATCCTGTGTTTCTGCGGCTATGGTGCAGGCCGGCAGCTACAGTTCCAATTCAATCCCTAGCCCCTGGGAACCTCCATATGCTGAGGGTGTGGCCCTAAAAAGGAAAAAACAAAAAAAGATTTAATAACAAGGATGTGGAGAAATTATAGAGTCCTCATACACTGCTGGCTTGAATCTAAAATGGTGCTACCGCTTTGTAAAAACAGTCTGGCAGTTTCTCAAATGGTGAAAGATAAGAGTTAACATTTGCCCCGGTAACTCCATTCAGGAGACTAGGAAACATAAGTCTACACAAAAACCATGACACTCAAAGTTCCTGAGCCAGGGATCAAACCTGAGCACCAGCAGTAACCAGAGCCACAGCAGTGACAACACTAGACCCTCAGCTCGCCGAGCCACCAGGGAACTCCTGATTTGTACACTTTAAATAGATAAATTTTGTGGTGTGTGAATTACATTTCTAAGAAAGCTATTACTTTTTTTTTTTTTTTTTGTCTTTTTTGCCTTTATCTAGAGCTGCACCTGCGGCATATGGAAGTTCTCAGGCTAGGGGTCTAACAGGAGCTGTAGCCGCCAGCCTTCACCACAGCCACAGCAACGCGGGATCCGAGCCGCGTCTGCAACCTACACCACAGCTCATGGCAACGCCGGATCCTTAACCCACTGAGCAAGGCCAGGGATCGAACCCGCAACATCACGGTTCTTAGTCGGATTCGTTAACCACTGAGCCACGAAGGGAACTCCAGAAAGCTATTACTTTTAATCTTCCATGGCAATGAGCATGGATACAAATCAGGGCCAGATCAGGAAGACATGAACCAGTATTTCTCTTATTGAAGCGGAGGAGTTACTGATTATACAAGTTACTTATCAGATATGTAATTGCAATTTTTCCCCCCTTTTTAGGGTCGCACCTGAACCATATAGAAGTTCCCAGGCTAGGGGTCAAATCAGAGCTGCCAGCCTACACCATAGCCACAGGAACGCCAGATCCGAGCCTTGTCTGTGAACTTCACCACAGGTCACAGCAATGCTGGATTATTTAATCCACTGGACGAGATCAGGGATTGAATCAGAGTCCTTGTGGATACCAGTACGGTTAGTCGCTGCTGAGCCACAATGGGAACTCCTATAATTGTCAATATTTTCTCACATTCTGTGGGTTGTGTGTGGGTTTGCCCTTTCTTGGTGTGGTGGTGTTTGCAACAGAAGTTTTTAAAGTCCATTTTATCTGTTTTTTTCTTTTATTTCTTTTATACTTTATTTTAAACCAATGTCATAAACTGCCAGAAATCCTCAGGTTCACCCATGTGCGTTTTCTGCACACTTATATGAATGTGAAATTCAATCAGGGAAGCACTAGCCAAATGCTAGATTTATCTTTCAAGGTTAGCAATATTTGGAAATCTTAGGAATCTCACCCTTAAGTTGTGAACAATTTATTCTAAAGGGTGGGGCAAATTATTATTTTGGCTCATAGGTGAAAAAGGTATCACTACAGGCAATCTATTTTGACTTTACCAAGTGAAGGGCAGTAATTTGGGCAATCAAGAGTTCTAAAATTTCATCAGAGAGTAGCTCATAAAGGATTATGTAGGCTTTGCTTTTGTTGAAGGTCGATTGTAGCTGATTTATTTTTATTTTTTTGGCTGATTATTTAACAGAGTTTTTATAGGTACGTTGGAGCTATGAAAAAAATGGGACTCAACTTCCTTTGGTGCCAAAGACATGTGATTCAAAGATGTGTGAGTGCATCCCACAGTACCTTCTCAATATTTCTTTTTTTGCCTTTTTCTAGGGCCACACCCGCGGCGTATGGAGGTTCCCCGCGGCGTAGGGGTCTAATTGGAGCTGTGGTTGCCTGCCACAGCCACAGCCACAGCCACAGCCACGTGGGATCCGAGCCGCGTCTGCAGCCTACACCACAGCTCACAGCATGCCGGATCCTTAACCCGCTGAGCGAGGCCAGGGATGGAACCCACAACCTCATGGTTCCTAGTCGGATTCGTTAACCACTGAGCCACTACTGGGAACTTCCTCTCTTCATATTTTGAAGAAGACAGAAGACCAGGTAAGGGACAGGCCCTAAGTCTAAGGCCCTGACCCAGGGATCACCATGGCAATTGTGTTCTCTAAGTAGGCTTAAAATGCTCCACGAGGCAGGTCAGCCGTTTTTCTTCTGTGTCATAGTAGCAACGTTCCAACGGCGTCTTTGACCTTCTTCCGAGCTTGAGGACCGTCCTCTTTCCTTGCGCACGTGGCGAGGTGGGGGACGGAAAGCCATGTGCGATAGAGCTAGCGTGCAGCAGAAAGCGTGAGCCACTTTCTGCTACACGCTGTTTAGATTCTAAGTATTGGAGATTAATTCTCAGTAGCAGGATACCGCCGGGCAGACTCCCCCAAAAGGACTACCAATCAGTGTATTAGAAATAAAACCACAACGAGGTAAAATGAGCATCTCCGCCTACCGGTTTAATACACACTTTCTTTTCCTCCTTCACCCGCCCCACCTTCGCTGACTCTCCGCCCACTGGCTCCGCCCAGTCCCTCCGCGCCCAGCCGGAGTCTCGAGGCCTAGGAGACCCGGGAAGAGCGATCCCATCCGGGCGCCTGGTCGGGGAAGGCATAAGGGCGTGGCTCTATGACGGCGGTGGGAGGGGCGAGGCGCCAACTCCGGAGACTGGGCCCTCCCGACAGAGGGGGTGGAGGGAGAATGGGTCACCCCTTTCCACGGCCAGCGGAAACTCCCTACTGGGCAAGAGGGGAGACTTCATTCTCAAACTCCCCCTTGAGGTGGGACTATTAACTAAGAAGTTTACTTGCAAAGAGTCACCCTTTTAAAAGCTTTCTCACACCTCCTTCTCCTGCTCTTCTTTCTTTCTTCCTTGTTAACCATGCAAACCTTCCTCCTCCCACCAGTCCTTTCTCCCCCTTCGCTTCTGCGCAGATGGAGGCGGCCCGCGGGGTGCGCCGCCGCAGAGAGATCTGGGCGGTGCCGGTGAGGGGCGGGTGACGCAGCGGCCGTCGCTGCCATTTTAAGTTGTTTGTTCTCGCGTCCCTTCTCAAACGCGAATGTGCCCCGGACCCGGGAGGCTCCCGAGGTCGCTGTCGCCGCTTCCGCAGCCACCGGTGGGGGGGAACGAGGCTGTGCCACCGCGGACGCTCACCCTCCGCTTCGGCTTTTCCCCCCTCCGGGTTTCCTCGACCTTCTTTCCTGAGAGCCGGGACGCGACCCGTGGGGAGAAGAAAGACTCCAGAGCAGATGCTTGAACTGAAATAACTTTATTTGGGGGGGTTTACTTCGCTGACAGACCCCCTTAGCGCAGGGCTCCCCTCCCCTTCCTCCCCTCCCCCCCGCCGCCAGTACAACTCCGATCCCCTTCTTCCTCCTTGTTTCTCCTCCTCCTCTTCTCTTTTTCTCGTCGTCGCCGCCGTCCCCGCGTCCTTCCCCCTTCGCCGCCGCCCGGGGCGCCGAGCCAGACTATGGGGCCCAGGTCGGGGCTGAGCGGCGGCAGCAGCGCGGGCGGCCCGGTCACAGTGCGCACTGCAGCGGGGATGGAGGGGCTCAGTTGGCTGGTGGTTTTCTCTTGACATGGCTCCTGCCCGTGCTGCGAGCAGCGCCCCCGCCGCCGCCTTCTCTTCCGCCGCCGCCGCCACCGCTCCGCCCGCAGGCTGCGGCTAGAGGGCCCGAACCCCGCCCGAGAGTCGGTCAGTGAGTCCCGGTCTCCGCGGGGACAGGGAGGGGACTTCCCCGTCACCCACCCCGCCCCAGCTGCCTGGGGTCCACCCCTGCCCCTTCGGGAAGCCGACTAACGACCCCGCCCTAAACAATCCAAACTTGGGAAACATGGTCTGTTCCACGTGAGAGCTAGCGGAATCTGGGAACTTGTTTCTTTTTTTCTTGGGGGGGGTGGGGCTACTTTAAAAAGTAATTAATATTAACGCAACCATTTTCTTTTCTTCCCACTGATCCTTCCCATTTACCCTCTCCCGCCTCTTCTACCCGGGCGGGGATTGTTTCCACGATGAAATGAGAGAAAACCCGAGTGATCCGGTGTCTCCCGTGGTGCGAGTGAGTCGCTGCCGCTGAAGGCAAAGGGTGGGGGTGGGACCTGGGAGGTGTTAGGCAGGTGGTTCCCAGGCACCGCCTGGGATTTGGGAGAACCCACCACCTTTGCCTCAGCAATGCTCGCAAGACGATAAGCTGCACTCCCCACGGTCTTGCACGGGGGCACATTCAGAGGGAAGGCTCCCTCGGGGCATGTAGGATTCATTGCAGGACTCGGGTTGTTGGGATCCCGGGCATTAATCGGGTCCAACCACAGAGCCGGAATCATTATATCGTGGTAAAACTCCCTTTCCCTCTGCCATCATGATTCTCCTTGGCAGCAGCATTAGCAGCCGCCTGAGGGTGAAAATGTGGGTGATGGGGAAGTTGGTAGTGACTCCGCTGTTTTTTCTTATGGCTCCTTTGGGCAACAGCTGCCCGCCCCCGGTATACACTGTAGCTGATTGCAGGGAAACCCTGTACCTCTCCCCTTCCTTCTCTACCGATTTTGCACTTTTGTCTTTGCTCACTACCAAGTGTAATCAATAACAGGCACTGACAATACATAGCAATAGTGAAATCTGAAATAACTAAGAATTAACTAGGTACCACAGCCATGGATCTGGTTGGGTAAAATTCAATTGGATATTTCAGTTTCATTCGCCTACCCAGTTTTGGTGTTTTGGGGGATTATTTTGGTGGTTTTTTTTCTCTTTTCTTTCTTCTTTTATTTTGATATTTGGAAAGGAAGGATTATATTCCCCCTCCCTATTCCTTTTCATGGTCCCTTCTCTAAAAAGAGGGAAAAAATTCCAGATGGATTTTAAGGATTGGATTGGTGTCAGCTGTGTTTTATTGCACACCTAAATCCTATTAATAGGTTTTTCATCTTCCCAGCCTTTACTTTGGCAGTTGAGCCAAATGTGTTTTCCAAAAAGTTAGTTCAAGTATTTCATTCTCTTTCTTTCCTTCCTGCCTTTCCTTTTTCCCATCCAACCCCAAACATTATCATCCAAACATGACTGGACAGCAGCTTTTGTTTCTTGACCCTGTAATATGACAGTCTGCTAATATTGCCGGAAGGTGCAGTTTTTGGGTTACAGTCGTGATTTTAGCTATCCAATCATATTAGCAGGAAAAAAATGACTTGTTTCTGTTGTACTTGAGTCTTAAGAAAAAGTGCCCATAGTTTAGTGACAATTTCCAAAGGCTTTAGTACCACCTGTATTTCAAAATGGGGGACCCAAACTCCCGGAAGAAACAAGCTCTGAACAGACTACGTGCTCAGCTTAGAAAGAAAAAAGAATCTCTAGCTGACCAGTTTGACTTCAAGATGTATATTGCCTTTGTATTCAAGGAGAAGGTAATTTAAAGTTCTTAATGTGAATTAGCACCTGTGATTATTCTAAGTGTATAGAGTTGCTAGGTTAAAGAGTGGTTGACAAGTTGACAAGTGTGCATTTGTATGCTTTGACCCTTAAGGGGTGTTATCTCAGAGGAGTTGTAAAACTTATGAATGGAAGGCTTGAGTACTCATTGGTTTGGAAATAATTCCAAAGTTTAGTATGGATCCACTTTTAGTTAACATGGGGTGGGTAACATTGTGAAGCTCATTTATGTTTTACAGTATTTGATAACTGAATTTAAAGACTCTATAAATATTTGAACGTAATAGAATCAAAATATTTGTATGCTGACAGCAATCTGGTTCTTCAGCTCCATGCTGTAGGTGCTTTATCTCATGGTACATATGATGAAATAAAGTGTGGCTTCATTTTTAGGAAGTTAAGTAGTGTAATGGTTAATTTGTGTTTAGAAGTGCAATCTATTAAAATTCAGAATGACCAAAAGTTTAATTTTTTGGGGGGGTCTTAATCAGAATTAATTCCACACTTCAGTAGCAAATAATGCGTTGTGAGTAGTCAAGGAGAACATAATAAAAGCAGTGTTTGCGGGGAGGAGTTCCCTGATGGCCTGGCAGGTTAAGGATGTGGTGTTGTCAGTGATGGCTTGGTGCACAGCCAAAAAAACATAAATAAGCAGTGTTTTTTTTGCAACTTAAGTGGCTCGTTTATTAATCGATTTGTATTTGACATGAGGTTAGCTTATGGCATTAAGGGAATACTACTTTGATTTTGTGTTTAAATTATGAGCTAATTTCACATCAGAAACATCTTGGTATGATACCTGTTTAATATTTGAAAGTTTCCTGGCTTTTACCCTACTGTTAAAGTTATTGGTATTTAAGAATGCTCTTAGCTGCTAGAGTATAGCATTTTAAAGTGTGTTTTGTTTTGTTTTTCTGTCTTTTGGTGTTTTAGAGCCGCATCCTTGGCATATGAAGGTTCCCAAGGTTAGGGGTCTAATCGGAGTTATAGCTGCTGGCCTACGCTAGAGCCGCAGCAACGCCAGGTCCAAGCTGCGTCTGCAGCCTACGTACACCACAGCTCATGGCAACGCCTGATCCTTAACCCACTGAGCGAGGCCAGGAATTGAACCCGCAACCTTATGGTTCCTAGTCGGATTCGTTTCCTCTGCACCATGATGGGAACTCCTTAAAGTGTTTTTTTTTGTTTGTTTGTTTTGTTTTTTTTTTGTCTTTATGTAGAGCTGCACCCACGGCATATGGAGGTTCCCAGGCTAGGGGTCTAACAGGAACTGTAGCTTCCGGCCTTCGCCACAGCCACAGCAACGCGGGATCCGAGCTGCGTCTGCAACCTACACCACAGCTCACGGCGACGCCAGATCCTTAACCCACTGAGCAAGGCCAGGGATTGAACCCGCAACCTCATGGTTCTTAGTCGGATTCGTTAACCACAGAGCCACGAAGGGAACTCCAAAAGTGGTTTGTTTTGAAATGATTGTCCCAAATAGTGTAGTATCATGATTTTACTTTTTTTTTTTGTAATAAGTTGACTGCAGAATTGATGAGATAATTATAAGCTATTATAATGTAGGTTCACTGGAAAAAATATGAGTAGTGAGACTAGATCTTTGCATTTAATCGTTAAGGTATCTCAAATTACACCACCTAGTTCTAACACCTGTGAAAACCTGCGTTTATTCTGTGAGTGGACAGTATCCAGGCAGTTTCCTGAGCAGTTCTGAATTCTGTAACCTAAATTGATTAGCACTTGGTATAAACTAAGTTTGAAGACTTTTTTTTAAACTAAATTTGGTAGGCATTTTTTTCCTCCTTTTGAATATTGACACTTGTAGTTATATAATATCCAGAAGGAATAATGGAAATTGACCCTTTCAAGGAATAAAACAGTTAATTGGTCTTAAGAGCTTTGTTTTTAAATGGTTGAGATTTTTAATTTTGCTGTATGTAGAAGCAGTTAAATGAAATTATGTCAAGGGTAACTTGCTTTTTTAACCTTATGGGTGTGTGGTGTTTGTTTCTCACAGCATTTAAGAAATACTGTTTAAAATACTTGCTTTGTTGTTTAAAGTACTTAAAGTACTTGCTGTGGATACCATAATGTTATAAAACCATGCAGATAAATATTCTCCTGTTTATGTGTGGTTGGGAAGTTAAAGGGGTTGGAAGAGCAGAATGATCCACCTATCTGAAAATCTGTGTTGTCAATACAAAAATGACTTCACTTAAGAATTTTTTGAGTGAAAGATACATGACAGTTATGTACTATGAACTCTGGGTGTTAAGAGAGATGGTACCAGTGGGTTAATACAGCTCTTTTTTTTTCTTCTAGAAGAAAAAATCAGCACTTTTTGAAGTGTCTGAGGTTATACCAGTCATGACAAATAATTATGAAGAAAACATCCTGAAAGGTGTGCGAGATTCCAGCTATTCTTTGGAAAGTTCCATGGAGCTTTTACAAAAGGATGTGGTACAGCTCCATGCTCCTCGATACCAGTCTATGAGAAGGGTAAGTCCTGTTTTTAAGTCTTGATTTGATAGGTTTTTGTGAGGTAAGCTTGCATCATTTGTTCGTTTTCCTCCTAAGAATGGGTAGTTAACTATCCCTTTAAAAGTTGAATTTAAGGAGTTCCCGTCGTGGCTTAGTGGTTAACGAATCTGACTAGGAACCATGAGGTTGCGGGTTCGATTTCTGGTCTTGCTCAGCGGATTAGGGATCCGGCATTGCCGTGAGCTGTGGTGTAGGTTGCAGATGCAGCTCGGATCCCATGTAGCTGTGGCAAAGGCCGGCAGCTACAGTTCCTGTTAGACCCCTAGCCTGGGAACCTCCATATGTCACGGGTGCAGCCCTAGATAAAGCAAAAAGACCCCCTCCCCCCAAAAAAGTTGAATTTAAATAAGACATGGATAACTTTCATATGCGTTACTATGTTGGTAATGGTGTACCTTGTTGCTGTGATTGTTTGAGAGTGTTCATTGGGATTTCTTTTTTCAGAGGAGGATGAATATCATGCCTCATATAAATAACAAACATATCCAGATCAATGAGTTAGTCTGGGCAAACTTACATAAGAAGTCCCCATAATTAGTCTGGGGGAGCTAGAGGTAACCAGGTACTGGTCTGGGAGAGTTAAATTGGCCTCAGTATCAGCATATAACAAAAATACTGTTTCAGGGAGTTCCTGTTGAGGCTCAGTGGGTTAAAAATCCAACTAGTATACGTGAGGATGCGGGTTCAATCCCTGGCCTTGCTCACTGGGTTAAGGATACAGCACTGCAGCAACCTATAGCATAGGTCACAGAGATACAGCTTAGATCCACTCTTGCTGTGGCTGTGGTGTAGGCGGGCAGCTGTAGCTCCAGTTTGACCCCTGGCCTGGGAACTTCAATATGTTGCCCTAAAAAGGGGGGGGGGGGAGATACAGTTTCAGCTGTAATAAGAAGGTAGTGATTCATATTAGAAGTTCTAAGACACCTTTGCTTAAATAGTTTCTGATTTTGTAGGGCGGAAATAATGGTACAGGGATTTAAAGAAGAAAAAGACAAAAAATTAGAGCTTCAGTTGGAGTTTTCACCATACACTGATGAGTTTAGATCCTCCTGTGAGGCTGGGCTGAGTGACTGTATGTGGACCCTGCAAGATAAAAATTAGAATTAGGTCATGAGCTATTCAGATTGTATATAGCCCTTTACTATCATCTCTTAAGACATAAAATGACACAGTTGGCTGTAAACAACACAGATGTGCAGCAACTGCAAGGGCCACTTAAACATGGATTTTTTTTTTTTCTTCAATAAATACATAGTACCAGTGAGTGCACAGTTGATTAAGTCCACAGATGCAAAACTGCAGATATGGGGGGCTGGGTATAAAGTCATATACAGAAATTTCAACTGGAAATTTTGACTCCATGGCGTGTGTGCCTAATGCCCAAGTTCTTCAAGGGTCAGCTGTATAGTGGACCTTTTGCACTTGTGGAATGTTTCTATAGTCAAACCCTGTAATTGTGACATTGCTTGTTACAGCTTTGTTTCTTTGAAAGTAATTTTTTTTTTTTTTTTTTTTGGTTATTTATATAGGATGTAATTGGCTGTACTCAGGAGATGGATTTCATTCTTTGGCCACGGAATGATATTGAGAAAATTGTCTGTCTCCTGTTTTCTAGGTGGAAGGAATCTGATGAGCCTTTTAGGCCTGTTCAGGTACTTTATTCTGAAATAAATGTGGTGAACCTGTAAATGAATGAAAATTCATAGGAGAGGATCTGGAGTGCCCGTCGTGGTGCAGCGGTTAATGAATCCAACTAGGAACCATGAGGTTGCGGGTTCGATCCCTGGCCTTGCTCAGTGGGTTTACGATCCAGCGTTGCCGTGCGCTGTGGTGTAGGTCACAGACACGGTTCAGATCTGGTGTGGCTGTGGCATAGGCTGGCGGCTACAGCTCCAATTCGACCCCTTAGCCTGGGAACCTCCCCATATGCCGTGAGTGCGGCCCTAAAAAAAAGGAAGAAAAAAAAGGAAAATGTAGGAGAGGATCTAATTTACGAAGTTCTTTGGGAATATACTTTCTAATAAGTTGTACGTCGTGATTTCCTCCTGCCTTTGACTACTGTAATATAAGAAGAGAAAGCATTTGAATTACAGAATCTCTCTGAGAATGAGGTGATTGTAACTACCAGCGTGTCTTTGAAATTATGGTCAGAGAAGATCTTTTAAGGTAGGCATTTTTGGATTTATAAAGGGGCCCATGGATGGACTTGAGAGAAATCTCTTCCTTTTCATCACACATACTCCTAAAATACTTTGTACGCAGCCTTGGTTCTCAAAGGAATCTGATCTAAGCAGTGTGTTAAACACTTTTCTGGAGTTGCCACTGTGGTGCAGTGGGTTAAGAGTCCAACTGCAGGGGCTCAGCTTGCTATGGAGGTGCAGGTTTGATCCCTGGCAGTGGGTTAAAGGATCCAGTGTTGCCACAGCCGTGGCTTGGATTCGATTCCTGGCTGGGAAACTTATATGTGCCGTAGGTATGGCCATTTAAAAAAAAGGGAAACCCTTTTCTAAGAAGTTGATTTGCATATAAGACTTTATAGGAGAAAAATTTTTGCCTTTTGTCATTTTTTTTAGGGCCGCAACCACGGCATGTGGAGGTTCCCAGTCTAGGGGTCTAATCGGAGCTGTAGCCACTGGCCTATGCCGCAGCCACAGCAACGCGGGATCCGAGCCGCGTATGCAACCTACACCACAGCTCACGGCAACGCCGGATCATTAACCCACTGAGCAAGGTCAGGGATCGAACCTGCAACCTCATGGTTCCTAGTCGGATTCGTTAATCACTGCGCCACTGCGGGAACTCCTATAGGAGAAAAATTTAATAGTGGTTCTCAGTTAAGCTTCTTTGACATCTTGCTGTAATTTCACTTGTCATTTGGTGTACTTAACAGTTCTAGTGCTTTATTTTACAGCATTTACCCATATGTCGATTCTAATTTTATTTGTAATATATTTGTATGTGTGGAAGAAAGTACAATAAGATTTTATGGTGGAGTTCCTGTCATGGCTAAGTGGTTAATGAAGCAGACTAGTATCCATGAGGACGCAGGTTTGATCCCTGGCCTTAGGGATCTGGTGTTGCCGTGAGCTGTAGTGTAGATTGCAGACACAGTTCAGATATGATGTTGCTGTGGCTATGGCATAGGCCCGTGGCTGGCTCCAATTTGAGTCCTAGCCTGGGAACCTCCATATGCCGAGGGTGCGGCCCTAAAATGACAAAAGATTTTATGATTTTAGGTCAGGCATACCTAATTTTTCCTTTTTATATTTAAATTGTATATATTTCCATAAATGAGAATATTTAGGAAAATAGGAAATAATTGCACTTATTTGTTTATTGTCTTTTTAGGGCTGCACCCACGGCATATGGAAGTTCCCAGGCTAGGGGTCAATTCAGAGCTGTAGCTGCCGGCCTGTGCAACAGCCACAACAACGTGGTATCTGAGCCACGTCTGCAACCTAAACCACAGCTCACAGCAACGCCAGATCCTTAACCCAATGAGTGAAGCCAGGGATTGAACCTGCAACCTCATGGTTCCTAGTTGGATTCGTTAACCACTGAGCCATGACGGGAACTCCAGGGAAGGCTTTTTTAAATCTTACATTTCAGATCTCTTGTGCATGTGATACTCTGCTGGCTTCTTCCATTCACCTTGGTATTTGCCATAGTGAAACCCTTAAGGGTTTCTTTCTTGAACCACATCTTTATTTTGACACACCTGTTTATGTAGGTTCTGTTTCCTAGGATGGCATTTTCCAAATTACTTATCATTACTATTTTCCCCAGGGAAATTTGGCTGGTAATATTGCCCATGTTGCCCACTCTGTTAATTATTTCTCCCATAGCACTTAACAATAAGAATCCACTTTAGCGGAGTCCTGCAGTGGGTTAAGCATCTGACTGTAGCAACTTGGATTGCTATGAAGGTTTGGGTTCCATCCCCCCCCAGCTCGGTGGATCAAAAGATCCAGCCATTACCACAGCTGTGGTATAGGTAGCAGACAAGGCTTGGATTCAGTCCCTGGCCCAGGAACTTCCATATATTGCAGGTGCACAGCCATAAAGTTAAAAAAAAAAACAAAACCTGAAAAACTCATTTTAGGGTTTTATGGGGTTTTATAAGTAACCATATCTTGTTTTAGGAAAAGAAAGATTTGAAGCAAGTTAGGTTTTATATTTGCATATGTTTATTTTCAGCAGTATGTGAGTCCCTTAAGGTCAAGATAGTCTTATTCATTTTTCAGTATCTAATAACATGCTTGTCATATACTAAGAGTTCAGTAAGTATTTGATTTGTGCAGAAGTATAATTCGGTATATATTTTACATACAGTGGTCTGTAGAGATACCATATTTTATGTAATGGTTTCAGATAAAAGCTCCTGGGTAGTAAGAACCTAAATAGCAGGAATGGATGGTTTTTCCATATTAATATTTTCTGCTGTCTTTGACATAATGAAGATTATTTGAACCAAATGGACTAATAATTCAGTATTTAAATATCAGATTGTTTAAGGTTTCCAGGTTTCTCGAATTCTCTGTTAGCCTGATCTTTTCACCTAGTATTTGGCCTCTTCACAGATATTTTGTGGGAGGATCAAGTTACTCTTTTTCATGTGAAAAAATTCAAAGAATGTTATGACTTGATAACTGGTTTTTATAACTTAATGTGAAAAAAATGCACATAAAAACATTTTAGAAAAGCTGAAGGATTCCTGTATCCTCAGAAGCCTGTGTGAGAACGAGAAATAATTTCTGCTGTGGGCTTTACATCTCACTGACGCCTTTTTTTTTTTTTTTTTTTTTTTTTTTTTTTTTTTTTTTGCTTTTTATGGCCGCACCCACGGCATATGGAGGTTCCCAGGCTAGGGGTCAAATTGAAGCTACAGCTGCCGGCCTATGCCACAGCCACAGCCACGCCAGATCCGAGCCACATCTGTGACCTATACCACAGCTCACAGCAATGCTGCCAGATCGTTAACCCACTGAGCAAGGCCAGGGATCAAACCCGCAACCTCATGGTTTCTAGTTGGATTCGTTAATCACTGAGCCATGACAGGAACTCCTCATTGACTCCTCTTAACTGATGGGTTAAAGCCCTTTTTATTTTATAGATGAGGAAACTCAATACTTAAGTATTGAGACATGCAGCTAGGATTGGGATGAACAGATTTCTTTCCACCAACCATCTGTTGTGTTCCTTTGTTATAACAAAAAGGAGGTGTCATTGGACTTAAAGTACATAGGTAGGATTCTTGATCTGAGTGGGTTTGAAAATCTGATTTTATGAAATTTGGCTTAAAATCATTGAGTATTAGGATTTAGTCACTTTGGTACAGTTTTTCCTGAACATCAAATTATATAATGAAGTGCTATCCAGTAGAACTTTCTGTGAAGAATGAAATCTTCTGTATCTCGAGACTATTCAGGATGGTGGCCCCTAGCCACATGTGACTATTGAGCATTTGAAAGGTGACTAGTACTACTGAATTTTAAATTGCATTTAGTTAATATAAATTTAAGTAGCCACTGTTGGTTACCATATTGGACTGCACAGCTGTAGGCATGTGGGTGTAGTAGATAGATGTTTCAGGTAGTGTAACGTGTTTGTAGTTACATGTAAATGTTTATACTTTTTTTAATTAGGCCAAATTTGAGTTTCATCACGGTGACTATGAAAAACAGTTTCTGCACGTTCTGAGCCGAAAGGACAAGACTGGAATTGTTGTCAACAATCCTAACCAGTCAGTGTTTCTCTTCATTGACAGACAGCACTTGCAGGTAAGGTCTTTTTCTTTCTCTTTTCTCTCTCTCTCTCTTTTTAAACCATACAAGGGCTCATTTTAAAAGCTTATGCGTAAGCAAGCTGTTTTCTGGATATTCTTAATTCTGTTTTGCCCCTTCATCATTTTATTATTTTTGAAGTTACTTAAAAACAAGAAACAGGTATCCTGAGCATCACTCTAAAACAGAGGTTCCCAAATTTTGCTGGATATTAGAATTACCCAAGGAACTTTTAAAAGACATGATTCCAGGGTACAGTTATCAGAATTTGTATTTTGGAAAAAACCCTCAACACACGGGTTGAGAAGCACTGGCACCTAGATCTTTTAAGTAAATATCTAAAGGGATGAGACACATCTGTATTTAAAAGGGCCACATGTGTTTTAAATAAGTACTTCAATTTAAATAGCAATCCAGGTATTCCAGTTGATCTTCTTATTCTCTAAAATGTTTATTCAATAAAACTTTCTCTGCAAAAAAGAAATAGAACTCTCTGTGAGGAAGATATATCTCAGACTGTTCAGAATGGTGTCTACTAGCCACATGTGACAGTTGAACCTTGGCCTAAATATCATCACTTAGAATTTATAATCGGTAATAGATACTTTGTTACTAACCTTTAAAAATAGCATCATTTTATTTAGTATTCATTCAACAAATGAGTTGCCTTCTAAGTTCCAGGAATTGTACAGCAGTGAGTAAGTTAGAAATTCCTGTCCTTATTGCTTGACATTCCATTGAGGGAGACCCAGAAGTAGGTAAGTATATAGTTAGAATAATGACAAGCATTGAGAGAAACTGTTGGGTTTGAATACTTAGATGCTGCCACCAGAGAAGGCCTCATTGAAAAGGTAATTTAAAGACTTTTTTTGAAATGTGGTATTGATTACATTATAGAACATTTTCATTATTAGGAGCAGGTCTGTGAAAGGTACTAATGAATCATACTGCTACTACCTTCAAGAGGCTATTAGACTACTTGGGAAGAGTGTACATTTTCTGTCTTGTAAAAAGTAATTGTGGTATAGGTACAAAATAAAAAAATGGGAATTGCAGAAGAAAATTAATTTCACTGGAAGCATTTGATAAAGCTGATAGAAAAACCATCCAGCTTTTGTGGGACAGGGTTTATTTTGGTCTTTTTTGTGTGTGTTTTCACTTTCTTCCTTACCTTATTAGCTCTCCTGTGGTGAATACTTTTTAGTTGACTTTTTTCCTTTTCCATTGCTCATAGTGTACTTGCATTTGATTTCTTGAGCAAATACTGTGTAGCAGGGTACTGACTTTGGGAATTCACAACAGAGATTATGAGTGATAGAAGATTTTAAAATGGCAAACTAGTGTAGTGACTTCATTTCCCATCATTTTCATGAGAATATATGAGATCATTAATACTATATAGAACTGACTAGTGACTTGAAGGAGTTTCTTGGCTAAATAAGTAGCAAATTGCCTCTCTTTATGTATCAAGGTCAGGTGTTCGTTTTTTTTTTGTTTTGTTTTGTTTTTGTTTGCACCTACAGCATGCAGAAGTTCCCCTGGCCAGGGATCAAACCTGAGCCACAGGAGTGACAACAAATCCTTAACAGCTAGGTCAGCAGGGAACTCTTTTTTTTTTAATTGAAGTATGTATATTTACAGTAATAATTTCTGTATAGCAAAGTGATTCAGTTATGCATATAGCTATATAATTTAATATTCTTTTCCATTATGGTTTATCATAGGACATTGATTATATGTAGTTCTCTATGCTATACAGTAGGACCTTTTTGTTTTATCCTCTCTTGTGTATAATAGCTTATATCTGCTAACCACAACCTCCCACTCCATCCTTCTGCCTTGGCAACAACAAATCTGTTCTTGTCTGTGAGCCTGTTTCTGTTTTGTAAATAGGTTCATTTGTGTCATATTTTAGATTCCACATTCAAATGATATATTTGTCTTTGCGACTGCATTTAGTATGAGAATCTATAGTTCCATCCATGTTGCTGCATATAGTATTATTTCATTCTTTTTATGGCTGAGTAGTATTCCATGGTATATATGTACTCCATCTTTATCCATTCATATGTCAGTGGACATTTACAGAAGTTTTTAATTCTTAGTGAAACAAACAGCTTGAATCCTTTAGTGAAAAAATTATAAGTAAATTCCTGGGTTGTAAGTAGACTTAGTTTGTCTGCAGTGTCCTCATTTTAGTACTAGAAGTCTCAAGTTCTGGAAACCCCTCATTCCTGGGCAAAGTGGGGTAGTTGGTCCACCCAGGTTGTAGATGAATTTGGTCTTCAGTGCTCTTAGTCCCCTTCTTCCACTTGGGTTCTCTTCTCAATCTTCATAAGCTAGAGATTTGTTGACATATTTGCATTATGTGGAAGAATCGACCTCTACTAGGTCATGAGGGAATTGGTATGAAAGTGGTAGCCACCACATTTGCATATAGTTGACATACAAGGTGGGGGTTAAGGGTGCTGACTCCAGTAGAGTTGAAAATCTGCATATAGTTTTTGTCTCCCCCAAAGTTCCTGCTGCTGACTGGAAGCTTTACTGATAACAAAATGGTGGGTTAACATGTTTTGTATTTTGTATGTATTATATATATTTATTCTTATAATTAAGCTGAATAGAAAATATTAGGAAAATCATAAGAGAAAATACATTTGCAGTGCTGTATTTGATACCTAAGTTTCCATAATTTATTGATGAGATGAATTGTCTTCCACTACCTGCAACAATATTGTCGTAATTTTTTTTGTCTTTTTAGGGCCACACCCATGGCATGTAATGTCTCAAATGACACAAAACATTATAGATGCTGTATGTGTTAGCAACACAAGATATCAAAAAATATGAAGAATTCATATTTACAGATATAATCTATATATTGATATTGAAGCACCATATGGTCACTTTATGGTGGCCTAGTGTAATCAATATGATTGTTTCATAGTATCCTAGCTGTCTACTAATGATTGGTTGTACAAGTTTTTTTTTGTTTGTTTTTCTTTTTGCCTTTTCTAGGGCCGCCGCACTTGTGGCATATGTAGGTTCCCAGGCTAGGGGTCTAATTGGAGCTGCAGCTGCCAGCCGATGCCTCAGCCATAGCAACGCGGGGTCTGAGCCACGTCTGCAACCTACACCACAGGTCATGGCAATGCTGGATCCTTAACCCACTGAGCGAACAGGGATCGAACCCACAATCTCATGGTTCCTAGTCAGATTTGTTAACCACTGAGCCACAACAGGAACTCCTGGCTGTACAAGATTTATGGCATATAGTGGTATTCATAATACTGTATTAGAAACATTGTAACATTTTTAAAAAGCCACTTGCCTGTGATGATAGGCTGATGTATAGTTTCTCCTTATGAGAGTTGCGTACTATACTATAATGTAGGTCTTGGAAAGAAAAGCAATAAAACAGAAAACTAATACATTATTAATTTTGTATTAAATATCACTTACCTTATGCCTAGGTTAGGATAGACTGGTATCTGGATTGACTCTTTAATTTTTTTTTTTGCTTTTCAGGGCTGCACCTGCAGCATACGGAAGTTCCCTGGCTAGGGGTCGAATCAGAGCTATAGCTGCTGGCCTATGCCACAGCCACAGCAATGCCAGATCTGAGCTACATCTGCGACCTACACCACAGCTCATGGTAAGGCCCGATCTTTAAACCCACCAAGCAAGGCCAGTGATTGAACTTGCATCCTCATGAATACTATCAGATTTGTTTCTGCTGCAGCACAACGGGAATTCCTGAACCCTGATTTCATGTAGCAAGTAGTCTGTTTGATCCTTTTTTTATTTTGCATAAATTCTGTAAGCGTTTACTTAATTTATAGTCATGTTTTACTCTGTTTTTCTGTATTTTGTATGGCAAGGTTCTCTCTCCCTAACTGAAGTTCTATGGATAGGGACTATAATTTCATCCCTTAGTCTACATGTTTTCTTCTACTGTACAGTAACTGCAAGTGCTTAAAAAATTGTAGGAGAATGTCATGTGATAATTCATCAGTTATATTAAAGTCTTATTAACAACATTAAAATTTTCTTCCAGACTCCAAAAAACAAAGCTACAATCTTCAAGTTATGCAGCATCTGCCTCTACCTGCCACAGGAACAACTTACCCACTGGGCAGTTGGCACCATAGAGGATCACCTCCATCCTTATATGCCAGAATAGAGTGCTAACCAGCAAAATGGAGACGATCAGAGAGTGCAGCAGTGATTCTTTTTCTTGTTTTCTTATCACTTTATTCTTTCAGAGGTTAAAGAAAATGGGACACATGCACAGAACACTATTCATTTTGAAACTTGTTCATCCTGGATTTTTTTTCTTTTTTTTTTATCATTTGTATCTCAGAACTTAAATTAGGTGTCTTCTGCATGGACTGTGTGAAAGAAGATGCTTTGCATATTTGCTGCACTGCATCAGCATCTTACTAAAAATGTGAAATGAAAGGACTATTGTACACTGAAATGCTTAAATGCATCTGAAAGCACAAGGTGATACTCATTTTTGATGGTCTTTCCATTTGTGCTGGGTTTTGCCTCTCTGATGTATCTGTCATCGGTATTTGGAGGGTGAGAAGTGAATGTAACAGGTATAAATAACATTTTAAAAACTTAATAGCTTTGCTGTAATCACTGCTGTTCCACAGCACTGTCAGATTCATTCTAATGACCAGAAGTGGTTGTTTAAAAAAAGAAAAGAAAATACAACTGTGGGGAAGAAATCTTAAATGAAAAAAGCATCTCATTGTAGGCATTCTTGGCTCATATATTCCTGGGCCATGTTTGTTTCCTGGTACTCATAAATATATGTATTGTATTTCCAGATCTCTTTGCCCAAGTTGCTGTCATGAGAGTATTCTGAGTGTGGATACAGTTAAACACGTTAAAGCAGATCTGGAGTCTGAAGTAGCTAAGCAGCTATAAAACTGAGAAGTATATTCGTAGCTGCAAAAACCAGGAGAGGTAGAGGACTTTCCTTTTGGTTTTTCTTGTTTTGTTTTTTGGTTTTAAAAAGAGACTTTTATTACAGAGAAAAAATTCCAGTGAATTGTGCAGAAATACTGGTTTTTACACCATCCTAAAGGAAAACTTTATGAGGATTTTTGAAGTAGAGAAGTTGGGATCTTAAATTGTATTAAAAAAAAAGAAACCATTGAGTGTTAAAGTTCTAAAAGCAGAACTCATTTTGTGCAATGAACATAAGGAAAGACTACTGTATAGTTTTTTTTTTTTTGGTCTTTGGGTTTTTTCTCTTAAATGAAGAAAAGCTTTGCTTAAGGGTTGCTTACTTTTATTGGAGTAAATCTGAATGATCCTACTCCTTTGGAGTAAAACTTAGTGCTTACTGGTTTCCAATTGTATTTAGCTTCTGGTTGGAATTTGAATAAATGAAAACCTAAATAAAATAGGTGAGAGTTACCTGACTATTCAGGTGAATACACAAAACTCAAAGTGTTTAACTTTTTTTCTTAAGTTCCTTGGGTATGTGTTACTGGTAACTTTAGGAGGATTTATAGTCCGTGGCTAAATGGTAAACTCAGAACAACCAACAGTTGGGTTTGTAATTTCAATAAGAATGGGAATCAAGGCCTTTTTGTCAGCTTCAAACAGTTATCATTCTGAATTTATGCCTGTTTTCATGAAAAAGAAAAAATACTAATTTCAAAATGCTTTCTGATCATTTAGAAATTAGAATCTACTTGAAATAACACTTCATTTCTCACAGTGGAATCTAGATGCAGAGGTTTAGGAACTTGCCCAAATTTAAAACCTGGCTTTCTGGCTCTGTAAAGTGAAAAGTTTTTGTATTCTGGCCGTGCCCACAGCATGTAGTAGTTCCCAGGTCACAGATCAAACCTGAGCCCCAGCAGTGACAATGCCAGATCCTTAACCCACTGAGCCCACCAGGGAACTCCAAAAAAGTTTATTTTAGAATAAATTAGGCAAAGTAGTAAAAGTAATACTGAATACTCTTGTATAATCTTTACCCACAAAGTAACTCCTTGATGTTTTGCCACATTTGTTTTCCCTTTTTTTTGGTAGTTTTTTTTTTTTTAATTTATTGAACTATAGTTTTGTTTTCCTGTCTTTCTCCACATATTTACATATATATTCTGTATCATTTCAGAGTTTGGTGCATGTATCTTTTATGGCCACACCCATGGCATATGGAAGTTCTCAGGCTAGGGATCAAATTGGAGCTGCAGCTGCTGGCCTACACCACAACTCACGGCAACGCCAGATCCTTAACCCACTGAGCAAGGCCAGGGATCAAACCTGCATCCTCATGGACACTATGTTGGGTTCTTAACCCACTGAGGCACGACGGGAACTCCTGGTGCATACGTCTTGATCCCTTCCTTCCCCCTAGGTATTTTGGCATATATCCCAAGTACAAGGATATTCTCATATTGGCACAGTGAAATTATCAAAACTCAAATGTAACATTGGTTTATTTTACTCTTACCATCCATGTTCTGGTTTTGTTGATTGTCCTAATGTTTGGTAGTAGTTTTGTTTTTGTTTTAAACGGCTGCACCTGTGGCACATGGATGTTTTTGGGCCAGGGGTCAAATCCCAGCCATTATCTGTGACCCTCACCACAGCTTGGGGGAATAGTGGATCTTTAACCTCTGAGTGAAATCAGGGATCAAACAGACATCAGGTCCTTAACCTGCTGAGCCATAAAAGGAACTCCTGATAATGGTTTTCTGTTTCCCTATTATCAGTACAGTATTTAGTTTTCACATGTTAAGTCTAAATTGGAACAATTCGTTTCCTGGGCTTGACTTTTTTTTTTTTTGTCTTTTTGCCTTTTCTAGGGCCGCACTTGGCGGCAAATGGAGGTTCCCAGGCTAGGGGTCTAACCGGAGCTGTACCTGCCGGCCTATGCCACAGCCACAGCAATGCGGGATCCGAGCCGAGTCTGCAACCTACACCACAGCTCATGGCAATACCGAATCCTTAACCCACTGAGTAAGGCCAGGAATTGAACCTGCAACCTCATGGTTCCTAGTTGGATTCGTTAATCACTGAGCCATGATGGGAACTCCAACATTTTTGAAGAGAAGCCCGATTTCTTTTTTAAACAAAGTATCCTTGTTTCACATTTGAATGATCCTTCATGTTTGATGGGGATTTTGTATTCTGATCAATGCCCATTGACCTTACACCCTCTTCTCGAGTTAGTACCTGGAAGCACATTCTTCTATGATCTTTGTTCTTTTAATTTTGATTGGACAAAGTGTCCTATTTTATAGCTGCTTTTTGTTTTTGTTTTCTTAGGGCTGCACCCAGGGCTGTTCCCAGACTAGAGGTCGAATTAGAGCTACAGCTGCCAACCTATAGCACAGCAACGCAGGATCTGAGTCGTGTCTGCGATGTACACCACAGCTTATGGCAAAGCTGGATCCTTAATCCAGGGATCAAACCTGCAACTTCACGGTTACTAGTCAGGTTCATTTCCACTGCGCCACAATGAGAACTCCTATAGTTTTTTTTTTTGTATCTATATCTACACATTTATCAGCATTCTTTTTTGGAGGGGTGGGGTGGAGAGCGCCTGTGGCATCCAGGAGTTCCCTAGGCCTTGGATAGAACCCAACGTATAGCAGTGACAATGCCAAATCTATAACCGCTAGGCCACCAGGGAACTCCTATCAGCACTCTTACAAGGAAGAGCCCTCCTGTCCCTGCCGTCATTAAACAGTCTGAACTCAATTCCTTTCTTTTCAATGCTGCATAATTTTCATGCCTCTCATCATTTTCTTGAGTACTTCCCTTACTTTCAAGCACAAGATATGTTCATCTTGTAACTTCCCTGTCCCAGTCCCCAGCTCTGAAATCACCTATTTGTTTCAGGAGACCAAGTTACTTTAATAGGAAATATTTGACCTGGGTTTTGACAGATCAGTATGTATTCTAATACAACCAAAGGATGATCAACCTTTAAGTGCTGTGTTTTCAAACGTTAATGTTGCTTCCTTTCTTCTGATTGTCAGTCATGAAATGTTCATGAAGACCACCTGATGTTACAAATGCCCGAATGTTAGTCTTATTATGCCACAGTAGTTTTAATGGACTAAACAACTTGTGAACTTGGTCTGTAGACGAAATACTGTAGACTGGGAGATTCAAGACCTTCAGGGTTTTATTTATCCTCACTACTAGAAAGGGGCTAACAGAATGCTCTGCCTCACCTATAGTAAATTATCAGAGAAAAGTAGCACACCCACAGGACTATTACAGATGTACTTTACCTCAAACTTTGTTAAGGACTACTCTGTTTTAGTCTCCAATGTGGCCTGTGGTTCCTCTATTTTGAAGTTCCATATCTTGAAACTGGGTTTAAAAATACGTAGTATGGCATTTAAGAGTTGAGAATTTACAGTCTGTAAGGATTAACCATTAAATTTCTCCTTTTGCTTACTATTGGATTTTAGTTTTAAGGTAATCTCAGAATAGCCCTGCTAGTTTTGCTTTACCTGTTTTCAAAATACCTTGAGCTAAGAATGTTTTCAACCAAATATCATAGTGTGATTACCAACGAAAACTAAAGAGGCTTAAAATGAAAGAATACAGATGACTCTCCTATATTCTATTTGACTTCTATGACATTTTTCCCCAAAGAAAATAATTCTTACATCTGATTGTGCTAATTTATTTTGAAAATCATAATCAAGTTATATTTACTCTGGACATTAATTGTTGGGTGTCTTTAGTCTCTTCCCAGGTGTTTTGTATGTCTGCCTTGTGCTATTAATTTTCCTGTGGCCTTGTTTGTCAGATCCACAGAGGCAAATGCAAGTGTTTTTCCTTGTTTCAGAACATGTGCTGTAATCACTACATCTTCTCCCACCTTAGCAGGTGACATGTACCTTGAAAGGAAACATTTGCATTAGTTCATAGTGAATAGTTTTTAAAAGAGAAAGTTCTGTGCATTTCATAAAAGCCTTTTAATGTTATTTTACTCCTAAATAGTTTGAGAATATTTTTAGTGAGCTTTCTGTTCTGATTTATAATGGTTGGTCCTGACCATTCCTTATACACACAGTTTCTTTTCCCATAAATACAGAAAGACGTTTTCAACTGCCCCCCTACCTACCTCCTTTTTCTTTGAGTCTTCCTCTTCATATTTATTTTGGGCTAGTGAACGATTTCTTGTAGCTTTCATTTAACTTGCTTAACTTGTGAAGTAATATTTGGTGTTTCCATCTTGTCATATCAATATGCAGAATTTACTCAACTCTAAAATGACTTAACATAATAACTCTCCCCGCGGCATATGGAGGATCCCAGGCTAGAGGTTGAACTGGAGCTGTAGCCTCGGCTATGCACAGCAACTTGAGATCCAAGCCATGTCTGCGACCTGTACCACAGCTCACAGCAATGCCAGATCCTTAACCCACTGCGCGAGGCCAGGGATCAAACCTGAGTCCTCATGGGTACTAGTCATATTTGTTTCTGCTGAGTTATGCTGGGAGCTCCTGGCCAATACTTCTAATAAGCCAAAATATAAAGTGAGACATACAGTGAAACTTTTAAGGATTACATGAAACAGTTAAAAGCTGTGAATCTGTGATTTTTTTCCCTAAGAGTATGCATATTAGAAGCTGTATGGTTGTCTTTTTGAATGCTTAGAACACTTTTCTTTATTACTGACTATATCACTGACTACTTATTATTATTATTGATTTATACTGTACTTGGAAATTAATCCTCTAGTTCTAGATTCTAAAGCCATGGAATATTTTAAGGCAAATCTATAGTTGCACTTAAGGATGGCCAACTAAAGAGCACCTCATGCTTCACTTAGTGTTTAGTCTCAGTTGTTTCAAAAGAGTTGTCACACTGAAAAAAGTTACTTGGGTACAGTTTGGATACATACGTTATGTTCATGTCCACACTAACTCCAGGTGCTGCCCTTTCTGTGCATAGCAGAGCGTATGTGGATATGCAGTCGACTAAGGTGGCTGTGAAGCCACCATGGAGAGTGCCTTTGTTATTGGTATGCTGCTCTTCTATTTTCATTTCACAAATCACTTTCCCAGGGACAGCAGAGACAACAGTCACCTAAGTATTAAAAAAAAAAAAAAAAATCTTGAATATTGGTATTATAAAAGCCCAGACAGCCTATCAAAAACTATCACTGGATTAAACCGAGTCACCCCCAAAAAGCTGATTCAGAAATTCAAAAAGTTACCAGTCTCTCTATTTAGAAATCCTGATGTGTGTGCTGACAGTTTATTACTGTTTGACAGCTGATGTGAACTGCTTTTAAATAAGGAATATTTAGAAAAAAAATGGGAGTATTTGTGAATCTCCAATCCTGTAAAAATCAACATTCCATCTGAGCTTTTTTAGCCTTTAGTGTACAACCTGGCATCTTGTAATGCCTCGATCATGTTACCTCAAAATTTACAGTAAAAGGAACCATTCCTGACTGATTTACAGATCACTATGCATAAACCTATACTTTAGCCTACGCAACTGTGCCCACAAGAAACAAACTACAAAGACCATTTTAGATCAGGTTAACAGAGCACTTAACTATGATGTTGACCTATGCAGTTAATACAGTAGCCACCAGCCACCTGTCAGTACTGAGTACTTGAAACATGGCTAGTATGAGTTGAGATGTGCTGTAAGTAATTTCGAAGATTCAGTACAAAAGTACTATATTGATTACATGTTAAAAGTATTTGGGGTATAATGAGCTACTTAAAATATTTTACTGAAATTAACTTTTTAAAATGTTTACAACATCATATAATGTTGGTACTATAAAATACCTCATTCCAAAGGTAATCTGGAAGCGCTGCAGGGGGAACTTCCCCCCACTCACTCACCTTTCCAAACACCAGCAGTTAAGAATAAAGATTTTTCTCCTCCAGCAAAAACTCAGTTAATGAGAAGCCTCCGCAACTCAACCAAAGAGAACCAAAATAACCCGGACTCGACTCCCCTCCAATGACTTGTTGAAAGCAGCCCCTCTCAACTTTCCTCTCCTCTCTATAAAAGAACAGTTGAGAACCATATGGTTGGCCACAGTTTGCATGTCCCAAATTGCAATTTCTCTGCTATTCGCGAATGAGCTCATTTTGCTGGCAAAGTCTTTTTGTTTTAAAGACTGACAGATCAATGGAGGCAAACCTAGTACATAGCTGTGCTCCCCTGCAGTTGTAATCATTACTAAGGTCAAATTAAGGACGCAATCCAAAAGAATCTAGCCAGAGATAATTTATCCAGCGCTCGCCACGAACTATGCAAGGTGCTTGCTTTCCCTTCATTAGAAACCCCGGCTTCGCATCCAATACCTTTTCCAAAACTCTGTCAAAACCCGGACTCTTGGCTAAGACCTTGAGGACCTCCATCAGATTCTTTGTCATACAGCTCATCGTGGACCGTTCGCCGGCTCCTAGGCCTCAGAGCTTCTTGGAAGAGCAGGGATGCCCAGGAGTTCGCAAAAGTGCCAGGACTCAGAGGGCAAGACGTCTGCCCTCGCGCGCACCCACCACCGCCGTCCTCTCGCGATTTGAGCACTGAGGCACCTCGTCACCTTGTGATGGTGCGCGCACGCACTGTTTTGTCCTTGCCAGCCGGGGCTGACTTTCCTGCTGCGCAGGCGCGTCAACGTCTTGCGTTTCTCGCCAGGCGGTTGGTGCGCGAGCGCCGGGGCGTCGGGCGCCTGCGCAGAGTCGGGGGCCTGCCCCCTGGCCAGAGTCTAGGGGCGAGCTGGCAGCCCGGAGGCGATGGAGCAGCAGAGAGGTCTGGAGGCTGGACCGGAGGCGGAGCGGGAGGAGGGGGAGCCCGAGGTGAAGAAGCGCCGACTTCTGTGTGTGGAGTTTGCCGCGGTCGCGAGTTGCGACTCCGCCGTGGCTCAGTGCTACCTGGCCGAGAACGACTGGGAGATGGAAGTACGCTTTCGCTCTCTTTCCCGCTGTTTACTTAGGTCGGTACAGCGCCTGTGTCCCACCCTGTGTCTTTGTTTTTCAGAGAGCGTTGAACTCCTACTTCGAGCCCGCCGTGGACGAGAGCGCTTTAAAAAGCCATTCTGAGACCCCCTCTGAGCCCGAGTCCTGGTGAGCGACGATGGGGCCGTGGGGGCCCGTCCGGACGGAGGCATTTGGGTACCGGGTGGCGTTGGGCATCCTTGGACCTGCTCTTGGGCAGGCAGGGCGGAGTAGAGGCAGTTCTCCCCGTCTGGATTGCCGGAGGCGTAAGGGTTGTGTGAGTTGGAAGGAGATGCGCCCCAACAGCTGGTCTGACCCTTCTGTTACTTAGAAACTTGGAGTCTGGGGAGGAAGTATCTGACATGTCATTTTTGATTCGAATTATATATATAGGGACTGTGTAAGCGAGAGTTTTGAAACAAATCCTCTACTCAAGAGTGGTAACTGGGAAGTCTACTTGCTTCCTGTATTGCTGTTTATTTACTCCCTGTTGGCCAGCCAGAAAAAAGTGTTTTTATAAAATGCGAATCTTGCCCGTTATACAAATGTTCCTTCCCTAGTTCCCGCACTACTGCTCCTGAAATCCAGGTGCTTTACAAGTCCCTCCACGATTTGACCACTGCCTGTCTTCCCGGGTTCCTTGCCTGTCCACCCTCTCTTTACTACCCCGCAAAACTTCCAGGCGTATCAGACTTTCCCTTTCTCCATTGGGCCATTTTCTTTTGCCCTTCAACCTAAAGATATTTATCACCTCTGCCTAGAACCTTTTTCTTTCTCCTTCCTTGCTGAGTAATAATTATCTTAAAAGCCCAGCTTAGCCATGACTTATTTCCAAAAAGCTTTCCCCGATCTTCCAAGTATGGGTAAGGTTCCCATCTTAGGTAATTCTCTAGCATCCTGCCTGACCCCTGTCATAACAGCTTAGTTCATATTGTAATTGCTGTTTAGTATTTTTGTATCTCCAAATAGGCTACCTATGTGGAAAAGACGGTATCTTATTTGTTGTTAATAAGACTGATACAATAAATATTTGGCTTGTAATAAGCTTTCAGTAAATAAGTACTGAATATATAAAGTTCTCCCAGCTGTATGGGCAGCCTGTACAGTTAAATTGTAGAGACTCTTTTCTCCCTTTGATCTTTTCAGCTGCCTTGGCTTACATCTGATAAGATTATTTCACTAGGCTCCTTTTGTAGCTGCCTGACCTGTAACTGGGGAATTGTTTACCCATCCACAGTGACAACTGTGGCTCCCATGTTGTTAGAACTAGAGCCACTTAGATTAGTAGCTTTCCACCCAGCCCATGCTGGCCAGTCAGATCCTCTGACCCAGGATTAGGACCAGAATGTTAAGTGAATCTTGTTTCCAAGCTGGAACGGTACATGTTAATTCAGTATCTGTTAGGAACATACCCATCCTCTTTTGTGCATGAAGAAGCTGAGAAGACTGGGCTGCAGAGAGAGAATGAAGCAAAGGGAAGTTGAGTAGGATTGAGAGAAAGCCTTGATTGCACTTCCTTAGGATAGCTATATTCCTATAACTGGTTCTTTGACATGCTTCTGTTTCCTTGTAAATCCTTCTGTTTTCCTCAGACTAGCCTGTGTTACTGTCTGTTAATTGCATCCTAAATTGTGGCCAGTAAGGAAATTGGAACAAAATAGTCCCTCAGAAAAAATGTGGATGGAGCTGAGTGATGGTGGGATGGAACACCATTAGGAATCCCCTAGGTTCGAATCATAACCTCGCAAAAAAAAAAAAAAAAGACAAGCGAAGTGTCATTAGGCTGTAGTTTGTTGTCCCTTGAGACTCAGATCAAGTGCCAGTGAGAGTGAGGCCTTATGTATAGGATAAAATAAGAATCCACACTAATATAAATACGTTAGTCCAGGAACGAAGGGAAAACTCTGCCTTACAATAGAATTCCAGCTACTAAACGTAGAAGGTATGGTAGAGTTAGGAAAAAACAACCACTTGGGACCTATCATGATAGTAATTAATTTCAGACAGGAATCATCAGTGGCTACTAATAGGTGAAAGTTGAGGAAAAACGATATCCACGTGGTCTCACAGTACCTGCCCACAAAACACTTACTACATGGGGGAGATCATAACCGTGCAGTGGAGAAACCAAGGGATCAAAGTTAACGTGGCCAGTGTTGGGGACAAATCTGTATCAGGTGTGTCCTGATATGATGCACTGAGGAGGGCACACTATCACTTCTGTGTTATTCCTGCCAAAAAATACACAGTCTGAGCCTAACCATAAAAGAGCATGAGACAAATCTAACCTGAAGGATATTCTACAAAATAAATGGCTTGTATTCTTCAAAACTGTCAAGGTCAGGAGAGACAAAGACTGAAGAACTCTCCTGGATTATCAAGGTGATTTCCTGGAGTTCCCGTCGTGGCGCAGTGGTTAACGAATCCGACTAGGAACCATGAGGTTGCGGGTTCAATCCCTGGCCTTGCTCAGTGGGTTAACGATCCGGCGTTGCCGTGAGCTGTGGTGTAGGTCGCAGACGCGGCTCGGATCCTGCGTTGCTGTGGCTCTGGCGTAGGCCGGCGGCTACAGCTCCGATTAGACCCCTAG
>PVHT021183524.1:16447365-16470826 GCA_004024745.2 Catagonus wagneri
TTGCGGGTTCAATCCCTGGCCTTGCTCAGTGGGTTAACGATCCGGCGTTGCCGTGAGCTGTGGTGTAGGTCGCAGACGCGGCTCGGATCCTGCGTTGCTGTGGCTCTGGCGTAGGCCGGCGGCTACAGCTCCGATTAGACCCCTAGCCTGGGAACCTCCACATGCCGCAGGTGCGGCCCTAAAATGACAAAAAAAAAAAAAAAAGATGATTTCCTGATTTTTGATAACTGTACCAGAATATACATGTATGTCCTTGTTTTTAGGAAATAACATTTAAAAGTACTTATGGAAATGTTTCAGAATCAAAACAATAAAGCAAATAACATGTTAACCTGTTAACCTTTATCTGGCTGAATGGTGAGTAAAAATTCTTTTTACTGTTTTTTGAAAGTCCGAAATTATTTCAAAAAAAGTTTAAAAAATTAACTGGACTCATGGTGGTGATCATTTTTAAAAATTTTTAAAAAATTTTTTTGCTTTTTAAGGCCACACCCACGGCATATGGCGGTTCGCAGGCTAGGGGATCCAATCAGAGCTACAGCTGCTAGCCTACACCACGGCCACAGCAACACCAGATCCGAGCCTTGTCAGCAATCTACACCACAGCTCACGGCAGTGCTGTCAGATCCTTGACCCACTGAGTAAGCCCAGGGATCGAATCCACATCCTCGTGGATCCTAGTTGGGTTTGTTAACCACTGAGCCACAAAAGGAACTCCAAGGTTGTGATCATTTCGCAGTGTATACAAATCACTATATCGTGTACCTGAAACTAATATAATGTTATATATTTCAATTTAGAAAAAACATTTTTAAAGAATTAAAATACTGGCATTACATTTTTTAAAATTATAAATACAAAACCCTGTTATTTAAATTTATGTATATTTTATAAGTGCTTAGCAGTCACTTTTTAAGGACCGAATCCTCGGCATATGGAGATTCCCAGGTTAGGGGTCAAATCGGAGCTGTAACCACTGGCCTACGCCACAGCCACAACAGATCTGAGCCGCATCTGCAACCTGTACCACAGCTCATGGCAACACTGGATCCTTAACCCACTGAACAAGGCCAGGGATCGAACCTGTGTCCTCATAGTTACTAGTCAGATTCGTTTCCACTGAGCCATGAAGGGAAATCCAGCAGTTACTTTGTAATAATGTTTTGTCCCTCCACTCAAATGTCTGGGCCTTGGTGGGGAAGTTGGGGTCAGGCGGGCCTGTGGACATGTGTATTGTTTGTCCAGCATGGCAGAGGAGTCAGACTTCTCACATGGCAGCTCAAGGTTTTCGGACAGTGTTTCCAAAAGGCTTGAGTGAAAGCTGCAAGGCTTCTTATGGCCAAACCTCAGAAGTCCCTGGCTGTCCTCGCAGTAGTCTGCTGGTCAAACAAGTCACGAAGTCCTGCATTCAAGGGGAAGGGCGTTACCTCTTGGTGAGGGGAATAATGAAGAATTTGCAGTGATTATTTACCTAGCACAATGAGATCTTATTTCAAGTGTGATTTAAAGTGAATCCAAATAAATGTGAAAATCTTACATTACTCATTCTAATTTGAGATCATGGTTTTATAAAGTCATTTTAGTGCTGTGTGTCATTGAAGGATGTTGAGTGGCTTATGTAGCTGTGTAGGTGAGTAGTCATTTGTTTTTCCTCAGGCATCGAACTCTTGCTTTTCTATAGGCAGATACTTTAAGGACTCTTTTAAAATTTATTTCCCTGTAAAATGAAAGCTGCAAAGACTCACAGAATAATTTTAAGTTTATCAGTTTGTAGATTATTTGCAAAGTTGTGTTGCATTCTGATCTTGGCAGCGTTGACTTAACCAAGGAAGTAACAAGTGATTCCTTTAGTTGTAAAACCAGCACATCTGAAAATGTTCAGCAAGAAGATGGCAGTGTGTTCTCTTTCATTACCTGGAATATTGATGGATTGGACCTAAACAGTCTACTCGAGAGGGCTCGAGGGGTGTGTTCCTATTTAGCTTTGTAAGTATTATTACATTTTTTTAATAGTAGGGTGATAAAACGTACCTTATCTAACTACAGGGATGGTAACAGTTCCAGGTTATGGGCCTTGGAATCAATCCTGACTTCAGAGTCCAGCTCACTCTCAGAAGAAACATCTGAAAGAATTGGGAGTGATTGCCTCTGAAAGGATTGTGGATTAGGGTACAGAGAAAACACTTATTTTTGTTCAAAGCTTTCTAGTACTGTTTTACTTACTAAACTTTGTATATAATTACTACTATGCAAAGAAAATGTCCAAAATGATCTGTATCTGCTACTCAAGGCTCAGTGACCTTGTGGAACCACTCGTGAACCACTTCAGTTCTCTGGAGCTCAGTTTTCTTCATGGATAATAATTGTTTCAAGCGGATTGAAAGAGACAGGAACATTTAAGGCATCTATTATTGTGTAGGGCCATTGTAGGCTCTCGGTATTACTAGTTTTTTAGTGTCTGATTCCACCACTGGTTTTTTGCTTTTTAGAGTTGCACCCACATGGAAGTTCCCAGGCTAGGGGTCTACGCGGAGCTACAGCTGCCGGCCTACAGCACAGCCACAGCAACACAGGACCCAAGCCGCGTCTGTGACCTACACCACAGCTCACGGCAATGCCGGTTCCTTAACCCAATGAGCGAGGGCAGGAATTGAACTTGCGCCTCATGGATCCTAGTCGGGTTTGTTAACCGCTGAGCCATGAAGGAAACTCCCGATTCCACCACTTCTAACTTTAAAGGGTTGTGACATATATGTTTTTTAAAAAACTTGGTCTTTGCAGTATTATTTGTTAAATAGCACATTTCTTTCTCATTTTATAGTTATCAAAGATCAGTATAAATGTCAAATATCAGTTATCCTAGAGGATTATAGTTTTGGGTTTCTTTCATGCTGTGATATTTTCCTAATCTAGGTAGCTGCAAATGAAATGGTATATACCTGGTGTTTATTAAAAATTGATGTTTTTAATTAGGTACAGTCCAGATGTGATATTTCTACAGGAAGTTATTCCCCCGTATTATACCTACCTAAAGAAGAAAGCAAGTAGTTATGATATTATTACAGGTAACATTTAACTGTTATTTAACTGTCTTTTTCTTTGAAAAACAAGTCAATTGAAAGAGATAAATCAAAGTTAGACAGAACATAGACAGGAAAAAGTACAGACAGGAAAAAGCACAAATAGGATAGGTTTGAGGAAAAACAAGCCAGACATAGGATACTAAAAAAAAAAACATAGAATATGTTATATATGTGAAAAAAAAGTGGTTGAAATGGATGATTTTTTAGAAAAATATAAATTGTCAAAGTTTGAGGCACTAGGCAGCTGTTTGGTGAAATTAAATTGTTAAAAAGTGTTTAAGATGATTGTGTTATGGTTATGCTTTTTCAAAGGCTCATTGCTTTTTATTTATTTTCTTTTTCTATCCCTTTGCCCCAAATATTTTAGTTTTTTGATTTTTCATCTATTTTGTTTTTACTAAGGGCATTTAATGTACCACTTTGGCTGTATTTCATGATTTTTGGCTAAATCTCATGGTTTCTTTAACTTTCACTTTTACCTAATGATTTTAATTTTGATTTACTTTTTAATCCAAAATTGCTAAGGAAAGGGTTCTTCTCTGTCTCTTTATGCAACAAATTTTTCTTTTTCTTTTTCTTTTTTTTTGCTTTTTTAGGGCCACACCCACAGCATATGGAAGTTTCCAGCCTGGAGATCAAATTGGAGCTGCAGTCGCTGGTTTACGCCATGGCCACAGCAACGTGGCATCCATGCCACATCTGCAACCCACACCACAGCTCACAGCAACACCAGATCCTTAACCCACTGAGTAAGGGCAGGGATCTGCGTCCTTGTGGATACTAGTCAGATCCATTTCCGCTGAGCCACAACGGGAACTCCTACACTGGGATTTTTAAAAACCTCCAAGGTTGATTCTAATTCGCAATGAAGTTTGAGAACCTCTGAACTCAAGGTTATGAATCTCCCTTGACCCTAGTACACAGAAAGGGTCTATGATACCACAGTTCACGGCAACACCGGATCCTTTACTGAGTAAGGCCAGGGATACAGCCCATATCCTCACTGATACTGGTCAGGCTCTTTTATGCTGAACCACAACGGGAAATCCCTGAAACAACGTTTCTGCTTGCTCTCAGGGATTCTTTTTGCCTGTTTTATGTTTTGGATATCTGGTTTTCTGAATCTCATACTTTCTTCCTTCTTGGCTTACTTCCTTATTTTATTGGAACACACTCTCTAGTCACTTTCACAGAAGTAGTACCTGGGGAGTGAAGTTTTTGAATCCCAGTGTATTTAGAAATGCTAATGTTCTGTCCTCATAGTTTGTTGATATTTTGGCTAGACATAAATTTCTAGTTAGAAAGTCATTTTCCTGCAGAATTTTGAAGGCATTATTTCAGTGTTTTCTAGTTTCCATTATTGATGATCAAAAGTCTGATGCCGTCCTAATTCCTGTTCTTTTCTTCCCTCCATCTCCCCTCTGGAAGCCTTTTTTTCTTCCTTCCTTCGTTCCTTCCTTCTTTCTTTCCTCTTTCTTTCTTTCTCTCTCTCTCTCTCTTTCTCTCTTTCTCTTTCCTTCTCTCTCTCTCCTCTTTCCTTCTCTCTTCTCTTTCTTTCTCTCTCTCTTTCTTTCCTTCTCTCTCTCTCTCTTTCTTCTTTCTTTCTTTCTTTTTCTTTTCTTTCTTCGGCTGTTTATGGCTGCACCTGAGGCATATGGAAGTTCCCAGGCTACGGATCCAATTGGAGCTACAGCTGCCAGCTTACACCACAGCCACGGCAGTGTCAGAACTGAGCCATGTCTGTGACCTACACCACAGCTCATGGTAATGTCGGGTCCTTAACCCACCGAGCAATGCCAGGGATCAAACCCACATGGTCATGGATACTAGTTGGGTTTGTTATTGCTGAGCCACAATAGGAACTCCGAAGGTGTTTCTTTTTAACCCCAGTGTTCTTTGGGTCTTTTTTTCATTTATTATGGTGAACACGTGGTAGGACCTTTCAGTCTGGAGGTGTGTGACCTTGGGTTCTGCAAATTCTTTTTTTCTGTCTCTTCTTTCCTTCCTCTTCCTCCTCCTCCATACTCTCCCTCTCCTCCTCCTCTCCTGCCAGCCTGCCACCTGCCATCTTTCTAGTCTGCTGCCCTCCTCCCTGCTCCCCCCTCCCATCTTCCTTCTTTTCATGTTCCTCTTTTCCTGGTTTCCCTCCATTCTGATAAACCAGTTACCACATCTCCATTTTCTTTGTTCTGTGAAAACCTTGGAAGCTTTCATTTACTATGTTCATATGTTCATTTTCATTTACTTCTGTTCTCTCTTCTTGCAAGTTTATATCTTTCTAAATTTTTTTATCCACTTTGATTTTTCTTATGCTTCCAGTGTGAAAACTAGCTGCATGTCAGATTGCTTTAGTTTCAGTCCCATCTACTCAGTCTTTCAGAAATTTTTCAGAACTTTATGATTAATAGCACTGTTAGCTATTTGGGGCATGTAGGTAAATTCACTTCTATTCTATACTTTCAGTTACATTTTGGGAGGGGCAGGTAAACATAAAGACTTGTTTGGCCATCATCAACTATCTTGAAATACTAGTTTACTTTTAAGATTTAGATTGATTTAAATAACTATACCTGTTTGTTGTAGAATCTCCATTGGGGAACTTGTGATAAACTGCAAATATTCCTAACCTCTCAGCCTAAATTCTTTTCCACAAACATTTGAAGGTCATGAAGAAGGATATTTCACAGTTATGATGTTGAAGAAATCAAGAGTGAAAATTAGAAGCCAAGAGATTATTCCTTTTCCAAATACAAAAATGATGAGAAACCTTTTGTGTGTGCATGTAAGTAATTTTTTTTAATTGACTTTTTTTAAAAAAAGAACAAGCTGTTTTTTCAATAGTTTCATGATGGTGTCTCTTTAAAAAAAAATCACCTTTGGACAAATATTTTCTCCTCACTTCTAGGTTTTTTTTGCCTTTTTGCCTTATCTAGGGGTTCTTTTAAATAGTCTTAAAGAACTTTATAAACCAAGTTTTTCCATACATTTCAAATATAGGAAAATTTATTTTAAAAATCCTTGATTCATGAGATATTTTCTTAGAATGTAGAAATTTGCTAGCATTCCACATTTGCTTCCAAAAGTGGGTTTTTTGTTTTTTTTTTTTTTTTTGTACTGGGTTGTACTCTGTGAGTCTTAGAAAAATGAGCCAAATAGATCTCGCTCTCATAGAATTCATAGATTAGCAGGGGAGATTGCATGTATATTAACTAAAATAAAGGAAGGGTGCAAATGCCATGGGAGAGGTGGAAGTTTGGAGAAAGGAGAGATGACTTTTAGCTACACTGTTGAGTGAAAGTTTTATGAGGGAAGGTGTACTTGAATTGGGCCTTGAAAAAGATGTAAGATGTGGACATTTAGAACAGTGCGTTTGGCAGAACCACCATGGGAAAACTTTGCAAGTTGCAAATCACAGGGTATATATGTACATGAAAGAGGGCACATGTAAATATAAATCAGCCTTCTATTCATTTGGGAGTAGAGGGCACAAAGAGGGTTGGTGTGGTAAGAAGCTGGTGAAGTAGGTTGGATCCAGATTAACGGATATTATGAATGCCCAATATGAACGAATTTGGGCTTGACTCTGCAGACAAGTAGTTTAAATGATGGCAGATCCTACATGTTGGGTATCTTAACTGCAAATGGTAAATAATTCTCATTTATTTATTTAACCGACATTATTTCGAGTTATCTATGTGCCAGCCTCGATAATACAGCAGTCAGTAAAAGCCGTCTTTGCTTTAAAGGACTCAGCTTTGTAGGAGAGAGGAGCTGGTGCTGCAATTCAGTCTAGGGGACTTTATAAACAATTTACATACAGCATGCTATGGGAGGATAAGGGAGGGAGCCACTGATGCCTGGCCATTGGGGAAGGGCTCCCAGTGGAGTCGACATCGGAGGTGGTCTTGTTTAGTATTTTTTGGGAGCAGGGTTAGCACCTTATGCTTCAATCTGTAAGAATAAGCACAGTTCTGGGGGAGGGAATGGGATGGTAGGGGGGTCTGGGGTTAATAGTTGTAGATTGTTGCCGCTTGGCTGGAAAAGCAAGGAGATCCTACTGTATAGCACTGGGAACTATGTCTAACCACTTGTGTAACCCTGTCACCACGCTGTACAGCTGGGTATAATGTAAAAAAAAAAAGTGCAGTTCTGATTATATAGTTTCACTTTAGTAAATATTTACCAATCGACTGCATAATTGTTGAGTCTTTTATCAAAGTCCAGCATTAATGGTTCGTAGATCATTATAATAACCTTAATTATTTATCCTATTGCAGGTGAGTGTGTCAGGAAATGAACTTTGCCTGATGACTTCTCACTTGGAAAGCACCAAAGGGCATGCTGAGGAGCGAATGAATCAGCTGAAAATGGTTTTAAAGAAAATGCAAGAGGCTCCAGAGTCAACTACTGTTATATTTGCAGGAGATACAAATTTAAGGGATCAAGAAGTGAGTGATGTCGTCACTTCAGTGTTTATGGCCAGATTATTGCTATGGAAACTCATTTAGTTTCTCTTGACTGAAGCTGTTAAAACTAGGACCTTCATCCATTCATAGTGTAAAAGTGACCTTGCAGATGCAATTCAACAAATAGTTATTTAGTTTGTGCCGTGCGCCTAGCACAGGGGAAGCAGAGGCAGAAGAGGCTGTTACATTGTGAAAATATAAATATGGCATATAAGATAGACAACACAAAACGATCTATGTTGATTAACAAGAGGGATATAGGGAAAGTAATAACTAGAAGAGTTTAGAAAAGGTCATTTATTTGCAGTTTCTTCAGTTGCAAGGTGAAAAGAACAGAACAATTTGACCAGTATAGTTGTCCCTAATTTTTCTGATGTTTTCTGTTTTCAACTTTTTTTACCTTCATGACATTGGATTTTGGAATGATTTCTTGGATATGATACCAAAAGCACAGATAACAAGAGAAAAAAATAGATAAGGTGGACTTTATCAAAATTAAAAACAAAATTGCATCAAAGGATATTATCAATGGAGTGAAAAGGCAATCCATGGAATGGTAAAAAGTATTTGCAAGTCATATCTGATGAGCAGTTAATATTCAAAATATTCAGAGAACTCCTATAATTAAAAAAAAAACAGTTAAAAAACTTTCTTAGGAGTTCTAGTGGTGGCTCAGTGGGTTAAAAACTGGACACAGTGCCCATGAAGATGAGGGTTCCATCCCTGGCCTTGCTTAGTGGGTTAAGGATCCATCATTGCCTCAAGCTGCAGTGTAGGTCGCAGATGCAGCTCAGATCTGGTGTTGCTGAGGCCCTGGTATAGGCCGGCAGCTTCAGCTCTTGATTCAACCCATAGCCCAGGAACTTTGCTATGTAGGTGCAGCCCTAAAAAGAAAATAAATGCATAAATACTTCATTAAAAGATGGGCAAAAAATTTAGACATTTCTCCAAAAGATATGCAGATGGCCAGTTAGGTACTTGACAAAGGTGTTCAACATAACTAGTTACTAAAAGAAATGCAAATCAAAACCATGGTGAGAAGCACTTCCCATCCATTAGTATGACTATTATTTACAAAAAACAAACAAGTGTTGGCAAGGATGTGGAGAAATTGGAACCCTTGTTCATTGTTACTGGGAATGTAAACTGGCGTAGCTGCTGGGGAACGTGGTGTGGGGTTCCTCCAGAAATTAAACACAGAACTGCTCCATATGATAGAGCAGTTCTGCTTCTGGGTAAATACCTAAAACAAGGAAGAACAGAGGCTTAAAGAGATGGTTGTTCATAGCATTATTCACAATAGTTAAAATATGGAAGCAGCCTAATTATCCATTAGCAAGTGAATGGATAAACTAAATATACATGTAAATGGGATAGTATTCAACCTTAAAAAGGAAGGCAATATTGACACAAGCTATAAATGAATGAACCCTGAAAACCTTATGCTAAGTGAAATAAGCCAGTAACAAAAGGACAAATATTTGATGATTCCTCTTTATATGAGTTTCCTAAGGTAGTCAGATTCATACAGACAGGAGAATGGTGGTTGCCAGGGACTAGGGGAGGGTGGAATGGGGAGTTGTGTTCAATGGGTACAGAGTTCAGTTTGGGAAATTGAAAGTGTTCTAGAGATGGATGGTAGTGATACGTGAATGTACTTAATGTTATAGAACTGTAACATTAAAGTAAATTTTAGGGAGTTCCCGTTGTGACTCAGTGGAAACAAATCCAACTAGTATCCCATGAGGATGTGGGTTCAATCCCTGGCCTCGTTAAGTGGGTTAAGGATCCAGCGTTGCCTTGAGCTGTGGCGTAAGTTGCAGATGTGGCTTGGATCTGGCGTTGCCATGGCTGTGGTATGGGCTGGCAGCTGTAGCTCTGATTTGACCCCTAGCCTGGGAGCTTCCATATGTACGGCCCTAAAAAGAAAAAAAAAAAGTGGTAAGTTTTGTATACTTTACCACAGTATAAATTTTTTTTTTAAATCCTGGAGTGTGAATGAGAGGAAAAGTTAATGTTTTTGGTAAATTTCAAATACAGTTGGAGGCATTTGACATTATTGGACCATATACACGGTATACTTCTAAATTTATAGATTAACCATTTGTCTTCTTTGCACTTATGTTAATTTTTTAAAAACTGCTAATAGCAATAACTGAGGTTTTCAGTCTTCTGAGTTTTATCTGACAAAATTAAGAACCTATGTAGAAGAGAAGGGGCAAATTTCAGACCTCTCTGGCTCTTTAGATATTTTTATATTACCTACTTATTATCATGCAGCAAAGTACTTTTATAATATATCTAGTTATATCTCATAGTTTTCATTTACATATAATAATGATATATAATCTGTGACATTCTGATTTGAAATGTTGCGCTTAGATGTGATAATAGTGGAGACCTTTTTAGTTTAAGGGAAAAAAGACTGATACGAGTTTTCTTTTTCTTTCCAGCTTACCAAATGTGGTGGCTTACCCGACAACATTTTGGATGTCTGGGAGTTTTTGGGCAAACCTAAGCATTGCCAGTATACATGGGATACACAAATGAACTCTAATCTTGGAATAGCTGCTACTTGTAAGCTCCGTTTTGATCGAATATTTTTTAGAGCAGCAGCGGAAGGCAGCCACATCATTCCCCGAAGCCTGGACCTCCTTGGGCTGGAAAAACTGGACTGTGGTAGATTTCCTAGTGATCACTGGGGTCTTCTGTGCAGCTTAGATGTAATATTGTGAAGTGCTTTTCAAAAACGAGTTTTAAATGTTCTGAATCACTTGTTCTGTGTTTTTGCAAATAGAATTTCTACCCTCCTGGAAAGGTAGTTTAATATGGAGGAATTAATATACTGGATCATTGTAACAGAAAACTACTGTGATTTTATTTTGTGGATTGTGTCCTCAGATTTTGTAACTAAATTTCAATACCTATTTAAACTAAAGCATACCTGTGTTCAGAACATGTGACCTCTTAATGAAAGGTCACAGGGGCTATTAGAACTTGTAATAGGGCTCAGCTGCTGGCTGGGTTTCAAGCAGGGCCATGTTGTCTGTGGATTAGACTTTATATTTGATTATTTTTTAAATTCAGTACCCAAATAGTTAATATTTTAAATAAATCTTTTTTTAAAAAAAGAGGTTACAATATCCTTGGGACTGGATCTTTTAATAATATTTCACAGATCCAGATAATCTTAAATGAAAAAGCCATGATCACCTGCATTTAAGTAAATTACTGCAACTGTCCTCCATCAGACTTTATTTTTGTCAGTTAACAGTACCTAATTGGTAAGCTAGAAGTGAACTCATGATTTAAAATTCCTTAACTCCTGGAGTTCCTGCTGTGGCTCAGCGGGTTGAGAATCTGACTATGTGAGCCTTGGGTTGCTGCATAGGTGCAAGTTTGATCCCTGCCCCAGTGCAGTGAGTTAAAGGATTTGGCATTGCTGTAGGTGCAGCTCAGATTCAATTTCTGGCCCAGGAATTTCCATATGCCATGGGTGTGGCCATTAAAAAAAAATTCCTTAACGTCTAAAAATTCATGCTTGTAGTTATGTCACCAACAGAGGCAAATGGCTTGATAGTGATTAAAGTCTGTTTTATAGCAGCATTGGACTTTTTTCTAAGATAAAAATAAACATGTAAAGAGAAACAGCCTTTTAGTTTTGCTACTTGTACAACTGAATATTTTTCAAGAAGTGAATAAGGAACACTTCCCCATGCGCTTTAAGGAAACATTTTTTTTTCCCATAAGAGAAAGTACTTTAAATAAAGAATTTTGGTTGTTTATAATTTGTTTAAATGTGTTTTTGTGCTCAAGATGGGATTGACGTTTTTACCTGCTTCGTTTTTCTGGCTCCACTGCTACTGCTTCACCTTTGTGTGGAAGAAAACAACTTTCCACATTCCTTCTCACTCTGCCAAGTATTACCAAGAATACATTGACTTCCTCAGTATACAAAAAGGGGAGCTAGTTGGTAATAATTAGAATGAGAAGTGGCAGAACCTAATTTTCATCAGAGGTGTTGAAATTAACAAACACTTAAAAGAGAAGCTGATTTTATATATAACGTTTCCTTTGTAGCAATGGAAAAGTTTTATATGTTTCATAATTTTAATCATTAAAAATGAGAATTAATGCTAATATTTTAGCATACATGTGAAAGCAATAGTTCATTTTGTGGGAAAGGATGTTTTTGGCATAAATTGCTTATTTACTTGGAAGAATAATTGAGAAGAACCCTCCAGATTTCACCAAAAAAAAAAAAAAGACGGGTAAAAGGCTAAATGTAAAAAATAAAATATGTAGTAGTGTATATTAGATTGAATAATTATCAAATTATTTTAGAGCTAGAAAGGAGTATCACTTCCTTTATATGACTCAGAGCATCTAAGTGAAATAACTTCCATTTACTACTTATGGTGACAAAAATCTAAGAAACAAGTTACAAGTGAAGTGAATAGGAACAATAAAACTCCTTTGTCTGCTTTTGATAGATTCTCAAGCAATGCAAGAATTTAAGAAACAATTAATACACAGTATCTTGAATTCTTTTTTTTTTTTTTTGGCTTTTTTAGGGCCGCACTTGTGGCACATGGATGTTCCCAGGCTAGGGGTCTAATCAGAGCTATAGCTGCTGGCCTACACCACAGCCATGGCAATGCCAGATCTGAGCCGCGTTTGCAACTTACACCACAGCACATAGCAGTGCCAGATCCTTAACCCACTGAGCAAGGCCAGGGATCGAACCTGCAACCTCATGGCTCCCAGTCCAATTCGTTTCCACTGTGCCACAACAGGAACTCCATATCTTGAATTTTTTACTCTGAATCTCAAGTTTTCTCAGTACAGTAGCTTTGTGTCCATTACCTCCCTTCAGGATGAAATTCCAGCTCAGAATCAATATGCCAGACACCATCTTTACCACTGATATGGAAGGTACTGGAACTTCACTAGACCTCAGTTTCTCCCACCTTCAAAATAGGATAGTTCCTTGTCTTTATTGTGCAGTTTAATAAGAACAAACGTCCCAGAGTTCCCATCATGGCTCAGTGGTAACAAACCGTACTAGTATCTATGAGGATGTGGGTTCGATCCCAGGCCTCGTTCAGTGAGATAAGGATCTGGCGTTGCTGTGAGCTGTGGTGTAGGTTCCAGACTTGGCTCCAATCCTGCATTGCTATGGCTGTGGTGTAAGCTGGAGGTTACAGGTCTGATTCAGCCTTTAGCCTGGGAACCTCCATATGCCCAGGGTGTGGCCCTAAAAAGCAAAAAAAAAAAAAAAAAATCCAACCAACCAAACAAACATCCCAACCAACAGCATATAAACGAGAGCAGATGAAGTCAGAAAAACTATACTAAGGGTACATCATTTTATCCTTAGTATTTATTACAGTGTCTGGCATGTAGCAGGAGCTCAATAAGTGCTGAAGAGAAATGAAAGACAGTGGCCTCACATTTTTGTCCTGGGAGGCAGACTAACATTTTCCTACAGTCTACCAAAATAGATATATTTACACAGAATAGATATTCATTGTAATGGCTCTTAGTTTAAAAGTTTAGGCTAAGCTTATATATATATACATATATATGTAGCTACATACCTATTACATATATATATATATATATATAATATATTTAAGTATTTTTAGCCCACAGGGATTTCCTGGTGGCTCAGCAGGTTAAGGATCCTGTATTGCCACTGCTATGGCTTGGGTCACTGCTATGGCATGTGGTTTCTGTTCCTGGTCTGGGAACTTCTGCATGCTATGGGCACAGCAAAAAAAGATTTTAAGTCCATATATATATATTTTTTTCTTTTTATGGCCACACCTGTGGCATATGGAAATTTCTGGCCTAGGGGTTGAATCAGAGCTGCAGCTGCTGGCCCACACCACAGCAATGACAGATCCAAGCCGCATCTGCAGCCTACACCACCTTGCTCAGCAACACCAGATCCTTAACCCACTGAGCGAGGCCAGGGATCAAACCCACATCCTCAAGGACACTATGTCAGGTACTTAACCTGCTGAGTCACAATGGGAACTCCTAAATCCATATATTAGTTATAAAATGTTTATTTAAAAACTCCTGGGAACAGGCTTGTTGTCTTGAGTGTTACTGATGGGGTGTGAAAGGGCACTCCAAGGGTACCGTGGAGTGACGTGAGAAGAGAAAGGAAGGTAGGTGATGGGACATTGGTCCTGTTGTTACTCTTTCAGAGGCAGGTTGGGAAAATCAGGGATTAACTGTGGACTGGGTGCTGTCATGGGCAAGGGGAGTTCAGCAATGGGCTATCACCAGCTATGGATGGGAATAACAAAGCAAAGGGAGTGTCTTGGTAGGAAAGCAGTAGTCATTCGAAGAGGGGGTTATTGAGTCATTTTACAGCTGCTGCATGACTTTGAGGGAAGTATTATTTCCTATTAATTTTGCTCCTGGCTTTGTCTGTGTTTGTCCTCCCAGCCTGATCAGTTGTCAGAGTTCCTTTTTGTGTTTGGTCCAATCTGATTTTCACTCTTCTGGCCCCGGGCAGTTTTTTCTTTCAATATGCATTCTCTTTTAATTTTCCCACAATCATCCCATATGATTGCTATTACCATATCTCTTTTAGAATTGAGGAAACTGAGTTTTAGCAAGATGAGGTAACTCGTCAAGCCCGGTCAGGAAGCCAGAGAGTAGCCTAGTAGGAACTTGTTCCTTAGGTCTAAGTATTGTGCTATAATTCATATTCATGGGAATGCTCAAGGAATGCTTCTCTTGGCTTCCATTTGTGCCCTATGTTACCATACCTAGATGCCCGAGTATTTTTCATGTAAGAAAACAGTATAAATGCAAGGAAGAGTCTTCCACATGAATTTTCTATTGTTTAAATGATCACCTTCACATAGAGGCAAATGTAATCTAAATTCTTTGGGCACCTGTTTAACCTAGAAGGTTGGGCTGATCTGGGCCCTTCCTAACACCTGTTTCCAAACTCATTTAGAAAACAACACGTGCTTAAAACCGAGCAGAGCTTAAAGAGGCTCCCGCTGGAGGAGTGGGACGTGTGTCTGTGGGGTGACTTTGCTTTGGGGAACATATTTTCAAAGGGTCTTTGACCCCAGTGTGCTTGTGGCTCCCTCCCTTGGCCCACCCCGGCCTGGGCACTTGGAAGGGGCACTCATTCTCCAGGCTGTTTAGGACCACGGTGACCACGAAGGGGTTAGTGAAGGAAAGGAGATGGAGGATGCAGGCCACCCTGTTTCCCTGAAGCTTTCTGCTTGGTCCTCTGCGAGGCGGGAGTCTGTCGCTTTGATGCTTTGATGACCATCTTTAGAGCGCGAGCTGGCAGTCTGGACCTGGGAGCTGGGGGAGGGCTGCCCCGACCCATCCCTGGGGGCGCGTTGCGCTTGCGCGCGCGTCGCCGTGGTAACCGCGCGGCGGAAAGGCGCTGAATCACCGGCGCGCGCTTCCCAGCTCCAGCAGAGGCTGCAGCGGAGGGCTGGTGGGAGCCCTCCGCTCGCCGGGTTGCATCCTTGCTAGACCGGCGCTGACCCCAGCAAGCCTGGCCGGCCGGGCGCAGAGGAGCGGTGGCCAGGATCGTTGCTGGAGGTAAGAGCGCAGCAATAGCCTCATCCTGTCTCGGGTTTGGGCATGAGTCAGTCTCTCCTCTGGGACTATATCCTGGGAAAGAGAAAGCGAGGGTTTTGCTTGGATGGGGCGGTATCTCCTCCCTGACAGCAGATGCTCGTGCCAGTGTGTGAAAGTGTGTGTGTGTGTGTGTGTAAGTGTAGGGCAGAGAGATGGAGATGACGCCGAAGAGGAGCAGGTGGGACCGCAGGTGTTGCTCCTAGCCAGCTGCACGTACGGGGGCGAGCTTCAGTGTGGCCAGCAGCAACCTCCGGTCCAGTATCCCACTTCCCAACCTTTCTGGCCGAGTCATGGGAAGAGAGGGCGGCAAGTTGGCATGTTATGCCAAAGAAAAATAACATCAAGACGTCCCGAGTTAAGAGGTGAGTTTCTTAAGGTTCTTCTGGACATCCAGGAAAGGGCTTTGCTGCACCCATTGATTGTAGGGTGGAGTCGAGGAAATTTGCATCTTTTCTCAGTCTCATGAATTGCATTCCTTAGACAATCGGTTTTCTTTAAACTTCGTTTGATAATATTTATATGATCTTTGCTATCGTTTGCTAAATTCATTTTGTCCCTATACCTTACGATAATATGAAGCTTAAATTCTTTTAATGTCTTTTCCCCCCTTTCCTTTGAACTTCCTCCACAGAATAGATAGTAATCACAATATTATTAATCAAGAGCATAAACCTAAGATTATGAAAGTCATCATTCTTTCCATCATGCATTCTCTTAATTATATGGAGGGAAAAAATAATATGATACACACACTCGTATCCATTTTTATTGCTAGATTTCTCATCTAAACATTTTTGTTTGTGGGTTAACTGTTAGTGGTTTTTCCAGGGCTTAAATAGAAAACAATGAATGATTTTTTTTATGATAATAATAGAAAAAGTAAATTTTAGACACCTCCCCAGAAGAATAAGAATTTTTGAAGGGAATGTTAGTATTTATTTCTTTATTCCTGAAATGCAGGTTCAATGTCCAAATGTTTCAAATTGTTCGTTATACAAAGACCACCGTCATGGAGACTATTGAAATTATGTCAAGTGTAAAATTTTATTTTGTGCTAATAAATATTTTGCATAATTTGTCATACAGATGAGGGGAACTGAAGATATCAATTTAGCTGTAGATGTAGTAGTCATAGAGAAAGCTGAATTCCTCTGTAATTTGAAAAAGAGAAATACAAATAAATATCAAGACTTTTAAGAACCGCAGATGATAGATTCATCACACCTTTGTCATATAAAATGCCAAGGCAAAAAAACAAATGCCAAGGCAAGTCTTTAATTTCCTTTCAGAATAATAAAAACAATTCAGCCAAAATCTTTATGTGTTAAAAGTAGTCAAAGGAGAACTTCTGCAATTTATTAACGTGAGAGAATGGATTTTTCTCAACTTAATTATTTTCGAGTCAAACAGAGAAGAAGCATTCTCTTTATATAAATATGTAGCACCAGGCATGACTGTTTCTGGGGCAGTGATGCAGATTGCCAGATGAGATAGCCAGGGTTTGGTCACGGCTCTGACACTTAGTGACTATGTTACAGTTGGCAAATTCCTTTAGCTTCAGTTTTTTCATCTGTAAAATCAGGATCATAATAGGACCAACTTAATGGAATTCCTGTAAAAATTAAATAAAAATATGTATACGAGCCCTTTGCTCATTGCCTGGCATGCAATAACAGTTCAATAAAAGTTAGTTATTACTGCTGGAAAGGGTGCAAAGAAAAGGGAACCCTCCTATATTGTTAGTGGGAATGTAACTTGGTGCGGTCACTGTGGAGAACAGTATGGAGTTTCCTCAAAAAAACTAAAAATACTGCTGCCATATGCTCCAGCAATCCTACTCCTTGGGCGTATATCTAGATAAACTGCTAACTCAAAAGGATAAATGTGGGAGTTCCTGTCATGGCGCAGCGGAAACAAATCCGACTAGGAACCATGAGGTCGTGAGTTCAATCCCTGGCCTTGCTCAGTGGGTTAAGGATCCAGTGTTGCCATGAGCTGTGCTGTAGGCCGCAGATGCAGCTCACATGTGGCATAGGCATAGGCATAGGCGTAGGCTGCCAGCTGTAGCTCTGATTGGACCCCTATCTTGGGAACCTCCATATGCCCTGAGTGCAGCCCTAAAAAGACGAAAGAAAAAAAAAAAAAGATAAATTCAGGAGTTCCTGTTGTAGCTCAGTGGGTTACCCAACGATTATCCATGAGGTCCGTGATGATGTGGGTTCAATCCCTGGCCCTACTCAGTGGGTTAAGGATCTGGCCTTGCTATGGCTGTGGTGAAGGCAGCAGCTGCAGCTCTAGTTCTACCCCTAGACTGGAAACTTCCACATGCCAAGAGTGCAGCCTTAAAAAAGTAAAAAAAAAAAAAAAAAGACATACATGAACCCCTATGTTCACTGCAGCACTATTTACAGTAGCCTAGACATGGAAGCCACCTAAATATCCATCTGACAGATGATATATATAAAGAAAATGCAGTACACGTATACAATGGAATATTACTCAGCCATGAAAAGGAATAAAATAATGCCATTTGCAGCGACATAGATGGACCTAGAAATTATCATATTAGGTGAAGTAAGTCAGATAGTGAAAGACAAACATGAAATCACTTATGTGGAATCTTAACAAAAAGGATACAAATGAACTTATGCGCATAACAGAAACAAATTCACAGACTTGGGAAAATTTAAGGTTACCAAAGGGGACGGGTGTGTGGGGGAGGGATAGACTGGGGGCCTGGGATTGCCATATGGAATGGTTGACCAGTGGGGACCTGCTGTATACCCCAGAGAACTCTACCCAGTATTCTGTGATACTCTATGTGGGAAAGGAATCTGAAAGCGAATGGATGTGTGCTTATGTATAACTGAATCATTTTGTTATACAGCAGAAATTATCACAGCAGAAGTATCACTATACTTCAACAAAAGTTTTAAAAAGTGAAAACAAATTAGTTATTATTATTCTTGAGGTAAGTTTCTTTTCAGGAAACATTTTATATGTCTTCAAAATAATTTGGCACTAAAAATAGAATTATTTTGATATGTCCAGAACTTGCTCTGATTTATATTGTCAAACCATCATAGAATGCAGAAATTTTTCCTTGCAGCCTCTTTACAGCTGCAAGTTATAAATCAGAACCTTAAAGGCATGTCATTTCAAGGTAATTCTATTTGATACACTAAGGAAGGAACTTTGCTTTAGCAGGCCTGGAATAATTGGTAGGTTATGGTTCTGTTTGTTTTTCTAAATTTGAATTTTAGGTACTATTCATGTGAATTCCACAGTAAGAAACTTTCTTGTTTATTTCTATCAAGCAGTAAATATGATCGGGCCAGAATGACCTGTCTTTGCATCACTTGGCAGAATCTTTTAACCATAGGTGTTTTGAGTTTCAAAATAAGGCTTCTTTGGAGTTCCCACCGTGGCTCAGTGGTTAACAAACCCGACTAGCATCCATGAAGACTCGGGTTCGATCCCTTGGCCTTGCTAAGTGGGTTAGGGATCCATCGTTGCCGTGAGCTGTGGTGTAGGTCACAGACACAGCTCAGATCCCATGTTGCTGTGGCTGCGGCTGCGGTGCAGGCTGGCAGCTGCATCTCCAATTTGACTCCAGCCTGAGAACTTCCATATGCCACAGGTGCAGCCCTAAAGAGAAAAAAAAAAGCAAGAAAACATTGGTGCCATTCATGTCAGATAATCTTTTGCCTATGTTCTCTTCTAGGAGTTTTATGCCACCCACAAATTTATTTATTTATTTATTTATTATTTATTTATTCATCTTTTTGTCCTTTTATGGCTGCCCCTGCGGCATATGGAGGTTCCCAGGCTAGGGGTCTAATCGAAGCTGTAACTGCTGGCCTACGCCACAGCCACAGCAATGCCAGATCCTTAACCTACAGAGCAAGGCCAGGGATTGAACCCGAAACCGCATGCTTCCCAGTCGGATTCGTTTCTGCTGCGCCACGACGGGAACTCCCCCCACAAATTTAAATGTTGCAGTTTGTAGTATGTTTTAGCTTGTGGTGGGGGTAAGTATGGATCTTATTACTCTCAGATTGTGATTATCAGCCTATTTTATCTTTTTTTTTTAGCTATTCCTCTCATTAAAATGAAGGGTACAATGTGTCAATATAACATAGTTGCCGTTCTTCAAAATTTTTTCAAAATAATCTCCTAAAATGAGTTATTAATTCAATAAAATTTATCTTTACTGTCTCTCAGTATATTTGTACTCATTGGGAGGTTGAAATATTTTATGACTTCAGTATCTTCAACCTCCTTTTCTTAAAGCTACAGAACATCCAAATTCTAGGTGCCAAATGTGCAACATTTCATGGTAGTGTGAGCAAGACTTTTCCACAGACACACACACGCGTAGGAGTATGCTGCTAGCTAACTAGTCTTGACCCGTTTACACTGCCTTTCCTAACTACTCTTATGCAGCACCTGCTCTTCCCAGATCTGGAGAGACTTTTTCTGACCTCATTTTACTAGACTTCTTCCACCCAGCTGACCATTCTGACTTTCTTGAAACAAAGTCGTCTCTTGACTGCCAAGTATCATCCTTCAGTCCCCTGTGAGGGTTACTTTCTTGTGCAGATATGCGAACACATCACGCCTCTGCTTCAAAATCTCCAATGTTGGGAGTTGCCGTTGCAGCTCAGCAGGTTAAGAACTCAACATAGTGTCCGTCAGGATGCTGGTTTGATCCCTGGCCTCTCTCAGTGTAGACTGTAGGTCACAGATATGGCTTGGATCTGGGATTGCTATGGCTGTGGTATAGACTGACAGCTACAGCTTCAATTCTACCCCTAGCCAGGAACTTACATATGCTGCAGGTGTGGCCATATTAAAAAAAAAAGCAAAAAAAAAAAAAAAAACAAAACAGTGCAAAGTCTTCAATGCCATGACCATCAACAGACGAATGGATGAATGGATACACCAAATGGTCTACACATATAATAGAATATTATTGAGCCCGAAAAAGGAAGGATATTGTAACACATGCTACAACATGGATGAATGTTGAAGATAATGTGCTTAGTGACATAAACCAGATACAAAAGGACAATATAGTATGATTCCACTTATATGAAATGTTTAGATTAGTCAAATTCATAGAGACAGTAGAGTCGTGATTACCAGCAGCTGCCGAGAGGGGGTAATGCTGGTGTTGAGTGGGCACAGAGTTTCAGTTTGGAATGATAAGTTCTGGAGGTGGTGATGGCTGCACAAGAAAGAATATACTGAATCATATACCTAAAGTGGTTAAAATGACAGATTTTGTGTTGCGTATATTTTATCACAATAACGCCCCTAATTTTTTTCTTAAATCTTCAGTGTCTCCGCACTGCCTACTAGATAAAGTGCTGACCTCCTAGTGTGACCTATATAGCATTTATTATTTCTTCTTGGTTTATGCTTCCATCCTCTTACCTCATCATTTCCCATACATATGCTGCATTCCAGCCCTATGGAGCTACTCAAAATATGCCATCCCTCACGGGAACCCATGCTTTCCTGTGTGGACAGTCCCTGTGGCCCAGAATATCTTTCTTTCTTGAAGAGCAACCACTCAGCCCTCAGGGTAGAGCTTAAATGTCACATTTCTGAAGCCTCTTCATGTCCTCAGTCCCTGTTGGCTTTGATGGCAATCTAGCTCTGTGGCTATGCCTCCAGTGTCGCTTATCCCTTTTTCATATAGTGTGAGCTTTGATAAAGCAGGGGCATTTTATTTTTTAAAGGCATATTTTCTTTCTTTTTAAAAACTTGTTATTAGAGTTGACTTATAGTGTGCCAATTTCTGCTGTACAGCACAGTGACGGAGTCATCCGTATATATACATGCCTTTTCTTATATTATCATACGTCATGGTCTATTACAAGAGTTTTCTCCTTTTCTTTCTTTCTTTACCTCTTTCTTCCTCTCTTTCTTTTTGGCCATGCCTTCAGCATGTGGAAGTTTCCGGGTCAGGGATCAAACCTGCACCACAGCAGTGACAACGCCAGATCCTTAACCCACTAAGTCACTAGGAAACTCCTATTGTTACTCCTGAATGATAGTTTGAGTATTAAGTGTTAGATTGGCAGTTTTGTCCCTCAGGACTTTGTTTTGTTCTGTTTTGTTTTGTTTTTTTCTTAATAGCTTTTATTTCAATTATAGGTGTACATAAATCATCACAAGTCAATTTTATAGATTTTGTATCCCAAACCCACAGTGCATCCCCCCACCCCCCAGATTGTCTTATTTGAGGTTTTCCAAAGTCTGTGAGTCATTGTCTGTTCTGCAAGTAAGTTCATTGTGTCTTTTTAGTTTCCACATGTAAGCGGTAGCATTGGGTGTTGCTGTCTAATTGTCTGACTGGTTGCACTTCGCATGATAATTTCTAGGTCCATCCATGTTGCTATAAATGTTGGTAATTTGTTCCTTTTAATGGCTGAGTAATGTTCCATTGTGTGTATGTACCATATCTTCCCTATCCACTCCTCTGTCGATGGGCATTTAGGTTGTTTCCATGTCCTGGCTATTGCATAGAGTGCTGCAATGAACACTGGAGTACATGTGTCTTTTCGAGTCATGGTTTCCTCTGGATAGATGCCCAGGAGTGGGATTGCTGGATCAAATGGTAATTCTATTTTGAGTTTTCTGAGAGATCTCCGTACTGTTTTCCACAGTGGCTGCACCAATTTGCATTCCCACCAACAGTGTAATAGGGATCCTTTTTCTCCACACCCTCTCCAGCACTTATCATTTGTAGACTTTTTGATGATGGCCATTCTGGCCGGTGTAAGGTGGTACCTCATAGTGGTTTTGATTTGCATTTCTCTAATGAGGAGCGATATTGAACATCTTTTCATGTGTTTATTTGCCATCTGCATGTCTTCTTTGGAGAACTGTCTGCCTAGATCCTCTGCCCATTTTTGGATGGGGCTGTTTGTTTATTTGGTGTTGAGCTGTAGGAGGTGTTTGTAAATTTTGGAGATTAATCCCTTGTCAGTTGAATCATTTGCAAATATTTTCTCCCATTCTGTGGGTTGTCTTTTCATTTTCTTTAGAGTTTCCTTTGCTGTGCAGAAACTTTGAAGTTTAATTAAGTCCCATTTGTTTATTTCTCTTTTTATTGTTCTTACTCTGACAGATGGATCTGAGAAGATGTTGCTATCATTTATGTCAGAGAGTGTTTGGCCTATGTTTTCCTCTATGAGTTTGATAGTATCTGGTCTTATATCTAGATCTTTAATCCATTTTGAGTTTATTTTTGTGCATGGTGTTAGGAAGTGTTCTAGTTTCATTGTTTTACATGTAGCTGTCCAGTTTTCCCAGCACCACTTATTGAAGAGGCTGTCTTTTGTCCAATGTATATTCTTGCCTCCTTTGTCATAAATTAGTTGACTATAGATGCGTGGATTTAATTCTGGGCTTTCTATCCTGTTCCACTGATCTATATTTCTGTCTTTGTGCCAGTACCATACGGTTTTGATGACTGTAGCTTTGTAGTAGAGTCTGAAGTCAGGGAGCCTGATACCTCCAGCTCCATTTTTCTTTTTCAGGATGTCTTTGGCTATTCTGGGTTTTTTGTGTTTCCAGACAAACTTTAAACTATTTTGTTCTAGTTCTTTGAAAAAGGTCCTTGGTAATTTGATAGGGACTGCATTGAATGTGTAGATTGCCTTGGGTAGTATAGTCATTTTTATAATATTGACTCTTCCAATCCAAGAGCATGGTATGTCTTTCCACTTGTTTAAGTCATCCTTGATTTCTTTCATCAGCACCTTATAATTTTCAGAGTACAAGTCTTTTGTCTCTTTAGGCAGGTTTATTCCTAAGTATTTGATTCTTTTTGATGCGATGGTAAACGGGATTGCTTCTCTAATTTCTCTTTCTGATCTTTCATTGTTGTTATATAGAAATGCTGTTGATTTCTGTGTATTAATTTTGTATCCTGCAACTTTTCCAAATTCATTGATGAGCTCTAATAGTTTTCTGGTAGAGTCTTTAGGATTCTCTAGGTATAGTATCATGTCGTCTGCAAAAAGTGATAGTTTTATGTCTTCCTTCCCAATTTGGATTCCTTTTATTTGTTTTTCTTCTCTGATTGCTGTAGCTAGGACTTCCAGAACTATGTTGAATAGTAGTGGCGAGAGTGGACATCCCTATCTTGTTCCTGATCTCAGTGGGAATTCTTTCAGCTTTTCACCATTGAGAATGATGTGAGCTCTGGGTTTGTCATAGATGGCCTTGATTATGTTGAGGTAGGTTCCCCCTATGCCCACTTTCTGA